>OX419692.1:6491245-7091245 GCA_948474745.1 Oligia latruncula | reverse complement strand
CTGTTAACAATGTTAGAAAGGTTGCCTGCCCCTCGAAAGAGCTCCTACATAAAGTTGCCCGTGTGTGTGTTTGTTTCGGCCTTTCTTCTCAGAGTAGTCAGATAGGAAACGACGACTTCATCTAGTTTAAAAAATAAAAATATGATTGACGTGTTTGTACAAACCTACTTACAAAAATAAATTCATTTATCATTGCAATCTTTATCACTCAGAACACCACATCACATAATATTATCTTACATTATCCTCACTTTTTATTTGAAATTCTTTTAGCGCCACTAATCAACCAACAATCGAAAGCGATTAACATTATATTATGTAATCATTACTTTTTCAAATAACACAGGCAGAAGTGACTGTGATAGTCATCTTATAGGTAAGCCTGCATGACGTGATTATTCACATAATAATGTTATAAACACAATAATTATGTTTTCGTTAGTACTATAAAGCGCCAATAGATGTCATTACGTGTATCCAACTTACGTAATGAAAGTTGTTGTAGAATACATTAAATTGATTATATCTTTTGATACAGTGAAGCGATTGCGATGAAACCAAAACTAACTACTACTCCGAGTTCTACACTATATTTGAGTATAAAAATTTACCATATTGGTTTGGTACTTTTTACGTTGAACGTGTTCAAATCAAATTTTGTCACATCCAAACAGACAAACAGACAAACCGACAAACCGACAAACAGACAAACAGACAAAAATTCTAAAAATTGATGAAATGGCATCTGTTGGTTATCCTATAACACCCCAACAATTTTTTTTTTTTATATTTTCAATGTACAGAAACGCCTCGTCTACAGATTTATTATATGTATAGATAACAGGTAGAATCTGTCCTTTTTATATTTGTCTGCCTACCCTCCAGGCTTACAAGCGAATTGTGATGTTACCCGGCTAATTCTGCGTAGAACACTGGGTTGTTCCACAATATGACCTCGGTATCGGCTCGGCTCTTACCATTAGTCACCTTCGACGTCCAATTAGTGCGTTGTCATTCCCACGCATTAATTACTTATTACCGATTGTCCCACTGTCCACATGTCTCGGATACTTCGGACGTTTCAATAAGACTTGACATTCACAAAGAAGGTCACCTTACTGATGGTTTATGCAAAAGTGTGCCGGTTTTCAGATGTGCTATGTAAAGTTGGGGAAAATTGTTAATTATATTGACTAGTAACTTAAATTGTCAGTATATCAAACCATCATTCACCGTCATTCTTTCACAGTTGTATGAAATGTAACAAATTGAGGTATAGAGTGTTTTGCTAAACAATTAATTTCATTGTGTAGCAAAGTCAATGATATTATATAGGAAAGATACGCGAAGTTCATACTGAGCGACGTTCTGTATTGTTGCGTTGTTATTACAAAGTGCTTACTGCGATAGATAATACGGAACGTATGACACAGAAAGAGATAGCTATCTATAGTGTGTTGCTCGCTTCTATTAGCGGACTAAATGAAACTACAACAATTGTCTGAATTTGTCTGCAACAATTTGCGCGCGCTAGTGCCATATCTACCTGTTTAATATAATATCATTGCTCTAAGTCAATTCAAGGTAAAATACGTTAGTGCTTGATTATACCTATCAAGCGATAGCGTATTTTACGTTTAAAATCCATAATTATCATGAGAAATGAGTTCAATAACACCTTAACATTCGACAAACCATTTTTGTAGAGCAGATAAAAGTTAAGTAGGTACCTAAGGGATGTTTAAGAGAATCCACGTCCCTACCTCATTTGAATATTTTAGAAATAAATGTTATTGTTATCTCCATATTTAATTCTCAATGCTGAAGCTGAGTGCCGTCTCCTGCAGGTCTACGGAAACCTTCGCTTTCATGTTATTATTCTATTAAGCTTTTTAGGCCTGAAAGTAAAATAATGCTGTGGAAATGCGTTCGTTGCGAAGTATGTGAGTTACTTGAATGTGAAACCGCGGGGCGCAGCTAGTTGCTTCATATGCTTGAAAATTTGCCTGCTCAACAACGTTAATAACGCAATGCATTTTGTTGAACTGTCAAAATAAAAGCCATTGCTACTGTTAGTTTGTTACGCAATTACTGTACAGATGTATAAAAGTACGGCGACGTTCTGTATTTTCTGCCTAATCTCATGGAAAGAAGGCGTGAGTTTATGTAAAGTCTATTCAAACTTATGTTTCAAATTAATATTTTTTCAAGTTAAATATCAACTTTATTCTAATGGTAATTACGTTGATTTCAGAGTGACTAGCACTATTGAAAAGTTATAAAAATGTTTGAAGTTGTAGCGTAAACTGAACTTTATTGTGTAGGATTTAAAGTTATTTTTGGCAAATAAATCGCGAATTCTGTTTATGTAAGGTTTTTATTAAATAAGAATGTTGCTCTTCTCTGGTGTTGTTTACAATTTCTGAATTGAATAACGAAGTTGAAACAGAAGTGTTCGTACGAAGTTGATGTGATACGTCACACCTAAATTATAATTAGTGTTGGGAAATTCCATTCCTGCAAAGTAAATTGTGTTCACAGTATAATAATATAGTTATTGTACTGTATTCTGTGATTTTGCTAATATGTGTGTGGAAAGTACTATGCTCATTAAGTTTAAATTTGAAAATACCAGCACAAACAGTTGCGATAATGTTTTGTAAAATAGTTTGAATAAATTATTCCTGTTGTTTTTGAGTAAAATTTGATTAAGTGAACTGAAGAAGTTATTGTGACTTTGCAATTAGTTTCATAAAATGTTTTTCTTTCTACTGCCTCGTTGGTCGAGTGGTCGCAAGCGCTTAATGCTGAGCATGAGGTCTTGGATTCTATTCCCGGATCAGGAAAAGTGTTCCATCTGGAATTCCTCAGTAGCAGTTTGGAGTCTGGATTTGTGTCCGGTTGATGGATGGTGGGTGTACTTATAGGTGCACCTCTGCCTAACCCAATTGGCCTAACCCTTTGGGGATTATCGGCGTAATGTTATGTTATCCATACTAATATTATAAATTCGAAAGTAACTCTGTCTGTCTGTCTGTCTGTTACCTTTTCACGCCTAAACCACTGAACGGATTTTAAAATTAATTAAAATTAATTAAAATTTGGCAAAAAGATAGATTGCATCCCGGGGAAGGGCATAGGATAGTTTTTATCGACATACCTTGCGGGCGAAGTCGCGGGTGGAAGCTAGTATAGAAATAAAGTTGAATCTAACCTACACCACATTTTTAAGATGCATGAAGAAGCCTCCTCCTGTAGCGCAGTTTGTTCCGCCAGTTATTCAACTGAACCGAGCGCTCGGCGCATCCTGGACAGTCACACGCAACACCTTATTTGACTGGCCAATTCTTCCCTTGCGGTGGTAGGGCTAACGCCCGCCTGGTTTGCGACCACCCTCCAGTCAAGCAGCCTGCTGTGTTTAGTCGATGCGTGGGAGTTCCAGTGCCTTAGGCATCTTCTGGGCACGCTCGTTCCATCATAGACCTCATCCATCGCTTTCCATCAGGCGTGATCGAGGTCAAGAGCGGGGCCCATTTAGCAATAAAAAAGTAAAAGAAAAACATTCATAATAGGTATACACAATTACATCAACTGCTAAAACAGTTAGTATGTTATTATTTGGTCTACAGTACATTACTGCTAGATTTATTTAGTTTTCCTGTTATACTAATACACAAATAATGGGAGTGTTACAAACTGACAATGACAAATAAATTACAGTTGATAAAAGCCGATACAATATACGGAGCGTTATGATTGCCTTGTAAACAGTTGACGATCAATTCGATATTGTGTAGCCAGCAGTAATCGAATTATAATTATCGGAGTATTCCCGTTTGAGCACCTATTTTTAGAGCACCAAAGGTATTCCCATTTGAGCACCTATGCGTAAATATTTTGTAAGTATGGGTATCATTCTCTCTTCATCTAGTAGCCTCTTTGTTGGTCTACTGGTCGCAAGCTGCTGGGTCCTGGATTCGATACCCGGATCCGGCAAAGTGTAATTGGGATAATTTCATCTGGAATTTCTAGTAGCAGCCCGGAGACTGGATTTGTGCCCGGTTGACCGCAATAGACTCGCCTTCTATTAAGTGGGACTTCGTGGGACTTAAATAAATATAACTGGCGAAATGTGGGTGTACCATAGGCAGACCTCTAGCAAACCCTGAAGGGTTATTCCCTGAAGGAAATACATGCGTACCTAATGTTATGTCAAGTACATATAAAGGTCATAGCACACGTATCAAACCGGAAAGGGATCGGCACCGTATCAACTTGAGCCGTTCAGTACTTATTCTTTGTATGAAACTACGTACTGCGACGCACACTAATCGGAATCGTAATCGCCTCGCCTCGGGACAAGCTCACAAACCACGGTGCGCTGCGTTACAGCTCGTGGTCCCCGCGCTTACGTCTCTCCGTACCCAAGCTTACGTCTCTTCGTCCACCCTTGTCCCTCTCACCCCTCCGGCCTGCCTGTTGCACCATCAACCAGCAGTCGGCGAGCCGTAAGCGCGGCGTCGCCTAGCCGTAGCCGAGTCGACGTATCGGAGCTTCTGATCCGCTTTGGTTACGTACTTACGTTAGGTTGACGCCTGTCGAAAGGCGATACGGTGCCGATCCTTTTCCGATTTGATACGTGTGCTTATGACCTTTAATGACAATAAATCAGTAATGACTATTTACTGTGCTTAAAACATGGCTCTCAGATTGAGAATGCATCTTTCGTTTCTTACGCTTCTGAAGAGCACATGTATTTGCATAGTGTGAAGAATAATATATTTAGTATAATGTAAAGAATAAAGGAAACACATTAAAATTACTTGAAACAAAGTAAACAAAACAGTTATGTAAACAAAATTGTTGCAATCGAAGCACAATAACGTACCTACGGCCGATTTTGTATCGCGCACTGGATTTCAATGATCTCAAGAGTTGAAACTACAACAGTGTATTTTTTGACGCGCTCGGATGCGCTCTGTTGGATTCTTAATGCTCTGCTCTACACCAAGAGTTGAAATTTCAATGCGCGATACAAAATCGCCGGTCGGCACGAGGGTACTTACCTCAATTGCAACAATTTTGTTTAAAAAAATCGTCGCGTTAAAAAGTCGCCCGTGCATACCTGCGGGGTAATTGCCTAACACTATCAGTAGCAATGGGTTTCATTTTGACAGTTAAACAAAACTCATTGCGTTATTTACGTTGTTGAGCAGACAACTTTTTCGAAGAAATGAAGCAATGGACGAGCAATGTCCTTCAAAATGATTCTGATTTAGATTGATAGTGTGTTACGCAATTAGGGTTCTGGGCTTGCTCTTGACGTACGCTTTGGATACAACCAAATTGTGTTGCCAGCTCTAAAATTAAATCGCCATGCTTTATTTACCAGTTCGATTATATTTCTTTTGTTCTTTTCCTCCTCGTATTTTTCGTTTGACTTTCCTCTTTTATTGCAAAACAGATGCTTAATGAATCCGGTTTGGTTTTTTCTTTGAAATGTTGTCAAAGGGAAATTTTCTAAAAACAATCCGTTTTTCCTCGTAAACGATTTGTAAGCTTTTAATAAATAAAACTGCTGGTTAGATCTGCTGCTTCACAAAGAGGGGTCCTGTAAACAATATATAAGGTTGTTTAATATGTCAAACCACTTAGGACTATATTTGCCAATAGTAATTGGCTGTCTGTTCACAAATCTGTTTGCTGAATCTAGTTAGTATCTAGCCTACGGACAATAGTATTGAATATATGGGAGTGACGCGGACGAGTACTTCGACGCCTAAGTGTCCTATTGTTTGTATTTATTCTATTTAGGGCTGATTTTTCCATCGCCAGATAAACTTTTATTCGAGTAATAAAATTGACGTTTGACAGTTTTTGTATGAAATAACTGTCAAAATTTGAAAATTGTTCCTCGAAAAATGTTATCAGATGATTGAAAAATCAGCCCTTGTTTGTAGAGTTAGTTAGCCATTTAATTTAGTACCTTGTGTGAATAGTTGCGTTAAACATTGTAAAAATTACAAATATTTCCTTTTCTTCCTAGTCTGGCAACCCAGTGCATAGGTGCTTCATCTCTAAATCACCTGAGGCGAAATTAATATTTTAATATAAGCAGGCAGCGGACATCAAACGGGGCGTAAATTTTGCGCCCCGTGTGTAAACGGCCCTTAGTTTTATTTATGTGTGCTCGTTTCATAAATTATAGCAAATAGGTTGTTTTTGAGAATGTTTGTGAAGAGTCATTTTGTGTAAGTTTTGAACATAAAGAAATTCTGAGCCTTTGTTTATATTTACGGGAAGTGAAACAGTTTGATGTAGGTAAATGGGCCAGCTCTTTATTGAAAACCAGCAGTGCTTCAACTCATAGGTTTCTCTACATAGGTTTTACTTAGTTCGATAAATTATTCTATTATTCTTATTCTCTTATTTGATTTTTAGAAGAAAAAGAAAGGAAGAAAAAGTATTTATTGGGACTCGCACAGGAATATCGCAAACTAAACTAAACACACTCATAGAAACATCACACTAATATTATAAAGGCGAAAGTTTGTGACTGTGTGTGTGTTTATATGTTTGTTACTTCTTCACGCTCAAACGGCTGGACCAATTTTGATAAAATTTTGCATGGAGGTAGCTGACACCCTGGATAAACATATAGGCTATTTTTATCCCGATATTCCCACGGGACCGACACTTACGCGGGTGAAACCGCGTGGAGCAGCTAGTAATAAATAAAAACAAAAGTAAAATAAAAATAAAAACAGAAAGTCCTGTACGAGCCCAAATAAGTGTCGCAGCGCTGGTATTCTGATACATAAAATATAACAATAAATATGTGTGAAGTAAAATATAAAAATAAAATATTTAATAAGTAACTAAAATTTTCGTAAGTAAATCGGAAAGCACTTTCTCGATTTATTCTACTTGTACTTAGCAACAGACACGAACCTTTGCGTTTAAAAATACGTAAGGAAAACATAGACACATAGCTATCACACTTTCTTGAACACACGACATACATCAAAGTAAGTCACACAATTCGAAATGGGACCGTAACTTTAAAACATGATGGCTTGCTCTGTAAGCTAAGGAAGATGTACGGAGATATTATTTGTTCAGCGCACCTGTGACACAATCGGATTGTCAAGTTAGTTGCATCTATTTCATGGTCTGCGGATCAGGTCATGCGGAGACTAGGGGTGACCTACATGCGCTTCATGAATACGGTATTTGAAATAATTTGTTTAATGAGTGATTCTTATGTGCACTCTGAGTTTATCTTGGGCATTACTGAAATCGGTGAAGAAAAACATCGTGAGGAAACTAAAATTTATCGCCCCGCGGTTGCACCCGCATAAGTGTCGATCTCGTGGGAATATCGAGATAAAAACTGAATAAATCCAATGTCCTTTCCCGGGACTCAAACTATCTCTATACCAAATTTCATCTAAATCGGTTCAGCGGTTTAAGCGTAAAGAGGTAACAGCGAGATACACTTTTGCATTTGTAATATTAGTATGGATTTAAGTATGAAATTGCCAACCCATCTTGAGCAAGTGTTTTGCTCGTGACGTCCCTGTACGAGAAGAGGCCTTTGCCTTGCAAGTGGTACAATAAAATTAAGATTTTATTAACTCAAAGCTTATGGTTTTATTAACTCAAAACTCAAAGCAAAACGGTGAAGGAAAACATCGTGAGGAAACCCGCGGCATGTCCTAGAACCAAAAATTCGAGGACATGTGACATCTGCCAATCCGCACTGGGCCCGCGTGGTGGATTACGGTCCACTCCCTCTCACAGAGAGGCGGCCTGTGTCCCAGCAGTGGGAACATTATAGGTTAATTATTAACTCAAAGCTACTTACACTGGGCCCGCGTGGTAGATTACAGCTGACTCCCTCTTAAAGAGAGGAGGCTTGTGTCCCAGCAGTGGGAACATTATAGGCTGATTATGCTATTAACTCGAAGTGAGGGCTGGTTTCTTGAAATGAAAACTTTTTTAGGCACGTTGGGAATTTTTTGAGATGGGAAAAAACCATTGAACTCGCGCCACTGTTACCGTGAGCGACACCGGGCGTGTTTTGTTTATAAGCCGATTAAAAAAATACCCGCTTCGGATGTGTTCGGCTGTCCTCGGGATGTACTCGGTTATAATGTCATATCCGAAATTATGTCGGTGAGTTATGGCAAAGTATTCTGTTTGTAGTTTTATCTTCTGTCGGCACTCCCGGAGTGCCACTGTTTTTTTTTAGTACTAGATTTGTAATGAGAAACAATAGGATAACATACCTACACTTGGCATAAATATACCAGAAGGCTAGTTTTTGCTTATCTATTTAGCTTTCCAAACATGATTGGAATTTCCAAATGAGTCAGTATTTAGGTGGGTGATCCCAGTGCTGGGTAACCAGCCTTCCTTCCATTCTGCCATACTTCCCGTTTCCGTGCGGCCCATATTCAAGTGAATCCAAAATTCAACCCATTATCATCATCAGCCTATAGCAGTCCATTGCTGGACATAGGCCTCTCCTATTGCACGCCATTCAATTCAATTTCCGGCAACTCTCATCCAACTGCTACCAGCCATCCTGCGAAGATCGTCACCCCACCTAACCTGAGGGCATCCTACCTTACGTTTGCCGATTCGCGATCTCCACCCAAGAACTTTCAACATTATTTCTACCCATAGTCTTCTTTCAGTCTAGTATTATTTGAAACTGCTTACCAGGAAGTAATTTTATTCTGAAAAATTGCAACTCGAAAAATAATAAAAAGTAATTTAAAAAAATTAAACCGACTTCAAAAAGAAATTAACTCAAAATTATGAAATAACTTTAATTTCGGAAGTCGGTGTCTTGGGATCTGTATTTTAGTTTTATGCCACCGACTTCCGAAATTAAAGTTATTTCATAATTTTGAGTTAATTTCTTTTTGAAGTCGGTTTAATTTTTTTAAATTACTTTTTATTTCGTAATTTTTAGTTTTTGCACCGTATTTGACCAAGGTTTTGAGATGTTTTCCCTTTGACACTACACCTGTAGCTCTTATCAATAAGCCAGGCCGTCACACTTACACGTATTAGTCCATATCTTGAAAATTACTGAATCGATCTTGATGAAACTGGCACTGTTCCCTAAGTTGAAGAAAATGTAAGCCAATAAAAAAAAAATGGTCACGATCCGATTAATAGTTCCGGAGATATGCGTGGACAAACATACATACATACATACATACATACATACATACATGCATACATACATACATACATACATACGTCTATGAAATTTTGTATATTTGTTTGGAAGCCCTAATAGATCATCATATGTGAATATAATGCAATTCCAATAATATTACATACATACGTATCGAATTGATAACCTCCTTTTTTTTGAAGTCGGTAAAAACAAATCTTGTTCACCCCTACCGTATCGGCCAGAACAGGGGTGCAGAGCTTAAAGTGTCACCCCCTTTAACGCTTACACAGGAAACCTTCCATGCATGTCACAAGATACGACTGCGACTCAAAGCCGAGACGTAGGTAATTGTCAACTGCACTGTTCACTTACCTAGTAAACTTCCCATGGAAAAGAGAATTTACATTTATTTTATCTGCGAAACATTTGTATGACTTCCTCGTACTGGTGGTCGCATTTGTAATACTAGTAGGGATTAGGGCTTTATCGTTTTGTGCTGTCTTTTACAGACCACCTGTGTTCATTCTTTCAGCTCAAAGTTTCCACCAATGACAGCACGCACTTAATTGGCATATCCTACCTTTAAAAATATTCACAATCTGCATTTTAGATGTTAGCATTATCAGCTTCCCACTGCTGAAACACAGGCCTCCTCTCTGTGAAAAGTGGGCCGAAATCTACCACGCGGGCCCAGTGCGGGTTGGTAGATTTCACATGTCTTCGAATTTTTGTTTCTAGTTCTAGGACATACCGGTTTCCTTTCGATGTTTTCCTTCACCGTTTTGAAATTGATATAGAGATAGATTGATTTAAAGAATTCTCTTTCTCTCTTGATGAGAAAGTGGGAACACTATAGATTATGCTATGCTCTCTATATGTGTTAAAGTAAACTCCATTAAAAAAACTCATAAGTACGTAGATACGCTTTGATACTCAAAAAAACAAAAATATATTTGCATTTATTTATATCAAGAAAATGTCATTGTATCGTGTATTTCTTTTTCAGGATGCTAGGCCTTATTTAAAAAAATATACACTAAAATGTTGAATCCTTATACCATTATATGTACATAAAAAGAACACGACAAAGAACAAGCACTTTTTTTTTCGTTCATCATCATTTCAACCAAAGGACATCCACTGCTGGACATAGGCCTCCCCCAAGCACCGCCACTTCGACCGGTTCTGTGCTTCTCGCATCCAGCGGATACCTGCGGCCTTCACCAGGTCGTCGGTCCACCTTGTGCGCGGCTTTCCAACACTACGGTTTCCGGGACTCGGTCACTACTCTGTTCTGTCAACCTTTCTGCTCCATCGGCCATCTGTTCTGCGAGCAATGTGCCCTGCACACTGCCACTTAAGTTTGGGATTTTTTTTTTATATATTTCACATTTTATACCACTTTATATACACATTGACATTGATGAATATTATATACAAAATGACATGAATATTTACTTTGTAAAGTATTTTTTTACTCTAATGTGAATGTGAGGACAAAGTCGGTAATTGTTTGCATTCTTTTTAAATTTTAGTGTAAGTACTTTATGCGGTTCGGCAAGTTGTTGAGCTCCTCAAGTTCTGAGTTGAGCTACACCGACTGGACTGGTTTACTCAAATCTATGTGCAGACATCAATCTAAATGGTCTTCACATGATATGACCAAGATTATGTCTGGAGTTTAAAAGTGATTGTGACCACTGAGTTTGTTTCGGCCTTTCTTCTCAGAGTAGTCAGATAGGATACGCCGACCTCATCTAGCTTTTAAAAAAAAAATATATTATATATTATACATATACGTATATACAAGTATATAAAAAAAAGGAAAAGAAAAAGACAGGAGCTCATTTGGGCATAAAAAATTCGTCCGCATCGCTGTCAATGGCATAAGTGCCGAAAAGGCTGGCAGCATTACCACGTTGCATTGCAATGCTTATTCTTTGGGCTAAAAATAGGCCGGTCCTCTGGTCACGTTAAGAGTCAACCAACCGCTTGGCGATGTCCCGAAATATTCGATGAGCACTCGGACCCTAAGGCCCTAGTGTTTCAACCCCAAACGGCTCAAACATATATCTCCCAATAAGGTTGTTATATTTGCGCCGTTTTCAAATAGAAACATAAATAATTTAATTTAATTTATGAGAAAGACACAAGATACTTACGTACACTTCATTACATAATAAAGTATAATGACATTCTACAGAATATTAATTTTCCAACAAACTTCGTAAAAGGAAGACCTAAAGAACATTTCTTTTCTAATCTAATACTTACGGAGGAACTTGATAGTAATATTACCGTCATACATTAGAGGCGGATATTAAATATTGTCTCAAGTTAAAAGTTACAAGTCTAAGTTATGTGTTCTGGGCGCAGATAGTAGGGAATAAAGTAGGAATAGTCGCCGCAGTATATCGCCTAGATATACGTTAGAGTATTAGCACAGAATATAGAGAAATATTTTTAGTTTTAAACTTGATAGCCATTTCAAACGACTGTTGAAGAAGTTACGGACAATATTTATGTTTCTAATCGTCAATTCGCGAAACAATTAATTTACATAACTTACATAATTAAAGCAATTTTTGCTGATTGGTCTTGACTTTGAACTCAAACTGAAGTGACCCCGCGATACCATTAAAACAGACTTTAAAGCAGGTCAAAGTATAAAAAGACTGCACTTCTTTTGAATGTTATTGGCAACTTTCCAAGTGTAATGAAGTATATATAGAGATACACATACAAACTTGTTCATGCTAGTGCAATAATAATAATTAACAGTAAGTTTGTCAACATGGTTACAAAATCATTTATGTTAAAATTATGCACGTGAGGTGAAATCATACAGGTGGTAAGTATTAAACAATATAATCAATTGTGGACCCTGTCGGGCACAGCAAAATTTTAAATAAGTAGGAGAGAGGAAGAAGTTTTGTTCATAAAATAGGGCATGACTCATCATATATTTACTTTTCTACACATCAGAAAAACGATTGAAAATGTAGGATGATCCCAGTTGACGTCCGTCACGACTCACGAGCGCTACTCGATCGCGTCCAAACAAATGGAGGGTACTCGACATCGCGTCGAAGCGCACTCTTTATCTGACAGCTCGATGCTTACGTCAGTCCAAAGGGTAATGAGTGGGCATTTTTTATATCTCTGCTAGCTATTGGAACTCTCACCTTGTTTAAGTGGATCATATAGATGATTGGGTTTAAGATTGAAGAGTGTTTTTTTATTGAAAGGAAATAGGAATAATATCGTCATAATTTCATAAACGACCATTATAATTATGGTCAATGAGCCAATGACAGTCAAAGAAAACTTTACTGTTAGATGATTTTATTTCTGTAAGTAGGGTCAATCATACTTTAAAAACTAAATGAGGTCGGCGTTCCCTATTAGACTACTCTGAGAAGAAAGGCCGAAACAAACAGTCACAGTCTCTTTTAAACTCCAGAAATAATCTTGGTCAGATTAAGAATGTGAAGACCATGTGATTGGTGTCTGAAATGGTCTTTTGAGAAAAGAACCACAAAGATTGTGGACCTGTTCAGCTAGTGCACGCATTTGACAGTAATCGTGCAGCTCAACTCAGAACTTAAGGAGCTCAACAATTACTAAACTGCACTTGACCGCAGATGACCAGCTTGGTGTAATTATGCTGTATGTGGGGCGTGTCACGAGACATGAATTAAACTGAGCGACGTGTTATACTGTGGCAGCGTCTACACCGCCACATGTGAATTACGCATCACACTGACGTCACGCAAAATCCTGCATCGCGCCAACAGAGTTTACCGCACAACTAGCATATATATTATAACTAGCTGTGCCCCGCGGTTTCACCCACGTAAATGTCGGTCCCGTGGGAATATCGGGATAAAAAGCTAGCCTATATGTTAATCCAGGGTGTCAGCTACCTCCATACAAAATTTCATCAAAATTGGTCCCGCCGTTTGAGCGTGAAGAAGTAACAAACATATAAAAACACACAAACACCCACACACACCCCCCCCCACACACACACACACACTCACAAACTTTCGCCTTTATAATATTAGTGTGATATACAAGGTCCCGACATCAATAGTCTAACACCCGTCTGGTCGGAGGATACACCTCCCTCGCCCTTTTCTATGGAGGATGAGTGAACTTTAGAACCTGTTCCTCATACCTCTAAAATATGTAATATGTAGATTTTGATGTTGTAGGTACGCTTTGTTCTGTTTTCTGTAAGCATAGCCAAATAAATTATACGAAGCTTATCAATGCGCCAATGTTAAATCCCTCTAAATTATCGTTTCCACGAAACCAGAAGATTACTATCTCCGAAGCTGTGATTAACACAATAGTATACTAATGATGCTTGTATACCAAATAATCGCTTTGTTGCGCATATTCCGCGGTTCCACGGTAATTTTCAATTCAAATGAAGATGTTCCAGTAATCCCGTATGGGCAGGCCCAAAGGAAAATCTTCAATCTTAGATTAGATTTAAATAGTACTAAATCTTGTTTAAATTGGAAAAAAAGTATATGGCAGGAAACTTCATTATAAATGTGAGGGTCGACCCAGACGAAAACATGATACGATAAAATTTTCTCGATAGAAAACTATCACAAAGTTACCTCTAAGTTTCAACCAATTTGGTTTGCATTCTATTTTGGTGCATAATAATGAACCACAAATTAGATAAATAATAACACTCATTATAACCTAGCGATGACCCAAGCGATTTTTTTAAATAATGTCTATTTTAAAAGTTAATCGAATAAAAAGCATTTGGCGCTTACTACATTTTTAATCCGCGAGATACGCTGTCTTCCGTCTCGCGTGACACGAGCTTGAGGCATCAGTTTGTTTCACCAGTCAGTACCCCCCGCTCTGTTGAGACGGGAAGTCTATGACAATTTTCTCCGCGCCTAGCAACCATTAATTTTATCGACATTTTGTTGAATAATAAATGGGAAACAAAAAAATACAATGAAAAAGCGAGAACTTAAACACTTGAAGACTAAAATGATTGCTAATTGCCGAAGTCGAAGGTTTGTATTTATATCAAGGTACTTATGCGTATAGTATACGCAAAATAAACAGATTATTTGACCGCTCGATATGATCGTTTATTGTTTTCGTGCGAAATTATATAATTTAGCTAGAATTTATTTTTGATAATATGTGAGTGTTGTCCACGCTTCCTCACTAAAATTATAAATACGAAAGAATTACAATATCCCTCCCTCTCGACCCGTCTCTTTCTTTGTTTGTTACTTTTTTACAACTAGTCGAGTGAGGTATTAAAACAAAGAATATAAGATTGTTCCAAAAACTCGCTTGTTTTAGGTATCAGTTCCCGGAAAAGGATATTAATCGAGTGATCGAGTTTGTTGATGGTTCTATCGGTAGTACCATTGAGATCGAAAACAATTTTAAACCACCACCCTGAGGTACACTGGTAGAAGTATAACAACAAGAAGAACACGACTGTTCTATGCATATACGTTGCCGGCGGCCATACAGGTAACTACGAAGCGAGCGAAGCATGCCAAGCAGGATATCGATATTATTATTAGGATATTATTGGATATGCTAAAATCCAATAAGCAAAGAATCGTCAGATTTCCTCCCCCATACCTAAGCGTATGTCATTAGTAACGTTCACTAGCGTACAGTAGCGGTGCTGTGACCAGGACGAAATCCGGATTGGAAAATATTCAGCAGACTATTCTTGCAAAGAAATGCACTAAGCTGATTGTGAACAAGGTGTTCAAGGACTTTGGAGAGGAAAGGCAAGATGGAAGTAGGTCGGTATTCTGAAAAGGAAGCAAGATTAGGTTTTTTGGGTCACTACCAACTGCATTAGACGTGATTTTAACAACGCTCTTCTTAACATCACGATCAGAAAATTTACTAAAAATAAATGGGGGATGGTCCGGAGTTGGAACATTTGAAAGATAGTTTACTGTAGCTGCTTTTAAGGTCCCATTGAGGTCCCAGGTGAAGATGAGAAGTGTTGATTCAGTAAATCAATAATATGTATCTAAGAATCGATTCTTGGCGTGATTTTAACTTCCATGGATTTATGAAATTTCCAAACTTTACCTAGATCTCCGTTTTCAAGTGATGTGTGGTTATGGCGGCGTTGGGAATCTCTACCCACCTTATTGCAGCGATTGCGAGCATCCACAAGGACGGTTTGACGACGAGGGCCGATACTTCAATTTTGTTTTAGTTTCAGCTTTCTTATGCATGATGCTTCTAATATCGTCGCAGATGCTTGATTTTTACTGCATGAATTGAGCTTGAACATCGTATAGCTGATTGTCTGTCAGCAGATTGACTTTTTCATCCATTGAATCGACACTGAATAAAGAACCCGACGAATAATAAATTCAAAAACAATTATTGTGATGATTATAAGATATTTCTTATCATTGTGTTTGATTTGTTTATACCTTTTGGATTTTTTATCACCTATTTTATCACTTCTAATTTTTTATGGTGGAATGGAGTATACAGAACTTTTTTTTTTCAACATACAAACAAAATAGGATTTCATTGTATATATTACACAAGTAAAGACATTCTTATCCCTGCACACATAGTATAAAGGTACAGTCATAATAAAAGTACATTTTGCGAATTGATGATTTTGTGAAACCGAGAGCGTAGCGAATATTACTATTTTCTCCAAAGAAATTTAAAAATAGAATTTTAAAAAGTCTTTGTTTTCAGGGTTCCGTAGTCAACAAGGAACCCTTATAGTTTCGCCCTGTCCGTCTGTCTGTCCGCAGCTTAGCTCAGAGACTCTTAGTACTAGATAGCGATAATTTGGCATGGATATTATATGTCGCATTACTGGATGGCCGAGATGCGATACATCGGGTCTTCTTCACGATCCAACATAGTTTAGATAGGTGTGGGCACTGCAGTGGGTACTCAAACGAAAAGATTATTTGAATTTGAAGTAACTTTAATAAACTAGCGATTAACAACCGAAACGCACACGTGCGTCGGAAACTAACACGTGGGTTGGTATTGAGCATTTGCCTAGAATGTCCGAGCTCGACTGTCGACTGTAGACTGTCGCAACACTCGGTCTCTCCACCAGTCCTCGCTGCATCCCGTCCACCGATGATCGTGTCCAAGCGGTAGGGCTCGCTTGCGTTTCCGATCACATGATTTTTCGTTTACCAATCAAATTGTTAGATGGTGCTGTTCGCTGTACTGTAGCGCCATCTATCCGATACGACATATATATTAATCACGCCGACAAAGTGGTAAAATAAAATTTGAAAAAAAATGGTTGCCTGTAAAGTCGGTTTTACGGGCGAAGATTTTACGTGACAACGTCTTTTTCTCGATAGAATAGTTGAGTGGGAGAGAGACGCAAGGCATTCGGCGGGCCTCTCTCTCGTTCGGTGACTCATCGTAACGTTACCGAGCGTTACACTTTTTCATAAGTGACTCCCAGCCGCAACCTAATTTAAGACGTTGTCACGTCAAAAAAAAATGGATCCGTTTGTGAAATATATAGCTTTAAAGTGCTAATTTTAGTTAGAGTCAAAAACAACCATTTAGCTGACAGGGGTTCCCCCCTGCCATCTAAATGGTTGTTTTTGGATATGTGAAAAAAATTCAAGGTAGTAGTATATAATAACGAAATTAAAAGGAAAACTATCACAGCTAAGTAGGCTTTACAAGTTTACGAATAATAGTCGACCAACTTGCATGTATCCCGAACATGATTTTCAACTGTAGGTAATGTTAAGTTTGTTCTTGGGTAAATTCATTTCAACTACGGAACTCTTCATTGTGCGTGGTCCGACACGCACTTGGCCAATTTTTATCTGAATATCCTACATATACTACGCAAACGCACTGCACTTGAAGTTTAGTGTACAGAGTTTCATTGCGCGTGTCGTCACGCCACCCGCGGTTGTTATTTGCACTAATGCGGGGGTTGGGAGACGCGCGGGTGAAAACAGATTTTATCCTGTCATTGGGCCCACTCTTAATAGTAAGAAGGGTTAGTTTCTGTGGTGTCGGTGATAATAATGGTTATTGAACTGTGATATTGTTGCACTAAACGCTTACTTACCTATAAGAAGTTTATTATAAGCAACCACTTTTATATTATAAAAGTGGTTGCTTATCGATGATGACAATATTTATATTTTATACTCTAATTTTTTTTTTTGCGATACATTATCTAGTAATAATACAACACCGTTTGTTTTATTGTTTTATATCACATTTTTTTAGTCTAATTGTAAAATAACTCGGTACTTATACAAAAATATTCATAAGTTTTAGGGCAATTGAATTATGGCCATGCTGTAGAAAGATTTTTTGTTGGAAATGACCTCCTTTATTTCCCTATTTTGTTTGATCCATGACTTTGGACCACCCTGTATAGAATAAAAAACAGATTAATAGACTGAAGCGGTTACGTTCACGGGATTTTTGCTCTTTCTTTCTCAAGTGATAAAAAAAAGGTCATAACTAAACACACATTCAAAAACCAAATATTTTATTTCACATAAACCTAAATGAGCACTTATAAAAAGTCAGTAGCTAGGTGCATGGTTTCAATTGGTTGTTTCCTATGGAGAAGCACTGGCCAGAAACTCCAAAGTTAATCTTTTAAAAATAATTGGCTTTTACAGTGTTTTTAACTTCCAGTGCTAACAGATATGGGAGGACAGTGTAGGCCTGTCAACAAGTACCAGGTACTTAACAAAATCCATTCGTAAGCCACACCTGACATCTAGCTTGTTAGGCAATTTCTAGTTCTGCCACTTAATGATAAACAAAGGGTAGCATTGTGATTTCAAAACCGGTGTACATAGGACGGTACCATATCCACGTAGAGTCTTGTTCAAGTTACTGTATGTTTAGCAACGCTTCGTTCATCGTGTGGGTGTAATATACGTCCTAAACTAACAATCAAGTGTATATAACTGAGGAAATGCCGCCAACAACAGCCCGTGTTTTGTTATTGTGACCACAATTGGAAACATGTGTATTTGGGAAGGCATATGGTACAGCTTGTTTTGATGATAAGGTTGTGCGTTTTAATGGATGTGTTTCGGGATCCATTTCTCTGTCAGGTTTTTATTATGGAAGTGTTTCACAATTAGCCGATAATGTCACCACTGCTGGGTCACAGGCTTCCTCTCTTCCAGAAAGAGTGGGCTGTAATCTGCAACGCGGGCGGAATTGGTAGATGTCACATGTCTCCGAATTTTTGGTTCTAGGACATGCCGGTTTCCTCACGATGTTTACCTTCACCGTTTTGAGAGCAGTAGGTGAAATTAGTAAAGCGTCTGTCTGGGATCGAACCTACGGCCTACAACTCATAAGTCGGAGCCTTTACCACTGGGCCACCATTGCTCATGGAAGTGTTTAGATAACTCAAATTAATGTCGTTATTGTAGCGGCACGTTGTATCAGTTGTATAATGAAAAAAATACTTGTGAATCTACTATTTGTTGCTCGCCCCCTATTACATCATCTAACTAGATTTTTCCAACTATGTTGGGGTCGGCTTCCAGTCTAACCGGAAGCAGCTGAATACCAGTATTTTACATGGAGCGACTGCCTACCTGACCTCCACAACCCAGTTACTGGGTAATACGGTACCCCTTGGTAAGACTGGTTGTCAGACTTTCCGGCTTCTGACTATCCGTAAGCACTGTCAAAGATCCGCGAATGACAGCCGGGACCAACGCAACGGCTTAACGTGCTTTCCGAGGTAAGAGGTCTCAGTATGTAAAGATGGTCAGCCATCCACAAACCAACCGCGGCAAGCGTAGTTTAACCTGATCAATCGACCTGTGCGGCTGTTATTATTCAGCCCCGGGCCCCTGGCCCCTTATTTTACATGGAACATAAAACATAACTGCTAAAATGGGTGTACAATTAAATACACCCACCTCTGCCTTACTTGAAATACAGGGGTGATGTTACGTCTTGTTGTGTGTCACATACCTACGTAAGTATATTGTGCCCAATTAGTGAAAATAGACTAATTACATGAGTCTTAAACTTAATTGGCGAAATGCACACTTGTGTATATGTTCACCTTTATCTACGCTTTCGGGGAACACACATGAGTGACGACCCCTTTCAAACGTGCCCACTTTGTTTTTCGAGACATCGCCAAGCGGTCGGTGGACTCTTTACATGACCAGAGGGCGGGCTTATTTTTTGACCAAAGAATCAGCAATGCCGTACAACATTGCAATGCTGCCAGCCTTTTATGCACTTTTTTTGTTGACAGCGATGCGGACGAATTTTTTGATGCCCTATGGTTCTTTTATATACGAGTATATGTACCTATTATTAATATTATTTTATGTGTGTTAGCTTATATATTATATGTCTTTAATAAAGTTCATCGCTTTCTAAACATGAGCTGAAGCTTTAGTAGTAAAATAATCACATACGAATCCTACAATTCTTTTACCACGAAAAAATATAAATGATATTTAGGTACACACTCCATGAGTTCGGAAGCGACGCCATGACAGCAGGAAATTAATTCTAATGCTCCAGTTACTTGCTCACGCGTCGCGTCGCGCCGTCTCGGTTTTGACAATTTGACACCGCACGCTCTTTGACATCTGCAGTCGACGACGTTGTGTGGTAATAGAGGAAATTGGTAGGTCGCAGTTTTACATTTTAATTATTAATGTATCTGTAAGTGAGATGGCTGTATGTGTTTGAATACCTATGAGAGCGCTTATAGGACTTTTTTATTTTTCCGTACGACTTTTTAATCTGATATTGTATTTTTTTTTAAATATGAAACCTGATGGTACAGGCTAGCACATCAAGCTACTACAATCTGTCAAATTTCTTTAATAGATTTTTAACTTTATTGCCAAAGAATAAGGTTCAAAGTTCATTGGGAAAATTTGACAGTTTCGGGTAGCTTGATGTGCTGGCGTCTGTACATAATTTAATTGTCAATGTGCACCAAATAGATTTTACAGAAACCGTTTGTCTGTTAGCCAGTTCGCTTCCAGAAGTAAAGTATGGTCACTAGTGTCGTAACTAGTGTTTTAACCGCGTATTGTTATAGGAAACGGTATCGTTAACTGGAGCTATGCTTGCCTTAAATCAATGTATGTATTCTTAAACCTGTGGATATAGACAGTAAATTTAGTAGTTGTGTTCATATTGTGTTTTATTGTCACTAACTAGTCCCCTGTCCTCAACAGAAAGGGTGGAACAATGAGCATCCTTATCGCAATCTACCAACAAAAACTGTCGACATTAAAGGAGTAATAAGAGATCGATGTAATTGTCTTAACACTTTGCGGGACACAACGCCCCTCGACGTAATAACAATAAAACTTCCATTGTGTCTCGTTCAGTGTCCTTCAATGTGTTAAGAACTTTCTGTATCTTATTTAAGCGAATAAATGATTTTGATTTGATTTCTGATTTTGATCTACTCACCAATTATTTTTATACAACGTTATTTTTAGTATATGCGAAACCTGAATATAGTTTGTTCAGAATAAGTAACTGAATCGATTCCAATAATTTTTACCCGATGTTTGATTTTGTCCCAAAAATATTTAAAAAAGGTTGAAAGTTGGACACCGAGCGACACGACGTAGGTTATCTAATCTCCGCGCCGAACGGTTAGGTACCTAGGTACTAATAACAATGAGCGCAAGATGGCGCGGCGCGGGTGAGCATGTTTTTGTACGGATAAACAGGCATTGACATATATATTACTAGCGTAAGGACCGGGCTAACGGCGCGACGAAATGGCACCAGCGCGCTGGCCCTAAAATGACGGTTTTAGGGCCAACGCGACTCAGTTGACAGTGGTGCGCGCGAACTTCGAATTTCGAACGAAGAACTTCTATGTAAAATGTTCAAACGGGCGTATCCTTACTTTTGAAATCATTGTAAACAGGTAACTTAACAAGCTTATAACTTTGTGATTTTTCATGATACAGTTTTGAAATTTTGTACATAGATTCTTTACATAAAAATACTAGACACGTATTTCGGGTTTCGCATATACTATAAATAATGTTGTATAGGTACCTAGATTTATCCGGTTTACCTTATCTTTGTGTACGAAAGAAACGCTGTTGGCTATGGAAACGGCATGAAATTAAAGTTAAAGCTAATTATAGTGTTCAAGACATGAAATTGAAATAGGTCTTTACTGAAGTTATTCGTTGTAATAATTAGCTTACCAGAAACTTATACTTAGGCAACTTTAGTATTATTAAAGGCCTTAAATTATAACTTTAGGCGAAATTCTCCGCTTTTCGGCCGCGAATAAGTCACTTGATTAATTTAAATGGTCGTTCTGGCCCGAGTTTGTGACTACATCCCAATTTAATCCAGCAGCTTCGGACCTGAGCTCATTGGATTAGCGAAAATTCACTAAGAAGCGTCTCCCTAATTACGCTTCTCTTTCGAATATTTATTGAGAAGCTTCGTTTTTAGAAACTTGGAAATATGTTAGCTGATTTTAAAGAAAGAGAAAAAGTATTTATTGCGACTCGTACAGGAAGATCACAAACTAAACTAAACACAGTAAAAATTATAAAAAAAACAAGTTATATAAAAAACTAACAAAAAAAAAAATGAAACAGAAAGTCCTATACGAGGCCAAAAGGCTCCTATCTCAGCATGATGATGCGACGTATAAAAAATAATGTCGCAGCGCTGGTATTCTGATAGGGCCCGCTGTGATGTCACGGGCAGTTACAGAAATAAATAAATAATAAAATAGATTTGATATGTAAAATATTAGCAAATAAAATAAAATATTAATTTTTAATCCGCGCCAGACGTAACCTGTCTTGTAAACTGTCCATATTTGTGGACTAAAAGTAGATCCTAAGATGTAGTGGTCTCCGAAAGTTAGTTGACATTTTTTCACATCAGCTGTGATGCCTTAAGATTTAAAATAAAAAAAAAATAATCAGGTAAAAAATAATTATTTTTTATGATAAGTCAAATCTAGTTGGATTTATCAATAAAAACGTTATAGCAGTTCAAACATTTGGATCACTAGAATTTTAAATCATTATGTGGTGTGTCAAAGCTGAAGTGGAAAAATTTCAACTAACATCATCATGCTACGCGTGCTGGTAAGAAGGCCAGACTGGGGTGGCTCTCAAAGACGGATTCAATTCTACTGAAGTGTTAACTAAGGACACGAACACACAATTTATGTTCGTATAATTAATCCATAATTACTTACCATGTTGCGCGTCTAAAGTAACGAATCAAAACGAAAATCATTAAGTTCGTTTGCAATTCAAATGATTCTTTGTGAACTTAGCTCGAACGATCGTTAATTAAATTATCTGAAATTCAAAGAACCTCCGCCATGTTTTGGCGAGTGACGATAATTTGTGAGAATGGCAATGTTTCGTTTTATTTATCGTTATTGCGATGTTCGCGCTATTTTTCGGCTTTGGTATTTTTTTGTTGGTATTCTTGTTTTTGTTTGTGTTGTAGTGGTGTTAATTCTGTTTCTATTATTCAGCTGTTGCTGTAAATTTTATTTACAGAGAAACGCGTCCATAAACTGGGTAGGTAGGTACTGTAGAGGCAATCTATGTAGCCTTGCCTTATAAAGTGCAGGCTGGTTATAATTTAGCGCAGGTTCCATTTGAACATTCAAACAAGTGTCATATATTTTTATTAGAGAACAGTGTCATATATTTTTAAGAGAGCCCAGTGGTCACGGACACGACTTACGAGTTGTAGGTCGTAGGTTCGAACCCAGACAGGCGCTTTACTTTGTGTAAGTTATTTCATCACCACTGCTCTCACAACGGTGAAGGAAAACATCGTGAGGAAACCGGCATGTCCTAGAATCAAAAATTCGAAGACCTGTGACATCCACCAACCCGCACTGGGCCCGCGTGGTGGATTACGGCCCACTCACTCTCATTGAGAGGAGGCCAGTGTCCCAGTAGTGGGAACATTATAGGCTGATGATGATGATGATGATATTTTTATCAGGTATTTTTGTTTAGTTGAGTCTGTGCTAGTTTTAATGTGGTAATGTAAAGTCTTTCTCTCAATATAAATATACAGAAATCATATAGCCGTTTAATTACCTACTTTAAGGGGCTCTTCTAGCCTCTTAAAGTACCTACCTTAGATTATTGTATAAAAAAACCGGCCAAAGGCGAATCGGGCTAATACAATTAAGGTTCCGAATCAAACTGTAGGTACTTAGCAGTCTTTGCGATGGAACGGTCGCTAGCCTACCTCAATAAACCTGCGCTAGCTCCATATAATTTATTAACAATAAAATTTAAATAACTACATAGGTCAAAAGGCCTGCATACTAACCCGTGTTGTGTGTGCTTACTAAAGCACCATTTTTTTTCAGCCATTATTACAGTGTCGCAAGCTATATATTTCTATTAAAATTAAACCGTTAATTTTAGACAGAGATTTATGGGGTGTAACTTACCTTCCCCACCCCCAGAATTTTCGAGACCTAAATTTATGCCAAAATACCTTGCATAACTACGTTGCAAAGATCTCGAGAAAAACTTCTGTGACAGACTGACAGGAAAATTAGACTAACGTTTCCAATTTCATTTGGTCAGAACCTTAAAATGCATTGTAGTTAGGTAGCTGTAATGATTTTAACCACGACTGTATGCAAATTCTTACCTCAAACTGCAACTCTGTTATAAGGAATTTAATCGGCGTAGCTCGTTTACTCTCTAAACAAAGTTTAACGTTTCACATACGAACTGTCAGTACAAATGTTACCCCAAAGCGACAAAACTTCACAAAGGAAGTTACGGACTCGGTCAACTATGAATATCATGACGCCCCAGTCTGTTCTGTTTAACTGTAGTTAAGGAGACAAAGAGACGGCTACCTTCTCGTCGTTAGCGTATGTGTTTAAGTGTTAACTAGGTGGCGGAGTTTAGAACATTGATTGGTGCAACCCGACAATGCCAATTTACTGTGTTGTGGAGACGAAGTTTGATATACGTTGGTAAATTTGTCGGAATTATGCAGATGGCGGGTGATAGGTATTCAGTTGTTTTGTTTAGTTTATTTTCAATACGATACCTACACACGGGAGGAAAGGGATTTTAACATTTAATTCAGGAATTTAGTTATTGTGGCTAGGTAGTAAAAGCCGCAATGGACGATCGATCAGGCTTGCTTATGATTCCTCCGACATATATATTGTATATATTGGCGTGTGCTAGCCGAGATGGCAAATAATGTAATGTGTCGTGTATCGTAATGCTAATTATTTTTTGCTGTTATAATCAAGTTCTTCTAACGGAACAGAAAGCTGTGCTGCTGGGAAGTTCGTTGCGCCACTTCTTCCCACCTACAGTTCGCGTCAAATAACTTTGCCGCTCTGAAGTAGGCAACAAGTCACTGCGCAGTAGTTAATCCTATGAATACAATAGCAGCGCGCATGGCGCGGATTGGCGCGGCTAGGAAAGAGCCTCAGTTCAGAGCGGTTAAGTTATCGACGGCACGGTTGGCGCAGTGGTTGAGTGATTGACTGCTGCGCTGCGTATCGCGGGTTCGATTCCCGCACGGAACAAATATTTGTATGACCTACAAGTAGTTGTTCCGGGTCTGGCTGTTTGTGTATGTGAGTTTAAATGTTTGTAAACGCACCCACAATACAGGAGAAATTCCTAGTGTGGGGCAACGTTAAAAAAAAAAAAGAAAGTTATTTGACGCGAACTGTAAAGCAGTAGGAAGTGGTGAAGGGCGGGCGTTTTGAGGGTTGTTTTACGTAATGTTGATGTTCAAAAAGTGCTGATTCTCAGCCGAGTTTGAATAAATTACTTTTGATTTTGATCCTGGCGTAGTGTAGTTGGTGATTTTTGATTTCCTCTCTTCCCTTCAGCATTGGATGTTTACTGCGACATCTGAAGGCGTAACTTGCAAAGTCTAGCACGATAAGAAGTGAGGAACTTGGCTCAGGATTGCTGCTCAACTAAGTGGAATTCTTGTTTTTATCTGTTTGTTGAAGTTGGAGGACGTCGAACTGTCTATCCTTAGTAGAATAGATTCGGTAGAAACTTGCATGTGACCTAGACGGGGCTTGCTGCCCATTTGACTTAAGTAAATGGTTTGATACAGGGTGTCTAAATTTGATACAGGATTCTGTCCTAGGTTAAATAGATTCGGTAGAAACTTGCATGTGACCTAGACGAGGCCAGCTCGCGGCGGCCCATTTGACTTAAGTAGGTAAATGGTTTGATACAGGGTGTCTAAATTTGATACAGGATTCTGTCCTAGGTTAAATAGATTCGGTTGAAACTTGCATGTGACCTAGACGGAGGCTGCACATGTTTGAGTAAATGATTTGATACAGGGTGGGTGTCTAACTTTGATACAGGGTATCCTATCCTAGGAAAAATGGATTCGGTAGGAACTTGCACGTGACCATGGAGGCTGAAAATTTGACTTGAGTAAATGGTTTGATACAGGATGTTAGGTAAAATAGATTCGGTAGAAACCTGCATGTGACTTAGACTAGTACTTCGTCGAAGCAACTTCGCGAGTTGCCCAGATACTTACTGTTCCTAATTAGCAAACAAAACCCAACTGTCAAATAATTAATAGGTACTCTTATTTAATAATTAAAAGTAATTATTTACTAGGTAGGTAGGTAATACTCAGTAAATATGTAACGTAAAAACCTGCGAATAAGGTTTGAAACGGCTTATGTAATGAAATTCTCTCATTATGGAATAAAATGCTAAAAGGGAATGACATATTACTTAAGTGAGCTTATTATTTTTTATTAAGTAGTAAGAGGATGTCATATATTAAAGTCCTCAAATTGTTTATGAGGCTATATTTAGTTATTATGTTTTAAAGCTTCTGAGGCAAGAAAATAACGCCCTACCATTTACTAGGGTTTGAGTTTGACGATTAATACATTACATCCATTTTGGGATTCGGGTCAGATAGGCAGTCGCTCCATGTAAAACACTGGGTTTCAGCTGCATCAGGTTAGATTGGAAGCCGACCCCAACATAGTTGGGAAAAGCCTAAAAAAATATTAATATTAAAATCTCGATTATGATTGTAAATGTATGCTTGGTCAATCCCTAGTATCTGGTGGGATGACACTGACAGCTCACTCCACGCTCACTTCACGTAAGTTTTCACGGTGAGATGGTAACAGAATCGCACTGCTGTTTAACACTTGTCGAGGAAATGTGACGATTTTGTCATTTTTTAACAAGTAGGTATATCGCGTTATCAGAGGGGCAATTCTCATAATTTTAAGAACGATCACTGTCCGATCTCAGTCTTAATCTGTCAAAAATACTTCTAATTTCCATACATTTTTGACAAGTTTTTGACATTAATTGTCGCTGAGATGAGATTGCAACTAGATTTTGAACCTTTTTAGTTACGGGAGTTGGCCTTCTGTTATACAGGGTGGCACCATCGACGCGCAACCTGTAACTATGGATCCAGTACACGATTCTGGTTAACAAAAAATGCTGTCCCATACATTTTGATCGCGTAGATATTGCACTTTTCTATGAAACAGCAAATTTTTAGGGTTCCGTACCCAAAGGGTAAAAACGGGACCCTATTACTAAGACTCCGCTGTCCGTCTATCTGTAACCAGGCTGTATCTCATGAACCGTGATAGCTAGACAGTTGAAATTTTCACAGATGATGTATTTCTGTTACTGCTATAACAACAAATAATAATAAAAAAATAAAGTTAAAATTTAAAGGAGTATAAAAGAAACGTTTTTTCAGCGTTTTCTGCCTTGTAGTACGGAACCCTTCGTGTGCGAGTCCGACTCGCACTTGACCAGTTTTTTATTAGGATAAGCTAATAATAAGTCCAGCTTACAAAGGAAACTATAGGTAACAATGTACGAAAACATTAGAAGTATTGGAAACAGGATACGAGTACACCAATAAACGTGTTCGTGTTGTTATTATATGGACGTATGTACCAATAGTAGGTACATGTAGGATTGTAACAGTAGGTAAGATTGGGCGTGCACAGTGTCACTGGCAGCAGGCTAGTGTCAGTCGTAAGATTTATAACCAGTCTATTAACCATACCATAACCATAATCAGCCTATAATGTTCCCACTGCTGGGACACAGGCCTCCTCTCGGTGAGAGGGAGTGGGTCGTAATCCACCACGCGGGCCCAGTGCGGATTGGCAGATGTCACATGTCTTCGAATTTTTGGTTCTAGGACATGCCGGTTTCCTCACGATGTTTTCCTTCACCGTTTTGAGAGCAGTCTGCGGTGATGAAATAATTTACACAAAGTAAAGCGCCTGTCTGGGTTCGAACCTACGACCTACAACTCGTAAGTCGCGACCAGTCTATTATGCTGAGATAATTGTAATGGAAAGGGAGAAAGGACGGTCCATCTAAGTAGTTCCGTGCAAGTAGCACCTAATCACGGAAAGTCAACAAGTCAAGATCAAGGTTCTAGAATCTAGAGCCTTGATCTTTGGTTTTGAAATTCACCGTCTCTTTTCCACCGGCTTTAATAGTTCTGTTTAGGCACCCTTTTTTACCAAGTAATCTAGTTCATAATCGTAGATTATTCACCAAGGGGATAAAGCAGTACTTTATGTTACGGGCGTTTGAATCCCTCGCAGCAGAATTCTGAGATTCTACCTTTCAACTCTACCCACGCTAACGTAAACTGTCCCTAGATCTCCTAGAATCCTCCGTTGTGCTCGAGATTCAAGAGTGCTCATTACGAAGACACCTTTATCATTGAGGAGAACACTATTCTTTTCAAAACTTCATAAAAAAAAAACTTTATAAAAAAAAAAACAATTACAGTTTTCAAACAACCTTTTTTTTGTTAAAATATTCGTACCAAATTCAAATCATATTAATGACCAGCAGGTTATAATAAAATTCAGTAAATTATTACAGCCTGGCTAGAAGCTAGGGCTTTTTTTTTCCTGTGGCAACACTACAGCTAACAGCTGTTAAAAATTTGTTCTTGTAATTTTAATCTTAAATATTTAATTTCGTTGTTTTTTAGGCCTATTTCCTACTACTCCTCAAGTAAATAGGATAATAATGTGTATATTGTGTTAGATTCAAATAGCTAGTGCAAATTAAGTGTAAATATTTCTATGTAAACCGGTGACAGTTACCGGCGTAAGTGAATTTTGCATTGTCATCTTGATATCAGGTACAATACTCTATATTTTACTTGCTATTAGTTTGTTTACGTACTACAATTTAACCAGCAATTAGTTTGTTCATTTTTAGTAAGGCTTTTTATTGATGCCAATGACCTTTGAACGTAAACATAACCTTGCATTGGTTTGGTGACAGAACTCCTTAGAATTACATCTAAATTTCATTTTTCCTTTTAAACTAATCATCTTCTCTACTGCTGCCACAACTACCTTCTCTCTTCTAATATCTTGTCGCTTCCTTACTAGTTTTAATCATGATTATGACTCGCAGCGCCCGTGCTCGCCTCGGAGAGTCCAAACTCAATGAGGCTTTGAGCGCCTTAAAGGCGTCAAAGGAGTCCTGTGACCAACTAATTAAGGAAATAGATGACAATGAAAGGGTGCTCTTTGATGCCCATGAAAAGAATAGGAAGTTAAAAATTGAAATGGCTCAGATATATAATCAATACACTGATGCCATAGAAGAACGGGATAGACTTCAGCTTGTTGTGGACGGGTTCAGCCAGTGTAGCACAGAGTATGAACAAGCTCTTAGTCAAAAATATTTATTACAACAGCAGCTACATGAGGCTCAAAGTCAAATAACACAACTTGAGACGACCAATCTTAACATCACCGCCTCGCTGAACCAAAGTCTGTTCAATGAGTTGATGCCTATTGCCCCGTCAATGGTTTCTACCATAAACCCCACATACACTATGGATTTGACAGCTGATGATGAATCAAAATCATATAAATCAGTGAGGGTAGTAAGCAGTAAAAATAAACTTAAAAAATACATTAAAATTAATAAATACATTGTTAAAACACAAAAAATGGTAAAAAGACAAAAGTTCTTTATCAAAAACGTTAAATTGAATAGAGAAAGGTTGAATTTAATTAAACAATTAGACATGTATTCTTATAATTTGGAGCAGAGTACTAGGAAGTACAACATTGACACAGAGACCTTGCAATCTGAACTTGACCATCTACAGGAGAAACTTAGTTCAATGACCAACAAATATAATACCTCTGAAGACCTAATGAGGGAATATGTGTTGGCAATGAATGAGCTGGTAAACTCACAAAAAAACAACTGTGAGCATTGTCAAACACCAACCAATGTCACACCGGACCATTCATTGACAACTTGCAATACCACCTTAGTGCAGCCCTGTGTTGATTTGATAATTCCTTCTACTAATAGTTCGTATAAACAGTGTAAACAAACTTTAAATAATGATATTGTGTTATTTTGTGATGAGATCGGTAAGGACTTAGGACACTTGTTAACAGCTGAATATCCGGGACACTCAATAATAAATTACTGTATGCCTGGTTGTTCTTTGTTTCATATTATGAAAAAAATTATTAAATGTAACTTTACCCAGGATACAACTTTATTAATTTTTATGGGTAATAGGGGAAATGTAAACAAAGGAGAACTGCTCCAGTATCATAGAACATTATGCAACCTTAGTTTAAGAAAAGTTGTATTGTTTACATTCCCTTATAGTAACAGTTTGCCACAGGAAGAAAATAGCTTAAGATTTGAATTGAATATGACAATGCATAACTTGACATTTAATAATAACATGTTCCATTTAGTTGATATTAACAATTATGTTAGTAATAATTTCTATTTGACAAAAGATAGATATAACATTGTTATGTACTATCTTTCTGACTATTATAAAAGACAGATAGCTGTGTCGCTATCTTATTTTTTTTCTATTACAGCCAAAAATTTGGCTAAACAACTTGCTTCTTTTGAGCAATGCAATGACATTATAAATAATTCTGCCAATAATTTGGTCACTATTAATGACATTGCTAATAATTTAAATTAGAAATTAAGACAATAGAGGCAACCTCTAGCTATAATGTACGCAAAAAAAGCTTGAAATCAGTCAATAGTATCAACCTAGTGCATCAAAATATTCAAGGATTTATGAACAAAGAATTAGAAGTAGAATTATTTATGAATTTTAATAGTATTGACATACTTTGTATAACAGAACATTGGCTGAAAAGCCACCAGTTCTTGTTCAATTTTAATAATCACCAGGTTGGTAGTTCGTTTAGCAGAACAAATGCTATACATGGTGGCTCATTAATTTTAGTAAGTAACCAGCTCAAATTTAAAGATCGTATAGATATTGTGAGCCTATCAGTTGAGCGTACGGTTGAAATTGCCTGTGTAGAATTGGAGCACTCTATTGTATTAAGTGTGTATAGACCCCCTTCAGGATTGTATGACTGCTTTGAAAAGGTAATGGATGAAGTGTTACACAGGATTTGTAACTCAAACAAATCCGTTATCATTTGCGGTGATTTTAATGTCAATTTATTAGAAAACTCAGGTTCTTGTAGTAAAATTTTAAGTCTGTTTCAGTCCTACAATCTTCTAAACCTGTTTTTGGAGCCCACAAGAATAACCCCTACTAGTGCCACATGCCTAGATAATATATATACAGATATTATACCAAGCCACAAAGAAATTATAACTTTACTAGATTCTGATCATTGCGGGCAAAGGATTACTATTCAAAATCAAAACAAAAAAGTGGCTAAAAAGGATATCACTGTTAACCCCAAAACTGCAAGTCGCTTGGAGGCTTTTAAAGTTAAACTCATTGATAAATTACCAGTTTTGTCTATTCATGCTGATCCTAATCATCTTTATTATAATTTTTTTAATGTATACTGTAAACAATTTGATTCCACCTTTATTCCCAAGACTATTTCGGTTAATAGTAATGCATCGTTCAGTGATTGGGCTACCATTGGTATTCATAAAAGTAGAACACGGCTTTATGAACTGTACAATGAAAGGACTTATATTAACACTGATGAATTTAATTTGTATGTTAGAAATTATTCAAAATTATTTAAAAAAGTTTGTTATATGGCCAAGTCACGTTATTTGGGTTCAAAGATTAAAAACAGCAGTAATGTAATTAAAACGACTTGGAATATTATTAATAGTGAAACGGGAAGATCTAGTAACCGAAATACTGACTACAGCCTGTCTATTAATGACAACATAATAAAATCAGACGCACAAGTCGCCGAGGCATTTGAAAATTTCTTTTCAGATATTCCCGTTTCAACTACTAAATCACTAAACTCATCACCTTCTGTTGCTGAGTCTTTGCTTAAAGAAAATGTTAATGGTTGCGATTCGGAATTTCATTTTGAATATATTACCTGTAGAGATATAATTAAAACCTTTCACACTTTAAATGTAAAAAAGACTGCAGATCTGTGGGGTAATTCTGTAGAAGTAGCCAAGTCTATTATTGACATTGTAGCGCCTACTCTAGCTATTATCTTTAATAGTTGTATTGACAATGGGGAGTTTCCTGACCTTATGAAAAATAGTAAAATAATACCTTTGTTTAAATCAGGTAGTACATCAGACCCCACAAATTATAGACCTATTTCTGTACTACCTACCTTTAGTAAAATTTTTGAGAAATTAATTTTAGACCAAATGCAAAGATTTTTTAATAAACATAAATTATTACATAGCAAACAGTTTGGTTTTACAAGGGGTCGTTCAACTACTGATGCCGGCGTTGAACTATTAGGACATATTTATAATGCATGGGAAGATAAATGCGATGCCTTGGGCATCTTTTGTGATTTGTCCAAGGCATTCGATTGCGTTCTTCACGAAACGTTAATCAGGAAACTCCGCCACTACGGGATCCGAAACACTGCTCTGGATCTTCTTATTTCATACTTGAGTAAAAGGATTCAGAGCGTTGACGTTAATGGAAAAAGATCACCCGGATCTATAGTAACAATGGGAGTCCCACAGGGCTCAATTCTTGGTCCTTTCTTGTTTCTCATTTATATTAATGACTTGCCGTACCTCATAAAGGATCATCATGATATAGTGTTGTTTGCAGATGACACTTCTCTTTTGTTTAAACTTAAACGTCAGCAGTTGGTTACTGACGATGTAAATAGCGCGATCTCGAAAGTAGTCCACTGGTTCAATGTTAATAATTTGCTTCTAAACGAGAAGAAAACCAAATGCATTAAGTTTACGCTACCCCACGTAAGGCAGGTGAAAACTAATGTGTTGATAAAGGGCGAGGAATTGAATCCTGAAGACAACACAGTATTCTTGGGCATAACTTTGGATGCTAAGCTTCAGTGGGGTCCACATATAGATAAATTGTCAAAAAAGCTAAGTTCTGCAGCATACGCTGTTAGAAAAATTCGAAATTTAACTGATATAGAGACTGCTCGTTTAGTGTACTTTAGCTATTTTCATAGTGTAATGTCGTACGGTATTCTATTGTGGGGAAATGCCGCCGATATTCAGACTATCTTTGTTTTGCAGAAGCGAGCTGTTCGATCAATTTATAAATTAAGTCCGAGACACTCTCTCAGAGACAAATTTAAAGAGATTAATGTAATGACTGTGCCTTCTCAGTACATTTATGAAAATCTTTTATATGCCCATAAAAATATAAAATTGTTTAAAAAATACAGTGATATCCATAATATAAATACTAGAAACAAACACAAATATGTTGTACCTACAACCAGGCTCAAGAAAATAGGTGGCTCGTTCAGATGCCAATGTATACGCTTTTACAATAAACTACCAAGCCACGTTCAAGATCTAAGCCTTAATAAATTCAAATCTTTCATTAAACGTAAGTTGTGCCAGAAAGCCTTTTATACCGTTAAAGATTATATTGAGGACAAAAAGGCTTGGGATTGAGCTGCTTCCAATTTCTGCATTTTGAATGATTTTTTCTTTTTTATATACACATTGACATTGATTAATATTATTATTATTATTATTTTTTTTTTAAACAATGACATTTGCTTACTTTGTAAAGTATTATATTATTTTTTCATTGTGAATGTGAAGACGATGTGGGTCATTTTACATACTTATATATATTTTTTTATTATTCTCTCTGTTCTGTTTTTTTTTTTCATGATCTGGCAGTTTGAGTAATTTATGTGGCCTACCCAAATGTCCTTTCTTTGGTATTGTTCGTCGAATCGTTGAGCTCCTTAAGTCTTAAGTTGAGCTGCACGATTTTTGACAAATGCGTGCACTGACTGGACAGGTCCTCTCAATCTGTGTGGTTCTTTCCTCAAAAGACCACCTCAGACATCGATCTACATGGTCTTCATATAACCTGACCAAGATTATGTCTGGACTTTAAAAGAGACTGTGACCTCTGAGTTTGTTTCGGCCTTTCTTCTCAGAGTAGTCAGATAGGAAACGCCGACTTCATCTAGTTTTAAAAAAAAACATGATTGACGTGTAAAAGTGTTTGTACAAACCTACTTACAAAAAATAAAATCATTTCATTTCATTTCATTTCATATAATGATTTACTTTAGGTTAGGTTGGCATGACGTAAAATTTAACATTATGGAGCAGGTGTTGTAAAAAATGTATAAAAGCTACGCATATTGTGTGCTTAATCTTATTTTTTATTACAATCGATATGAGACGCCAATGTATCGACACCTGTGATCGACACACATTGTATGGACATGAAAAGATTGTTTATAATGTCATACATTCTATACCAAATGTGTCTTTAAAATGTTGCTTAAGGTGCCACTAGTCGATATTTTTTCCATACAAATTACGGGAGAGTATTCCTCCACTGTTTGACATTGTGCATCCAAAGTTAAATATGATATCGTTTTGTATTATTATTAATGATGTCTGTACGAAAACAGAATATTAAAATAAAAAGCCATTAAAAAGTTATGAGCCAACAAAGATTCGTTTTTCTTGCTATTTTTAACTTAACTTTGGGTGTGAATAAGTAATAAAAGAACTGTAAAATCTTGAAAACCAAGTCAGAACAGTTATCGAAGAGTTCAATAAATTTTATTTGTAAATGTTTTTATGCACTTTTTGACCACCACTGAGTTCGAGCTCGCGACTAGTTTACTCTTAAGAATGTTTTGTCAACGTGGGTTGGAGCGTAAAATTAACAAACACCTGTAGTCTCCGCAGTTGTAGGGGAAGTATAGAAGATACTGTAAAGGTTGTCTGCTAAAGTCGACCTTATGTAGTGCAGGCTAGCAATAAAATAACCCCGGTTGCATGCGAACAGTCAAGCGAGTTTAGAATGAGCTTTAAAATTTTTCATATCAGGTTTTTGTTTCGAAGAAAACAGTGATAATACAGCGGGAGTGATGTAAAGACGTTCGGTAGGAATAAACGATAAATGTAGAGAAATCATAACATTGTTTGATTTCTCACAGAACCTCACATTTGGTCAGTTTTGTCTAAAAGTCCTATACAATAGAGGGCGGCCCTATTATCATAAGCTGCACACTAACCTAGACTCCGGCTTCTACTGAGAAAACTGGAAATGACTTTGCCCAATTTTTGAATTGAACCCAGGACCTTACGATCAGCAGTCACACTGGATACCTTCACCTGTTGGTCAAGCAAGGATATGCTAGTGACACAGAATTGATATTATTCACAATAATGTTTTTATGTAAGTAATCTTTGCTCTTTGAAATACCTAGGTTGTTCTTGCAACTCCACTGGTTTTAAAGTTGATCAAAACTTGGAATTTGTAGGAGTTCATTCTTCAGAAACCCAAGTCCCATGGGAACTATGCATCTAGTTGGAATTAAACCGTACCGTGTGTGTTGAGTGAGTGTGTTATTTTCGTTGGTAGGATATGTGTATAGTTGTATCCGTTAAACAAATGTTGAGAACACAGATTTTAAAGGAACGAAAAGCATATTTAGTCGTTGGTTTTTTTTTTTTTTTTAACCGACTAAAATTTTTTTTTTTGATCCGACTGGTGGTTCCAGAGATTAGCGCGTTCAACAAACAGACAAAAACAAACCCTTCGGCATATTGTTAGTATAGATATAATACACAAAAGTTACAACATCATATTCTAGATTCATCATAAATGAGCAACATAATTTTCTAATCCCTACGCATAAACCAAACATAGATAAACATGTTTAAACGAAACGTGTATCAGCGTTCAATATTAATAAATTGTAACCAATGGACCAGGGTTTCATGAATACCAAGCGGTTTCATTACATCGGGAACGATCCTAAGCAAACATGTACCGTCGCCAATAACACACAGTATTGGTTTAATGACAATTCGCTTGTTAATTCAATAAAAAACCGACCCTTTTTTATGTTGTTGGTGAAGCATTAATTGATTCCCAGCGTTTTGGGGGGTAATGCCCCTTTTGGGGACGTTAATTGTGAACAATAAATGACATGTTTTACGTAGAATTATACTGTGTCCCTACATTTTGTTTCGTGTTTTGCATACTGATCAAGTTAATCGCGGAGTTCAGATATCAGACTTAGCAGAAGGTTAGCAGTAGGTATAAAATAAAACTAGCTTCCACCCGCGGCTTGCCCGCGTGGTATGTCGATAAAAAGTAGCCTTTGTCCTTCCCCAGGATTTAAAGTATCCACATACCAATTTTATCAAAATCGATTCAGTCGTTTCGGAGATTACCCGGAAGAAACAGACAGACAAACATTTTTTAAATTGTTTTTTGTATTTATGAATATTAGAACACTGTTGGAGAAGCTGAAGGAGAATACTTTGTGGTGGGAAAGCGGCATTACATATTTTCAATATATACTACTCAACAAAGTAGTAAACAAAGAACAAGCTGACTATATCAACTTCTTTAAGAAAACCCTTTATAACAAGTACTAATCATGAAAAAAAATTAAAAGTTGTTTAAACGTGCATTAAATTATTCTTCAAAATTAAAAAAAAAATCTTTAAAACAAAAGCATTTTGGATGGAAAACCTCACTTGGTCGCAGCGTACGGCGGGCGTTTTGAAACGTAGTACCTAACATTAGAGGTTCATCATCATCAATCATTTTTTTTTACTTGTGAAAATTATTTTCGCTGCTTTCTTGTAACTTTTGTGACTCTGGAGCGTTATGTCATGTCGTCATTTAATGCGGTAAGGGATGCTGAAGGCTGTAGGTATGCATAAAACAGGGTGCGGTCAACGTGAAACTGCGGACACTGTCCACACGCAGCCAAGCGTAATTGCCGATTATGGGCGCGTTACAGGGCTACAGTAGTTGATGCTGAACGTCACCGAGGAAAATACATGGTCACTACTCAGAGACAAGACGGCTTAAAGCAAAATGCTGCGAGAAGGCTGCCTCAAATTACGGCTGGCCAGCTGGTAGGAAGACTCCAGTCTCAGCACCAAGTGGTCATCAGTGACCAAACCGCCAGGAGAAAATTGCATAAAGTATTATTTTCATGCTCGCAGACTGGTTAGGCTGGGTTCACACGGCATTGTCCTGCACGTTTTCTTTGTATTCGTTTTTTTAACGTACAATCACCCGGGTGTTCATACGGTAGATTTTCAATCGTGTAAAAAACGAATATCAGCAGTCTTCACACAGTTGTCACAGTGAGTCGACGTCTGTGATGGATCCACGCTTGGTTGTGCTTTTATATTGGTATAATCGAAGGCGCCAACGCAACGGTTTCGTCGCCGTCTGTCGGCGACGAAACCGTTGCGTTGGCGCCTGAAGGTTTTGGGTACATCCTATTAATGAAGAATCAGGGCGTACTAAACTATTTCAGAAGTTATATGATAAACTTAGAAACGATGAAAAGAAGTTTTGTAATTACTTTCGGATGTCTATTTTGGATGACTATTCGATGAAAAACGTATGAACATCGTGTCGTGTGAACGAGACAGAGCTATACTATGTGCCACGGCAAGCCGAATACGTTAAAGTTCATTCGATTTGCTTGACAAGTCCGTTGAGTATTCGTTTAAACGCATAAACGGTGTAGGATTTTTTGCAGTACAAACGACATGTGAATGGTTCTATGTACAATGTATATGCCACTTTTTATTCGTTAAGACGTATACTGCTAAAAAACGTGCAGGACAATGCCGTGTGAACCCAGCCTAGCTCTTCGACGCGGAGCTCTAAGGAGTTTTTTTTTTGATAAACGTCTAAGAATTTCTACCCTAGCAGGTTTAGAATCATGTGCTGAATTCATCGCGTCGATGTCCCTACCACCCTTAGTGAGCAATATGGAAAGAATTACTTATTAGAAAGTTCATCCCTTAGAGGGGATAAATAGGGGATGAAAGTTTGTATGCAAGTTCGTAATGTTTGCTGATGGTAATCTCATCGGGCGCACGGCTTGTATCTACATAACAACACTGACATCACTGTAATAAATATAAATAGATAATTAAATATTATGATATTTTTTTTTTCAAAACAAAGGATAATGAGAAAGGGTGGGCCCACCTATGAATAGAAAATAATAAGATACTCATGAATGAATAGGTATTTTTATGCAGAATAAAACTTAGTTTTACGATTAAGGTTAAAAGTCAGTCCTTTCGGAGTTATACTAAATACTAGATATACTGCCATAAAAGTGATCCCAATCTAAGCAATTAATGGTCGTAGTTTACTTCATTATAAGATAAACATTACCCAGACTCGGACAGAATGCTGCCCTGCGTGTCGCAGGTTCGATTCCCGCACGGAACAAATAATTGTATGACCTATAAGTAGTTGTTCCGGGTCTGGCTGTTTGTTTACGTGAGTTTAAATGTTTGTAAACGCACCCACAATACAGGAGAAATTCCTAGTGTGGGGTAAAGTAAAAAAAAAACAGCTTTGTCTGCTGGCTGATTTTTCAATCGACAGATAATTTTTATTCGTGGAATAAAATTGACATCTGACAGTTTTTGTATGGAAAAAATGTCAAAAAATCAAAATTATTCATCCGATAAAATTATCTGGCTTTGGAAAAATCAGCCCATAATGGACTACTGAACTGTATCTCGATTGGTTTTGTGAAAAATGGAACAATATCGTAACTGTGTGTGTGCATATACATGTATAATTACTATTCTACTTTATAAATATCCATAAAGAATATGTTAGACTAAGGGCTGTATTTTCAATCGACAGATAAATTTTTATTCGTGGAATAAAATGGACGTCTGCCAGGTTTTATATGAAAGAACTGTCAAAAGTTCAAAATTATACCTCCGATAAAATTATCTGGCGTTGGAAAAATCAGCCCTTAGACGACTTTAAGACGTCGTATCTCCGAAAGTACTAACATTTGACCATAGTTTTATTAGTAACTAATGTTCCGCCTAAAAGCCCTATCCAACGGTATATCACATGTTACTATTGAAGGGTGGCCCCAGACCCCATACATTTGTTTCCCACTCTCCTTTACGTAGTACTTTAGTAGTAGTACAAGAAGTAGTAGTCTGAAGTTTAGTTAAACCGTACTTTTTCTTCTTGTATCTTTAATTAAAATAAATCATTAATAAGTAATTATATATAAAGTGCTGCGGTGCTATTCTGTAAAAATCTCACCGTGAAAACTTAGGTGAAGTGAGCGTGGAGTGAATTGTCAATAGTGTCAATTCCTAGCAAAAACAAACTCACTTCACCTAAGTCTTCACGGTGAGATTTTTACAGAATCGACCGGCAGTTGTTTTATTCTTAGATACATAAAATCATACGCATACTTTTCGTAGCTACGACTGTCTAAAATTATCGACCAATCTGTGGACTTGTTTCAAAGGAACATTGCCAAATAAACTCATAACGACAATTTATTTACTTAGTAAAGGCGTGACTCCCGCTGTTTCCTTGATTTAGATGTTTTTAACTGAAAACATCATCCAAATAAGTTTAAGTTCAATGGACAGTAAGAATTATGGACTATTCAGAAGTCTAAAAGCAGTTAACTTTGTTTAACCTTTGAAAACGTAATTCAATGCAGTCAGAACGACCCGGCAGTAAAATTTTCCTGAGCAATGCTTTCATCGATTTCTTGATTTTTGTGCTTTCCTGTACTTTTTATACTGTTCTCTCTCCGGTCTTGTCGGATTGCCATCCCATCGGACTATGAGAGAGACTGAAGAGAGAGCACACCTGTGTCTGCGGCGGACACACACTTGTGCACAATAATATCTCCCGCACCGAATGCTCTACTCCGTTGAGATTTTCCGCCGTGGCCGAAGAATAGTTTGAAGGACTATTATATGGTTATGATATAGATTCGATCATCGATCTTAATTCATTTCATTTAAAGTAATTTGTACAAATATTCAAGAAGTTTCTCCAATCAGGCATGTGTGTTAATCACCTTATGAAACATCACTTTTTGCATATGCAAAACACACAAAAAACTTACCCACAACAAAAAAAAATATCTTGGATCGAGTACATCTCTAAACGACCTGAAGCTACAAACAAACCAATTATTTATCTCCACATTACCGACACGTAACAAAAAATCCAGAGCATTACATATAAATAATGCAAAAACAGTACGGTTTGGTTGTAAATCCCCTCTAATCGGTCCCTCAAGAGCTCTGACCCAAATTCCGTGGTACCTCTGGCTATTTCCACATGATTACAGCGCCGAAGATTATGTATGGCGATGTTTCGGGGTCCAAAGCTGACTCAGGAACTACTGGTCCTAAGTAAACGGGTTGGTTAGCAGTAAATATTTTAACAATAGAGAATCGCGCCCACGTTGCCTTAATCCCTGCAAACATTGAATGACAAACGTTTGTTTGGCGCAAAAGTTAATTTTTGGTTTGTTTGTTTTGCGATGTAGTCCGCAGATTTGGTACTGTGGCTATTATCTATTGCGGGGCTAGTTGTTGACGTAACTTTGTTTTGGTTACCGGTAAGCATAATAAGTTAGGATTTAATAGAGCGTGTGTTTGTTGTGGTGTTGTTTTAGTAAATTAACTACTAGCTTTGTTACTAACTAGCTGCTGTGTCCTCAACTGTCTCCGTGTTGGAATTGAAAACAATATTGAGTAGCAGGTTTTAAGGAAGTTTTGTTATAATTATATTATGGTGCTATGGACGCGCAAACTGTAATCATGAATTCAGCACATGATTTTACACACCCTAGCATAGAAATTATTTGTAGGTTATAAAAAGAAAAATTGGCTGTTTCATAGAAAAGTGAAAACGCATGTCAAAATGCACAACAGCAATTATATTTTTAATAACCGACGAAAAATTTCAACGCACCCTGGGTTGCCAAAGGTTCAGAATCATGTATTGAAACCATGGTAACAGGTAAATTGCGCGTTTTTGTTGGTATATTATATTAAAGGCTGATTATGTAGGTTGCGCGACGATGTCCGTGCCACCCTGTGTATTCTTCTATATACTTCTAAAAAACTACAACCTCCCTGAATGGGATTTAGTCCTTTAAATAGTTAAAACAAGCAGGCGGACAGACAGCTAACAAAGTGAGTTCAAAAGCTTCTGCAGACAGGCGCGACGCGACGCTAGTAGAATATTTTCTATGAAAACTTCATGGAAATTTCTCTACGAGAATCGCGTTGCGCCTGTCTACGGAAGAATTAAAGATCAACAATTCTTTGTAGATGCATCAACTTGTCTACCCGCATTGTTCTTTATGAGCACTGAGTGATAATATCTGGCATGGTGTATAAACCAAGGCAGATATCCTTGTCACAGTACAATACGTATAAAAGAATAACCGAAAATACAATGCAACGTCATAAGGATGCTGTTGCAAATAAAATGTCTTTTTTTAGGAGGTTTGCAGTAAAACGAGCTTAGGTACTTACTGCGGTCGGTCTGCGAATACGTGATTTTTTTACACTTCGGGGAAACTTTGCGCCCCGTTCGGACGGTTGTCTGCTGCCAAACGAGTAGTTCTTATAAGTCCAAAAGTTTGACTTTGGATCTTACTATACAGCCTCGGTAGGTAAAGCATGTTACTTGAAAATTACTCCCTACCATAAGTAGCGAAGTCTATGATATTGTTTGTAGATTTTTTGTAGTTATTCAATGTACTCTTTTCTATTAACCCAACCTAACAAACCGTACTCCAATGAAGTGATCATTCAATGCATAATCAGCCTATAATGTTCCCACTGCTGGGGCACAGGCCTCCTCTCTCCGAGGAGGAGTGAGCTGTAATCTACCACCCAGGCTCAGCGTGTGTTGATAGATGTCATATCTCTTCGAATTTTTGGTTCTAGGACATGCCGGTTTCCTCACGATGTCTTCCTTTACCGTTTTGAGAGCAGTGCCGATGAAATAATGTACCTACACAAAGTAAAGCAACTCCCTGGGTTCAAACCCACGACCTACTGCTCGTATGTCGGTTCCGTTACCACTGGGCCACCACATCTCCTTCAGTGATCATTTCAAGGTAACCACGTATTTCAAATTAACATTTTGAAACAAATAACTTACTGGCTTGCAAACATATTATCAGGCACGTGTTTAGCCCCAGTCGATACCAAGTCAGGTAGACAATATACCAATCTACTCGAGAAACTTCTGAACGAACTAATTTACAACAAAACATGACCCCAGAGTATGCTGAATAAAGTTTAGACCACAGACGCGGTCAGTTGTGACCACACGTAACGTAAGCGATACGTGGTCGGCTATACCCTTGTGGGATATGCCGCAAATCTCTGACGCTTACACCTACACGCGCGAATATCATATTAAATTGTTTTCAGTTACATGTTGGAGCCTCTTTCATTTTATAGGCAGTAGCTCCATGTAAAATACTGGTATTCAGCTGATCCAATTAGACTGGAAGTCGACCCCAACATGGTTGGGAAAAGGCTAATCAGATGATGATGCTGGAGAGAGACTTTTTATTTCTAATATATTTTGACAAATTGTTTAAAAAAAAAATATGATCGAAATTCTTATTCTGAAAAGCTTCATCAAAATCCGTTCAGTAGTTTTTGCGTGAAAGAGTTACAAACATCCATCCATCCGTCTATCCATCCTCACAAACTTTCGCGTTTATAATATTAGTAGGATATTATGTAAAACCAAAAATGGTGCTTGTTGTTAGCCTGTAAGTAAATTGTTGCACTTGCATACGTAATATCGAAAAATAAACAATTGATGGCTAACCTAAATAAATAAATAAACCGATTACCAATCCAAGATGAGAAAAAATAAATCAAGATTACAGCATCGAATACATCAAAACTTATTATCAAATATAACCATAACCACAACCCACCACCCAACCACCAACCACCATAACCCACCATAACCCTTACCATAACCATAACCCTAAGGTTACGGTGTGTTATTTGATAACAAGTTTAGTGATAATAAGTTTAGTGTTTGTTGTGGCCACACAGAGGCCAAAGTTATGACCAGTGCCGGAGCCGTTCGGGGCCACAGCTAACGTAAACGATACACAATGACTATCACACGACTGGCGGGTCACCCTTGCGGGACGCCGCAAATCTCTGAAATGATTCATGTCAGTGACCTCTGGCGCACGTTTTGGTACTTATAAATTATGTATTTTAAAGTTTTGGTTGTTGTTGCATTATACTTAAATAAGTATGCTAATAAATGATAGGTTAGGTAGATGCGCGATTTTGCGTACGGTAAAGTAAATAAATGGTATTGATGTTATCAGAAACTAGGTAAATATTGTTTAAACTAGATGGAATAGTAACAGTAAAAAATAATTGTACTAATAGTTAATGTTGGTAGTAATTGGTTTTTGAAAAATCGCCACTTTTCGATAAAAGTGGGTATCGATTTTCCTAAAAACAATTGCTAACGCAATACTTGGCAAAGATTGCTAAAGGTAGATCATGGATTTAACATATTTTGCTGTGTTGTTACAGCAAAATAATGACGATACTGATTGAGGACTGGGCCCCTTGACAATCTAAGGTGCCTTTCACGTCAGCCCTAGCTAAAAAGAGCTGTTATCAACCCGTCTAAGGCGAAGCCCAAAAGGTGATTTTTTTCTTAACATTATCAAACCACTCTATGAACAGCCACACGTCCCCTTATAGGCTCAACACACAACTTTCAATACACTTAAACTTTATTCTGGGACAATGTCCAACGTTCTCATTTATCTTATAAGTACAGATTAATGTCCGGTATTTCTCGATCTTTTAAGAATGGCGTCCACAAACTTGTTATTATCGCGGTGAAAATACACACTGCTGGTTTGCCCTGTTGTCACAGCACGTCTGTTATTTAAAGCTGGGAAATGACGAATTGCAAAAGAAAAGCATGTTGTTTGTGCGCCATACATTTTTTTACTCGCACTCAATATTATATTTTTATATTTAAGCTTTCACACAATGTATACCATTGTATCAAAGCTCGATTCAAAATAATATTGAGTGCTAAATCAAGGCAATCGGTAATCCGCATGTGTCCGTGGTTGCAAACTTTTTAAGCACTTAATAAAATCAATTAATTAAATAACTTGTTATTTGCCAATTTAAAATAATGTATAATAAATTCTAAAATATTTAATAATACCTATTAAATGAGATAAAAATGTATGTAAATGAATTCAAACGGTAAAATACCTATGGGTATTTAAACATTAGGAATTCTACATAGTAACTCTACAGATATGTATTTTTTGTTAAATTTAGTTTTTTTTGTTGCATGTGACTGCATTGCATGAAATAGATTTTTAAGGAACGCTATAAAAGCGTAATCTGTTGTATTGTGGTAATAAATGGCTTTATTAATAATAAGTATATTATCTTCAGTACACTTTGGTTTTTACCGACTTTACAAAAAGGAGGAGGTACTATGTTCGGGTGTTTGTATGTTTTTTTTTTTTTTTTTTTGTATGTTTGTTCATCGAATACGCCGCCAATTGTGGACGGATTTTGAAAATTCTTTTTTCGTTCGAAAGTAGATAGTTCTGAGGTGGTCCCATTGTCACCAAGTTAGGATCTGATGATGGGATCTTAGAGAAATCGAGGGCAACCCTCAAATTTTATAGGCTCACCTATTGTTTTTCGCATATTTTATGAAGTATCTTGTGTATGGTTATCACCATCTCAGGTAGCTGGGCTGATGATGGAAGGTACAACTCCTTAACAGTAAGAAGTTACTCGAACAGGCAAGGACTGTTTTAGTAAATTGTTTTGATGTTTGATAGGGCATTTGCCACATTTGGTCTCATGATCATCAAGTCATGACCTGATGCTGCAGTCAGGATAGTCTGCAGAGTACCTAACTCCTCCGCAGATATATCGTGTTTAGGCTCATTGAAAAGGGCTCGATGTGTGGATAAACGTACTGTTACTGAGGAACACCGAAGACCTGATGCTGAAGCCAGGAGCATCAGAAAAAGTACAAACCTTGAAATTACAGCACCGTAGTCGTGTTTGGGCTCATTTTAAACAGGACTAATTTTAAGTTCAATGCAATGTTGACATAAGTCTGGCCTGATGCTGCAGCCAGGATTATCAGCATCTAATCTAAAAACTAATAAAAGGAGAACTCCTCAACAATTAACGTCCCTGCATCGAGAAAAGGAATATTTTATAAAAAGGCGATGGGCAAGTTGACATTAGGCTATTGTAACTTAGATAAATTATAAATAGACCCACTAAAAAGCGAGAAATAAAAACTTTTTAACAAAAAAAAAAAACGACTTCCAAAAAAAACACTACAAACTGAAAACTAACTTTAATTTCGGAAGTCGGTGGCAAAAACTAAAATACTGATCCCTAAGACACCGACTTCCGAAATTAAAGTTATTTTTCAGTTTGTAGTGTTTTTTTTTTTGTTAAAGAAGAGGTCAAGAAAACAGTGCAGTAAGCGACTTCATAAAAAATTACCTTTTGGAATCAAAAGAAAGCAACAATCTGAATGTGGTAAATAATAAAAAAAAACATAAGCTATCTATAACAAATAACAACTGTATCATGAAAGACGATGAAATGTCAACGACCAATTTATAGGTGTACTTTATCAAGACATCTAAGATCTTCAACTGTTTTGTATTCCTACAACGTTTGTCACGATATTGACTCGGGTCTGTCTCGGTGAACTCAGTCGAGCGCCGCATGAATTATGTTTAGCATAATGAAACAGTTGATTCAGATATATAATAGATCTTTTGTTAAGATATAAGAGGTAATATTGGACCTAATACAAAAAAAAGGGTGGTTATAGTGAATACTTGGGTCCGATTTATTTTATTTGTATTGTTAATTATGTGTTGACTGTATTAGACATTACTTAATAGTTATGACATTATATACTCTGACATTTCTTGCTTATTAATTTGAATTTATGCAATTACTTAGTTATTTATTTGTATTTATGACATTGTATAACTTATTAATTTGAATTTATGACAATAAACAGGGTATTATTTTGAATTAATGAAATTATAGATCTGAATTTATGACACTACCTACTAATTGTACTAAAAACTTAAACGAACTTTTGTAATACTGTACCATGTGAGAACTGTACATAGTGCAGTAAAAATATTAACCAGTCAGTAAGCTACTATATTCGTGTAAATAACCAATTCAACCTAATAAACAAATCTATAACCCTTTTTCACATACAAACGGTCAGTCAACAATAAAGTCATTCATAAAAATAATAGAACGACATTACTCATCATTACCATAATAAACCACATAGGGGAAGCAAATAAAAATAGGGAAAAAAATATAAAAATAGAGGAAAGAAAAATAGCAAAACGAAAGACCCCTGAGCAAACTTGAAAAATTTTCAGATCATTTGTCTTTTACCCCGACCGCCATGATGGCGATGTCAAAGCGGAAAAAACATGGCGGATTTTCCGTAGAGCTTTGGTCGGCAGGTAAATAATCCTGATGGGCAGGTCGAATGGAAATGTTATGCTTCATGTTTGACTGATATTGTCACGCCTTGTTGTAAGGGATCAATTTGAAAAGAAGACGAGGTAGGTAACGAATAGTTTTTTGCCTTTCACAGAATTTTGTTACTTTAATAATACATTATTTTCCTAGCCCTTCCATGTCAAAGGGATAAGAAGCAGTATCCTTCATACAGGACCTATATGGATTGTCCATTAGATTGTCACATTCAATAAGTACAGCGGTTATTACAATTTGTTATCAGTCTGTTAAAATAATGAAATAAATGATTTGATTAAAAATAGAAAACTGAATTTTTCAAATAAAATAAATAGCGTAAAAAATAGCCCAAAATAAACGACCCTTGATAATTAAGGCATTAGACATGCGCGGGGAGATGATATCAACAATTCAACACAAACTTTATGGTATTTTTAATCACAAATTGAGTTTAATGTTGTTAAATAATAAAACAAAAAAAAGGTCTGTAATTTATTTTTTATTTTAATTGTGTATGTTTAAAGTACGTATAGAATACGTGGTTTCAATTAATGATAAAACCTAGTTGTCACACTGTATAGCGATCAACAAAGAAATATTAGCCTTACCTAGATACATAGCATAATATTAATCAGCCTATAATGTTCCTACTGCTGGGACACAGTCCTCCTCACGGTGAGACGGAGTAGGCTGTAATCCACCACGCGGGCCCAGTGCGGGTTGGTAGGTGTCAAATGTCTTCAAATGTTTTGTTCCAAAACATGCCACAATGTTTTCCTAGATGTTTCTTCACGATGTTTTCCTTCACCGTTTTGAGAGCAGTGGCGATGAAATTTGTTTCACAAAGTAAAGCGCCTGTTTGGGTTCGAACCTACAACCTAAGTCGGGGCAGTTACCACTGGGCCAGCACTGCTCTCAGACGAGAGCAGTACCTACTGGACATGCCTGTTATTTAATTACACACGTGATAGTCGCCTGGTAATCCAAATCTGAACACATTGACGGTTTCAAAATGACTTTATAGTTCGAAAGCAGCTGTCCATAACAGTAATGGATAAGCCTAAACTGCCCGACCGTTATAGAATAGTGTGTACGTGACTTTACGTTATCTCTCTAGTCTATGAATAAAGTAGCATGAAACAACAACAACAACAACAGTAAAATTTCTAGCGAGATTAGCGATTACTGTTTCATAGGGTTCAGTGACAGCTTAATAGACAATCCCTATATAACTGTCGAGAACTAACTATGTATATAGATACATATATAGACCTGTGGTGGGCCAGTGGGACTGGCGGCGACTTGCGATTTGTAAGTCGTGGATTTGAACCCAGACAGGCATTTTACTTTGTGAAAATTATTCATCACCACTGCTCTCAAAACGGTGAAGGAAAACATTGTGAGGAAACCGGCATGTCCTAGAATCAAAAATTCGAAGACATGTGACATCCTCCAACCCGCACTGGGCCCACGTAGTGAATTTCGGCCCACTTCCTCGCCCAGAGAGCAGGCCTGTGTCCCAGCAGTGGGAACATTATACGCTGATAATGATTCCTCTCAACTGTTGAAAAATCAAAATTTGATTTTTAACCATAGAAATTCAATTGTGTCTCATTAGCCACAGTTGAGATAAATAATAAAGAGAAAAGATTAGATTTTTTGTATATTTGTTACGCTTTCACGCTAAAACGGGGTAACGGATTTAGACGAAATTTGGCACATGGGTTAACCATGCAGGATCAGGACATTAATTTCTTTGTATTCCGATATTCCCTCGGGATCGAGACTTTTACGGGTGAAACCGTGGGGCGCACCTATTAAGTTATAAATACATTGGACCAAAACAAGATATTATATAAAACAGTTCCACATTTGTTACGAAAAAGTAAAAAAAAAGAAGATATTATATTTCTTCATTATCTATACATATAATAAATCTGTAGACGAGGCGTTTCTGTACAATGAAAATATTAAAAAAAAAATAGTTGGGGTGTTATAGGATAACCAACAGATGCCATTTCATCAATTTTTAGAATTTTTGTCTGTTTGTCTGTTTGTCGGTTTGTCGGTTTGTCTGTTTGTCTGTTTGGATGTGACAAAATTTGATTTGAACACGTTCAACGTAAAAAGTACCAAACCAATATGGTAAATTTTTATACTCAAATATAGTGTAGAACTCGGAGTAGTAGTTAGTTTTGGTTTCATCGCAATCGCTTCACTGTATCAAAAGATATAATCAATTTAATGTATTCTACAACAACTTTCATTACGTAAGTTGGATACACGTAATGACATCTATTGGCGCTTTATAGTACTAACGAAAACATAATTATTGTGTTTATAACATTATTATGTGAATAATCACGTCATGCAGGCTTACCTATAAGATGACTATCACAGTCACTTCTGCCTGTGTTATTTGAAAAAGTAATGATAATGATTACATAATGTTGGTGGCGCTAAAAGAATTTCAAATAAAAAGTGAGGATAATGTAAGATAATATTATGTGATGTGGTGTTCTGAGTGATAAAGATTGCAATGATAAATGATAAATGATTTTATTTTTGTAAGTAGGTTTGTACAAACACTTTTACACGTCAATCATGTTTTTTTTTTAAACTAGATGAAGTCGGCGTTTCCTATCTGACTACTCTGAGAAGAAAGGCCGAAACAAACACACACACGGGCAACTTTATTTAAGAGCTCTTTCGAGGGGCAAGCAACCTTTCTAACATTGTTAACAGAGAAGCATTTCTTAGTGACATAAGGTTTTAAGATCATATCATACTTTCATAGTTTTTGCCTTTTTTCTCGAATTTTTTAAAATTTCTTTACCATGATAATGCTTCAACGCACACCTCCAGACGGGCTGTTGATTTATTGAGTATAGGTTCGGCAGATGCACACCCTTTTTTTTTGTTTCCGGGGTGGAAAATCTTCATGGATGTTCGCCGCCCTGGGGCGGGCGGCGAGGTCTGTCAGGCTCTTACTGACTAAAAATCACCCCAGTGTTCCGTCTCACACCTACGCCGGGGGTTGCGGGACCGTACGATCCTTCCGCAACCCCCGACTGGTGACGTCAAAGAGGGGCGCGCGTGGAACACTACGCGCCGCCAGCTCAAGTCCTGATGTGTTGGCGGTGACAGACGTCCCCGAATTCGTCGCCCCTGGACCCGTTTAGGGGGGCTGGAAGAGGGCGTTGTACGCCCTCCGCCGACGCCCGATGCGCCTACTGCGGGCCGGGTGAGTGGATGAGATCTCCCTCTCCCTTTCCACAGCCTCCTTCTGCGAGACGACCGTTTCGCAGAAGGAAACCACCGCGTCCCAGGACTCTTCGCTGCCGTCGACTCGACTACGGCCGGCAGCGATACGTCAAGGTGCACACCCAATACAAGTAGCACTGCCATGTCATAAAAAGGTATTGTAAATTATGTTTTCGAGACAATAACTAAATTTTTAGCCATTGTCTTGGTTAAAACCATATCGACCCTTTTTTTTTTCGGATGGGAAATCATCAAATGACCCCTCCCGCTCTGGGTGGAGCGGAAGGGAGTGTCAGACTCTTACTGACTAAAACCCAGCTACCCATTACTCTCCGCCCGCAGGCCCGCGCCTACGGTGGCCGGGAGTCGTCACGCGGCTCCCGACACCCGGAGCGTCTCCCACGGTGGCTGGGACGGGAGGCTCTCTCCATGAGCCATCCCGCCACCTCCTTTGCTAGCATGACTGCTTCGCAGAAGGAGGTGACTGCCTACCACTCCCTCTCGCCCCGGACCATGGCTTGCACCAGGGCCGGACGCGAGAGGTCGCCGCCGCTGCCAATCGCCTCTACGAGGACACGGCGGTGCTCCGCACAAGCGGGGCAGACCTCCACCGTGTGCTCCACCGTGTCCTCTGAGCGATCCTAGCAATGGTGACACCCGGGCGTTTCCTCCCGCCTGATGATGTGCAGGAACCTCCCGAAACTTCCGTGTCCGGTGAGGACCTGCGTCAGGCGGTAGGTGAGGGCGCCGTGGCGCCTCTCTAGCCACTCCTTAAAGAGGGGTCTTATCGCCGCTATCGCGGCGTACCCTGCGCTGGGTAGCGACAGTCGCTCTTTCCATGCCGCCATGAGATCGCGCCGGAGATCTGTCCGCTCCGCACCGATTTGCCGCGGAAGCGGATCTTCCCCCCGGCGTAGTGCCTCCGCGCGCCACTCATACAGGCGCGCGAGGACTATCGCCTCCAGATCCCATGGCGGCCCCGACACGTTCCAGTTTGGGGGCCAAACGTCGGAAATGCACCATATCGACCCTCAAGGTATCTTATGGTAAATGGACATAATATGGCTATTTGGTCAGACAATCAGCCTCGAGCAGGCGCTTTCATTTTTATTTATCCTCAAAAATCAAAGTGACACTTCGTCGCATTGTCATTATGAACCCTGAAGACGCAGTGACTGCTGTGCAGTCGAAAGGGCTATGGTTGAGAACCCCAGGCAAGGAAAGCGTTACCAGACAAGATCGGAAGATTTTTCCTTTTACACCTTTCCTAAGCGACACATTATTGTGTTCCGACATCCACGCGAACGAAGTCGCGGGCACAGCTAGTTCCAAAATAAAACCGTTGTTTTAAGGGTTCCTTAAACAAAGAGTTGTATTACGTACTTCATGCTTTTGTTAGGAAAAATAAAAATCCAAACAATAATAGAACATAATGAAAGTAATTATAGCCTTGCGCTCCAAAGGTGGAAGTTCAAAATTATTCATTGTAAGCACTTCAATATCGTAACAATGTTCCAAGAATTTAAAGAAAAAACTTTAACAAGCTTTACAAAATGTATTCTCGTATCAAAATGTTTTCTTTTAACCTAATTGTAATTATGTAATTAGCCCCGTGTTACAAAATCTTGCAACGCATAACGTTTCTCTCAGTTCTTTTGTAAAGATAATTTTTGCATTATTTACCATAATTATATTAAAAAAAAAAAAAAAATTATACTGTTCATGGGCACTGCACTTATTTTACTTATAGATCCGGTACAATGTAATATCTTAAAAATAAAAACTATTCTTCAAAAAGTCATCATCATCATCATCATTTCAGCCGAAAGACGTCCACTGCTGGACATAGGCCTCCCCCAAGCACCTCAACTTCGACCGGTTCTGTGCTTCTCGCAACCAACGGGTTCCTGCGGCCTTCACAAGGTCGTCGGTCCACCTTGTGGGAGGCCTTCCAACGCTACGTCTTCCGGTACGCGGTCGCCACTCCAGAACCTTTCGGCCCCATCGGCCATCTGTTCTGCGAGCAATGTGCCCTGCCCACTGCCACTTAAGTTTGGCAATTCTTCAAAAAGTACATTACCAGTATTGTATACTATTTTTAGTGTGCCGTTTCGGTGTAAACATGAACTACATATGCCACAGAAAAGAGTGACATAGTGTGAGTTTAGGTCACACAGTGCTATAAATAACATTTACAATATTCTTTTAATCAAAAAGGGTCTTCGACAAAAATTATTTTCTGAAATTGTTATATTCTTCTCTAATGAACTCTGCTGCTCTCTCTGCTATCATAATAGTAGGTGCATTTATATTACCACTGGTTATATCAGGCATTACACTTGCATCTACCACTCTTAGGTGCGTTACCCCGTGGACCTTCAATCTACTATTCACGACTGATGTCTTAGGATTAGGTCCCATCTTACAAGTACCTACCAGATGACTCATTGAAGTTACCATGTTAGTACTAACACATTCCCAGTATTTGTCACCATCTAATTCAAAATTGTCGCAAGGAGGCCAGTTCATTCTTCCCAAAAAACCTCTTATTGTGTTGAAAAATGTGGTTTTTGCAACTTTTGATGCCATCTTGATTCCTTGAACGGCTGCTTCCAGATCTCTTGGGTCTTTAAAGTAATTTGTGAATATAAGCGGAGGATCTTCAGGGTTATTTGTGTGTAAGGATATGTTGCCTGATGAATATGGGTGCAAAAGGCTGATGGCAAAGAAATACAGTGAATGGTTTTTGTTCAACATTGCTATGGAGTCCACAATAGAATTTTTGTATTTATATTGTGATTTCAAGAATTGCTTCAAGTTAAAAGTGTTCTTCGGTATTATTGATAGATAGAGTTGGAATTCTGGATGAGATAAAGTGTTCCGGGTGGAATAAAATGCTGTTATATCTGTGAACATACTACTTTCGGCTAAGCTTCCCGTATGATCTAAAATGTAATTTACTACATCACGATGACTTTCCTTCGTTGTCATTTTCTCTGGTCTATCACCATATATAGTTATTGGAACTGAGAGATGATCCTGCAAGTTTTGTCCTACCATTGGAGAATTAACTAAACATGTAATATTTTTAGAACGAAGATGCTCTTCAGGACCAATACCTGATAACATTAGAAGTTGAGGAGTGTTCACCGCTCCAGCACTGAGAATAACTTCATGTGTTGAATAAAAAGTTAGGATCCTGCCATCTTTTTCTACTTCAACACCAAAAGCTAATTTGGAATCCTGCGTTATCAATATTTTCCTTACGAAAGCGTTTTTAAGTATTTTCATGTTCCATTTATTCTTGATAGGCTCTAAATATCCTGTGTTAGTATTTTGTCTCACTCCATCCGCAGCGGTTGCCGTTACAATACCAGAACCCATAAGACCAGCAACATTCAAGTCAGGAACATACTTTATTCCAATTTCATGCCAAGCCTTTAAGACACCGTTAGTAATATCTCTTTGAGTGTTGTTAAATCTATTTATAACTATTGGTCCTTCTTTCCCGTAAAACTTGTTAATGGTAGGATCTTTTAATAATTTCTTGTTTTGAAGACTTTCAGCTTTCTTATAACATCGCCGTACGTCATCAAAACTCCAGTCTACATTGCCAGCGTCGAACCATTTTTGGAAATCCTGGTCGTTTCCCCGAATATAGTGCATTTCATTGAGACTGCTGCTTCCTCCGAACATTTTGCCCCTCGAGAGCTTTATGGAGCCGTTAATAATCGCCTGATCTATCGCTCCATTGTTCGTTGATACAGATTTCCAGTTGAATTCATTAACAGCCATCGTGTTGTCCAGGCCTGGTATCTGCAAATTTTGGCGTAACCATAGTGTTATAATACGATTTACAAGCAAAGTAGTAGAAACATGTATGGTTGTTCTGATTTTAGCGATCGAATCGATAATCTAGGCCTAAAATCGATAAATCGGTGAGTTTTTTTTTTATTTTGGCATAAAATAGTGATACTTCAATTTTTTATTAAAAAAAAACAGGTTGAAGAAGTCTGATTAGGTACCATCACAAGGGCGTAAGGTGAACAATTTATTCACAGTTCATTACTTTTCTGTTAAACAATAATTCTTGAAGTAACGAAACGGCCAAGCCTCATATTTTGACTAAGGTGTAGAGTTTGTGAAGTTAGGGCGTGTAGAGTTAGAAGCTTGGCTCTACATGAGATCTGATAACTTTTTGGCAGTGCGAACCATTTATGTGGTCTCGTCTTGGCAACATTTTACATGAAAATGTTTTTGGTGGGATTACACTGTTACGTAATTACCCAGCAGATTGGATTTACTTAACCAATAAATCTTTAGTATATTAAGATATTTGTAGGTGAAGTAACACCTTTCCTATACAAACGGCTTATGTCCTACGAGCTATATCCTCTTGGGTACTTACATAAGACTCAACAGGCGGGTCGCCTCCAGCCTCTATGAGCAATATTTTCCATCCTTTAACTTCACTAAGTCGTTTCGCGACCACACTCCCTGCTGCTCCACCACCGACTATAATGAAGTCAAAACTTTGGAAATCTGAAAAATGAATGGTCATAATGTATTAAAATGTAAGGTAATAAACAAAATGCTAATTTAGAACGTTAAATAAAAGTGCAGATGACGTGCCTGTTCCCAAACAGGACTTGAGGCTTAAAAAAACCTGGCCAAGTGAGAGTCGGACTCGCACACGAAGGGTGCCGTACCACAGGGCAAAAACGCCGAAAAGAACACGTTTGTTGTATGGGAGCCCATAAATATTCATTTTATTCTGTTTTTAGTATTTGTTGTCATAGCGGCAACAAAAATACATCATTTGCTGAAATGCATCATTTTTTTTCTTCCTTTTTCTTACTTTTACATTGAAAGTGGCTGTAAAGTGGTTGTAAAGTGGTTGTGGTGTGGTTGTTGTGGTGGTGCTGTTGTAGTGGTTGTTTAAAACAACACGATGGTGTTGTTAGTGATGACCAATTTCCAGGATTGCCGATGTTTTGCCAAACTTAGAGATTAAAGGTGAAGCCACCTGTAGATTTTCTACAGCCTAGGTGACTTCACTTTGACTTAGGTACATCGAAACCAGACACAGCAATGCTACTGTTATTGTGAAAGTCATTCCTAGACCGAGTCCTTTAACCGCACGTTTTGTGTGGTAATTACGTATTTACTGTAAACATTATAGCTATTTGTTGCTTCCCTGCAACCTAGAATATTTGATAAGTTAATGGCATGTTTGGAGACAAGTACAATTTTTTTATTTAGAATAAAATAGAAACGGTAGGGGTTAGCTGAAGAGCTGACAAGTGTGTTTCATAATGTAAAATATTGTAGACAAAAATATAGGAACGTTTATCGTAGTTAAGCTATAATTCATCATCATCTGCCTAGCCTTTTCCCAACTATGTTGGGGTCGGCTTTCAGGCTACCCGGATGCAGCTAAATATCAGTATTTTACATGGAGCGACTGCCTATCTGACCTCCACAACCAATTTACTGGGTAATACGATACCCCTTGATAAGACTGGATGTCAGACTTTACAGACTTTCGGGCTTCTGACTACCCGTAACGACTGTCAAAGATCCACGAATGACAGCCGGGACCAACGGCTTAACGTGCTTTCCGAGGCACGGAGGGGTCACGGTATGTAAAGATGGCCACCCATTCACAGACCAACCGCGGCAAACGCAGTGTTACCTGATCGATCGACCTGTGCGGCTGTTATTATTTAGCCACGGGCCCCCCTATAATTACTCGTTTTATTTGAACGACCCGGCACTATAATAACGAGAAGTTATTATAGTACCTCGTCTAAGGAATAATATAAGTACATACTTGCAATATTCGATTCCGGCACGGTCCCATGGTTGAGAAGACACTGTGCTGCTGCGAAGTACTGCAGCGTGGCAGCGAACATCTGAGGACCTGCCCCTGTCGAGGGCATCAGACATGATGCATTGCTGAGGCTGAAGAACACAAACAGATAAAGTAAGTTCACAACTAGCTTTTAAGCAAGCGTATTCCATCATCGACCTCATTATCCCTTACCATCAAGTGACGTAATGGCTTAACACGAGCCGATCCGAACCTAATAAAAATGCTACTGTCATCATTATGAGTTACGTACTTACATAATCTGCATTCGAGATTTATTTGCCAAAAATGTAAACAAATATGAGTTTATGGAAAAATAACTTTGAAGCCTAGACAATAAAGAACTTCAAAAATTTTTATAAATTTTTAAATAGTGCTAGTTACTCTGAAATCAACTTAATTAACATTAAAATAAAGTTGATATTTGTTTAACTTGAAATAATATTAATTTAAAACAAGTATAAATAGACTTTACATGCAAATATAAAGTCAGGCTTTCTTCCCACAGGGTAGTCAGAAAGCCACCTTTATAAAGGATGGCTGGACATCGACAAAAATACAACTGAGTATTTTGTGAATATTTCAAGTGCCTACCTGTTGCCATTATTGATATCGAGCAAAAAAGGGCAAAACAATCGTGTTTGTCGTATGGGAGCCCTCCTTAAATATTTATTTTATTTTGTTTTTAGTATTTGTTGTTATAGCGGCAACAGAAATACATAATTTGTGAAAATTTCAACTGTCTAGCTATCGCGGTTCTTGAGATACAGCCTGGTGACAGACAGACGGACAGACAGCGAAGTCTTAGTAATAGGGTTCCGTTTTTATCCTTTAGGTACGGAACCCTAATAAAAATTATATGCTAGGGTGTTTAGAATCATGTGCTGAATTCATGGTTACATTTCGTCGATGATCTTATGATCCTGTGTATAATCGGTGTCCAACCGGCTATTGTTGATTGATATTTTGACAGATGCTATGCCATTATGAGGCATAACATAGCAAACGAGTTGGTACAAACAGGTTCTAATGATAAATAAATGCTTTATTTACTAACCCCCTTACTAATAAACGTTCTATAACGTCTGCATTGTTACAAAACGCTTTGTCTTCTTCTTTCGAAAGTCAAATTACTGACGACTGAAAGAGAGAAATCGGTGTGTTAACAACGTGTTAACAACTGTTGTTCGGTGTGTCAACTATTCATCTGATATAATAAGTTTATTTAGTAAGGAGGTTGTACTTTAAATACAAAATGACCATCTTTACATATCGTGACTCCTCCGTCCCTTGGAAAGCACGTTAAGCCGTTGGTCCCAGCTGTCATTTGTGGATCTTTGACAGTCGTTACGGGTTGTCCCGAAAGTCTAACAAACAGTCTTACCAAGGGGTATCGTATTACCCAGTAACTGGGTTGTGGAGGTCAGATAGATAGCCACTCCATGTTAAATACTCAGCCGCATCGGGCTAGACTGGAAGCCAAACCCAACATTGATGGGAAAAGGCTAGGCAGATGATGATGACTTTAAATACAAAAATATAGGTAATGTTGCCCCCTTTTTTTTTGGGTTGGGAAATCATCAAATGACTCCTCCCGCTCTGGGTGGAGCTGAAGGGAGTGTCAGACTCTTACTGACTAAAACCCACCCATGTTCCTTCCTTAGCCCTTTAAGTTCCGGGCCAGCGGTAACCCTTTCGGACAATCCCGCTGACCCGGCAGGCTATGGCCCTTCAATTTATGCTGACATCTCTTTGAGGCGCGCGGCAAGCAACAGTGGAATTAATAGGATACAATAATGTTACTTACCTAAACATTTTTCACAAATGTTTTTCACAGCCACAAACGACTTGAAGGATGCACGAACAACAAGTGAAACGCAATGGATTGATTGCGAACTTAAAAGAAATGAATAAACATTTTAAAAGAACGCCACAACAGCAAGAACTATTTTTTCAAGTATTATTATTATGATAATAGAAGGCGCACACGCACGATTATTGAATTAATCAAATAGCACTACACAATAATTATATTTTTAAACTAGTTGTCCACATTGCCTGTTGTATTATTTTTAAATCAATTTAAAGCTGAATAAATGTGTTACTGCTTTAGGTAGTTAGTAAACACAAAACTGGTGTTTTGCCAATGCGAAAGGATTGTTGTTGTTGTTTTACTCAAAGTGACTGTCCGACCTTCGAATACTAAACGTGTTTTAATGTTATTGTGTATAAAGGCTCCTTCGAACTGGCGCGACACGCGATATAAACGCGCGCGACACAAAGACACCGCAAGTCGCGCAACGAGCGGTGCCTCTGTGTCGCGCGGACTCGCGCTCGATTATATCGCTTGTCGCGCCTGTTTGTAGGAGCCTTAATTGTGATTCGAAACCTGGCCATCATGAAACCCTAAAGATCCGTACAGACCGAGAGGGTTACAGAGCTAAAGATTGTTTGGTGACTTTTCACTTGGAATATTAAACTTTATGGGAAGTGTTATAAAGTTCAAATGAAGAAGACGAGCTTATAATGTCCTCGTTGGTGATGCGAACGAAGACGAGGCGCTTACAATTTCTACGTCGATGATGGTGAATAACTGATGCCATGAAGGTCAAGCGTGAACCTCTTCTAACAAGTGTCTTTTGTTTTAAGAATCAAACTAAAAGGAATCGACAAGATTTTCTAAACCTTTGAAATCTTGGATCATCTTAGGTGGATCTTACTCTACAACGCGCCACGCGACGACGGGGCGTAGAGAACACAACACCCCCCCGCGCGATTTATTTCATAAAAATTTAATTAAAACGCGTTTACGCGTGGAATTTGGCTCCGTTTCCCACGCCCCGTCACGCGTCACGTGACGCGTTGTAGTGGGTGATCCGACTTAATAAGCACCATTATTTTGGTAAGTAAGTTGATTTACTTACTGTGATAAGTTCAAAGAAAATATATTATGATAGACTTCAGAACTTCTAGAAGAATAAAGTTCAACAGTGAGTAACGAAACTTAAATAAATATAATTTGCAAGGCTTTACAATCATAATCATTTCAGCATTTAAGTATGCTAAGTACTATTACTTATTATTATTATAACAACAACATTTATTGTAAAAACAGGTGTTTTTGCATACGAAGTTGATCAACCAGTCATTCATTAAATCTATACTAATAATCTATACATACAAATAAATAAAATTGAAGTGTCTGTTTGTAATGTCAAAATAACAGTTTTTTACTAAATGAAAGTATAAAGGGTATTGTTAACAAAAAAAAAAATTTGTTGTCTGTTTGTTTCGGCTAATCTTGGAAACGGTTGGACCGATTTTGACGGAACTTTCACTGGCAGATAGCTAATGTTATAAGGAGGCTGCTAACTTAGGCTACTTTTAATTTAGAAAAAGAATTAGGGTTCCACACAAAAATATTAAAACACAAGTCGCGGGCACAGCCAGTAAATAATATTTTCTTTCAACTAGGTACCTAGTAATGTTAACATTAATCACTACAAAAGCGATCACAAACGACGTATTTTTTGCTTAGAACCAAAACAGTGCAGAAATGTTATATAAAATCTCATGGTTGCACAGTTGTTCATTAATGCACTGTTTTTTATTTTTTATTTAGATATAAATTCACCACAGACGTTTAATGTCTCCCATTAAGTATAATATAAAATGTATGCATGGTGAAAATAAACATCGGCTGAATAGGTACTAGTTAATTTTATATGTTGTTGTTAACCCGAATCAATAAATGAATAAAACGTACTTGTATCTATTGATGACTGTAAATATGATTAAATTATTACACAAAAACCGCTTGGTGAAAAAAAAAACAAATGGCGCGCATTTTGTACCATTGTAAAACTTTGATACTTAATTCATATTTGGCAAGAAAAATTAAAAAAAAAGGAAATAGCGATAGCGATATGAATTCAACTCCAGAAAGCAAAAAAAAAAAAAAATCTGCATATGAAATTGTTAATAACCTTTTGCCGCAAAAGTCGCGGGATAAATATATACCTAAAAGCTTATGAAAACTTTGTTTTAATTATCTTGAGTTTTTAACTTGAGTAGGTATATTTCATCACGGTAGGTAGATTGGTAGTTGAAAGAAAAGTAGATTACGCACCTTGCTAAAGTGAATAATTAATGCACTCGTGTTAATTTAGTGCCCTCACGTGCGCTCGGGCACCGACATAACACTCCTACATTAATAACTCACTTTGCGCTCGATACAACAATCTACTATTTCAGACCACAGTCCATAAGTAATAAATTAAAACTATTCAAAATTAAAATATGCACTCCACATGCACTGCGGTCTCTTAAATCGAGCCATCTTGCTTTTTTGTAATAAGATCTGTAGCTTTTTAAATGGTTGAGGAACAATAATGACAACAAAATGATGTCTCGGCTTCGATACTGTTTCAAAACTTAATTGTCGACTCATCACTATTTTGATGTTTTAAGCCTTTGTATTACATGGGAATGCATGGGGGCTCGATTTAGTAGTCCGGGAGTGCTACTCGCGGAAGCTATTTCAATGTTATATTATACACCTTTGCCAAAAATTATGTTGTTATGGTGAAGTTCGAAAACTCTAAGCTGTACGTAGACATTTTTAGAACTTTTGAGGCGACCATTAACCCCCGGAAGGTGGATCCGCGTGAGACACTATGGCTTTTTAATTGTTTTTATGATTACGGCATTCAACTGGTTAAAGGTCAACATGGATAAAGGAAATATAAAAACCACTTTTCAGTGACTTTACTTACACACCAAACAAGAAGTAAATAGCGACATAAATTAATTAGTTCCCCTTTTTACTTGGAAATATGACTACAACCAAAATAATAATAGCTCAAGGAAATATTCTTCTTCACATTTCCTGAACATCAATCAATTCTTCCCTCGAAAATCCAGGAACAAAAATTGTTTTGGCTACAAAGCGAAGATACTAAAGGGGTTAAAGTTATTACGGGAAAGACAAAAGGCTGAATAATGAACGAAACAAAGGCGACGTAGGCTAGCTGTAAATATGATTATGCGAGCCCAGCCTACCTTTTAAACCACGGAGTATGACGGAAATGGAGTGCACACAATTTTTCTGTCTCCCTGGAATCTTTTAAAGTTGGTATGAGAGTAACGCAATTTAAAAAAATATTTCAGGCAGCACTATCAGCGTTGTGTTCCGCAACTCACTAATATAAACAGTCTGTGGTAGAGTAGATACTGGCCGTTGTTACACTACTTTGTGAATCAAAACATAATTCAGAAAGCTTTATTGAGTTCAGATAAGGTTTAACTTTGGGACTAATAATATTAAATATTCAATCTGTTTCTGTATTGATCGCGAGAAACTGTCATTTCCTAAATTATTTTGTTACACTGTTTACCATCTCCATTCTAGAGAAATAATTAAAACTTCGAATACATAATTATATTATTATGCTTGTGACATTATTAAAAATGACCATATTTTACCACAAGGTGGCATTCCATCTAAGCCTGCTCCATGTCCCCTACGGATAAGTTATGACCGCCTACTAACCAAGGTGTCGGTAATTATTAAATTCATTTTAAATTGTACAGCGCTATCACTTTATGGGGGTACCTATGGTTTAACTAAGTTACGTATTAAGTAGGTACTGTAAAGGTTGTCTGCAAAAGTTGACCTTATGTTGTGCAGGCTGGCAGAAAAATAACCCTGGTTGCATTCGAGCATTCAAGCCGATTTAGAATGAGTTTTTAAATTATTTCTAATAGTCTTTTGTTTAAAAAAAGTAGTGATAGAATAAGCGCGTTGATGTGAACACGTTCGTTTGGAATTAACGTAATTACTATGTTGTATCATTTAATAGTTAGTAAAACTTTATGGTTAAGGTGTTAATTGTACCCCAGGATATTCTTCAATTGGGATATAGGTACTTATTTATTTATTGTTTATATACTTTACTACACATAATATTTATATACTTTTCTATACTTTTTCTTTATTTATGTACTTCTTCTGATTATATTGGTAGGTAGGTACCTACTGTAGAGATTATAGCATATTTGGTGCATCAACCTTTAGGTATGAAAATTTTGAAAAGTGGATAGCAGGAATAAGACACACAAATTCATTTCTTAAAAGAATAGAAAAAACAACGGCAGGAATCAGATTTGGCTGACAAGCCAAGTGACAAGGATAAAAATGTAGATCAATCTTCTAGGAATTATTATTGAAGTAATATGACAAAAAAAAAAAAAAAAAAAGACTAACTTTGGTTTTATTTACTCGTTCCGGTACTGATAGCTCGTACAGCTCTCACAGTACCTACTGTTAGTAAAGCCATTGTCTATCAATAAAACTAAAAATTATGCATTTGATAAAGAAAACTACTTACTGCACGAAAAGTGAGTTCTATAAATAGCATTCAAGCTAGAACATTGCAACAGTGACAATTTCAATTTGTAAAGAGTATCAACGTTTCGGGGCCAAGTTGCCCACGCATTGCGGGTGGAAGGTATAAACAAAGAATACATTCCTAAAATGAAAAAATCAACACTGAATGTGTAACGTTAAAAAAAAGCAACCAACTCCTCTCATTCAACAGTACGACGCACCAAATTACCAAGCGAAACAAAACGAATCTTTTTTTAAACTTCAAAAAGAAAATCATTCCATAAACCGTTAAACGTAAAACAAGTTCCAACTCAAAGGTGTTGCCATTTCAAAGAACCCCTTGCTCGTAGTTTTTGAACGAGCTCGCTCGTTCGCCATTTAGCGGGAGTCAACAAAGTAGTATATTCATAGGCGGGGCTCATTCCGTGTCTAAACGTTGTTAAAATCTATGTTTTAGCTCAGACTTTACTCAGGCAACGTAAACAGTCTGGTTCATGTAAACACGTTGAGGCGCGGCTGTATTATAGGCAGGGAGACAGACTTGGAATCAGGTGAAATCACGGCTACTTATAAATGATAAATAAATGATAAATGATTTATTTTCTGTAAGTAGGTTTGTACAAATACTTTTACACGTCAATTATATTTTTTAAACTAGATGAGGTCGGCGTTTCCTATATGACTACTCTGAGAAGAAAGGCCGAAACAAACTCAGAGGTCACAGTCTCTTTTAAAGTCCAGACAAAATCTTGGCCAGATCGTGTGAAGACTATGTAGATTGGTGTCTGAAATGGTCTTTTGAGGAAAGAACCACGCAGATTGAGCGGACCTGTCCAATCAGTGCACGCATGTGTCAAAAATCGTGCAGCTCAACTCAGAACTTGAGGAGCTCAACGATTCGACGAACAATACCAAAGAAGGGACATTGGGGTAGGCCGCGTAAAATACTCAAACTGCCAGATCATGATTAAAACTAACTAAGAAGGAAAACAGAAAAAAAGAAATGACCCAAATAGTCCTCACATTCACAATAAAAAAAAAACACTTTACAAAGTAAATATTCATGTCATTGTATAAAATTCATCAATGTCAATGTGTATATAAAAAATTCGGACATAATCTTTGAGGACCATGTAGATTGGTGTCTGAAATGATCTTTTGAGGAAAGAACCACACAGATTGAGTGGACCTGTCCAGTCAGTGCACGCATTTGTCAGTAACTTTGCAGCTCAACTCAGACCATAAGGAGCTCAACGATTCGACGAACAATACCATATATATATTTTTTTGTGATTAGTTTTTAATTCTCAGATAAAGCAGTATAATTCTATCTTTCTATCTACTTCTATCTTTTATATTACTTCTACCTTTTACTATAAAGAGATTTAAAAAAAAATCTTAAATAAACTTTTTTGCTCAATTTGAATCAAATTCGAAGATGCCTAGCGATAGGCATCACAGCTTGCAAGAAGGAAAGATAATAATTTATTCGTATTAACAAGTGACAGCCTAGTTCCCTAAGCTGTCATTTACTCGTATTAACAAATGACAGCCTAGGGAACATATTGATTTACTTTGACACAATATTAAAATAACAAAAGAATGACGCAAAATGGAAAGCCAAAAATAAATGGGCCGTATTTTGTTACCAGTTGTTTAAATATATTATAGTACTGTTACGACAGTATTTCATTAAATTATTTTAATTACGTAAGTCATTTACTGTAGTAATATTGAAAATATTTTAATGTCAAATGAATTTCGTGATGGTATTCGTTTTAAATTCTTAAAAAAACATTTATGGTTTGGATTCCATAGTTTTTGAAATGATTGCTGTTCAAAGAATTTTTTTTGAAAATTTTGTTTCTTATTGCACAGTGCCTATTAAAGTGTGTTTATGTCGAATGTATATGTGCAGTGTGTGTTATGTGTATGTATTGCATTATAGTGTGTAATATGTATGATGTACATAAGAAAGAATATTCTATTCTAAAACCACCATTTAAAGTCAAACTTTTAGGAACTCTGACTAAAACTCTTCTTACTGACTAGTAAAGCTTTTCTTCTTTGATGTGAGGCAGATTAGCTATTCCTTATACCATTATGTATAGCTATTTCGTTGCTAACTATGTATCTATCTATAATTAAAGGTAGCTAAGTTTGGCAGTGAATGGTGTTCGCACAACAAACATCTTAATAGTTACCCATTTCCAACATAGCATAATCAGCCTATAACGTTCCCACTGCTGGGCACAGGTTTCCTCTCTTCGAGAGGGGGTGGGCTGTAGTTTGCTTCGAGGGCCCAATGCGGATTGGTGAATTTCACTGGTCTTCAAATATTTGGTTCTAGGACATGCCAGCTTCCTCACGATGTTTCCTTCACCGTTTTGACACCAGTGATAATGAAATTATTTACACAAAGTGAAGCGCCTTAAGTCGGGGCTGTTAAAACTGGGTCACCACGGCGCCATTTCCCACAGGGTTCCTTTAAAATGATTGGTGATTAATATCGTAGCTAATAAAAATGTACTATCTCCTAGCCTATGTTCACGATTCAGACGATTCGCGTCGCATCGCATGCAAGAGGTGTGTTCCGCACGGCAACCATTAGGTAATTGAATTGACTGTCTACTTACCAGACATTCCACATATCTTTTTCCCACTTTATTTCTTTTAATTCAAGTCCATATTGGTTGTTTTGCTCGCGACTCGCCCCTGCTTTGCACGGTTTTTACGACTTGACTTTGTTATAATACATCGACGCACAACCCATTACTATGGGTTCAGTACATGTTTCTGGACACCCCTGCGTTGTAATATTTCATCGGTTATTAAAACGACGTTTGCGTAGTTTATAGAACCACGTCACATAGCTAGACATGAAAATCGACTTTAATTTATACCTATAAAAAAATAAAGTCGATTTTCGTGAAATCTGGCTGTTATACATATAGGTTATACTTATTACCTATACCTATGTATAAAAGTCAGATTTTTTCGGACACGATAATTACTAAAAATGCAAATTGGAGGAAGAAAAAGTTGCCAGAGGCGTTTAGAATAATTTTTATTCCAAAAACACCCCGAAAGCGTGCAATATTATATTTTATTAAAGATGACACTATTACGGTAACTATAGGTACAGTCTTAAACATCTCATATTTCAAGTTAGGTCTTATGTAGGCTCACTTAAGACTAAGGTGCCTTTTACACCTGAGGGCGAGCTAACGATAAAATATGACTTGACATTTTGGTTTGAAGTCAATTGAAGAATGTAAACTTTGACCTAGACTTATTTGTAGTTTCTAGTTTAGGGACTAAAGTAAACGCGTAAATATTAATTAACTAGCTGCGCCCCGCAGTTTTACTCGCATAAGTATCAAAAATAATCTTATGTTCTAATCCAGGTCACGGTCTACCCATGTGCCTTTCATCCAAATCCGTTCAGCCGTTTTAGCGTGAAAGCGTAACAAACAAACATACAAAAAATCAAATCTTTTCTCTTTATAATATTAGTTTAGATACAATGTTATATTGGTGCCTAATTAAGCTAAACAAAATTTTTTGTGCATGTTCGCTATCTTCTTTAATAATATGTAGCGGTTTCTACAACGCCACATGAGAACAACGCGTCATACTGACGTCACGCAAAATCCTGCATCTCGCAAGCAGAGTTTACCGCGCAACTAGCATAGATACAACTGCCCGACATGAATCATTGGGCACTTGCCCGCCAGACACAACACCCGTCTGGTCGGAGGATCCTCCCTTTTCTATGGAGAATGAGAGAACTTTACACCCTGTTCCTCATACCTCTATAATATCAAGATATTATAACTTGTCTCTTTTCACCATTTATTTTCTCTTTAGAAATGTCCTAATTAAGTACTTCATGTTACAATCTCGCAGCAGTGGACTGATCTTAGAAAGAACATACTAAAAACGGCCAAAAACTTATAAAACCTATTAATTTTTAGCCTTAAGCTGTATAAAAGCCAAGCGCTGTTCGTTCAGTTATCTTTAGGTACTTACTTTAAAACTTCGTCTAATTTTTAAAACTTTTGAAAGAATACCAATTTTTTTCAAGGATTTTTTTCCACTTTGCATTTGTAATACGAGCACATCATACATTTTACATAACCACACCGAAGTTTAAGCAAAACACTACGAGTACAGTAACAAAGTTGTTCAAAAAACACAAATTCGAACATAAAGTTCAGTGGTGAAACTTAGTCGTGACTACGAATCTACGATGAATCTTGCTCCGACATTCTTGGGACCAACGGACTTCTGTTCACCGCAGTGCAGTTGATGGTGAGTTCACCTGAAACTTAGTTTGTTTACCTGTTAAGGTGGTTTCAATTTAGGCGACAGATTGCAGTGCTACTGTAAGTACTAGGGAGGTGTCGGCGCATGTAGCTGTCATGTGCTATGATTCTCTACGGGTAGACAAGGGCGCAACTTTCTGGTTGATGCAGAATAATGCCCATTCCAGTTGCACCAGGCGACACCTACACGTACCTAATGCCTAAATATTATTGCACGTTCGATTTACTAATGCCTAAATATTATAGTACGTTCGATTTCCAACTCTTGGCGTTAAGCATAACTTTGAAAATCCTATAGCACGCTTTTATTTAGGAATTCATTTCGGGTCGCCTATTGTTAGTGAAAATGGAATTAGTATAGTTACCTAGTTCGCGCAGTGGTATAGGTGCCAGGATTGAATGAATCCCTTTCACACAAATATTTGTTATGTGGATCATCCTACAGTTAGTTGTTCCTAGTCATGTTTTTGCATGTGAACGCACCAACAAAACAATAAGTACCATAAATATTAGGTAGAACTGTCAATGCTTAAAATATTAAATTAATATACTCAGGAAAAGGATACGTAGAAGAATTTCCGGGAGCCCTTTGCCCAGCCTCAAAAATACCATATCTTCATGGTTCCATTAATTTGTAAAATCAAAAGTCGGTAAAAAGAATACATCGTCACGTCAACATAGTTGTTATGTACAACTATGTATATGAAATTGCACTTTGCCGACCGTAGACAATGACTCTTTCTCAGCAACTTCTCGTCAAATTAAAACCTCTGAATCCTAAAAAACAAAAATATCTGCAATATCTGATAAAACATATTCTAGTCTTAGCGACATTTTCCGCAATGCAGTTAATAGGGTTCTCAGAATGGATAAAAAAGATAGCTAAGCCTGAACTGTCACTAACAGATTTTCTAGCAACTGAGTCGAGAAAAATATTAACCAACAAACCGGGATTTATATTTTTACACTGTCAGTTTTCCCGGGACAAATTATTTTAACTGAGATTTTTTTGAAAAGGATTTAATTTTAATAACGGACTCCTTCTTTGTTTAGATATGAATTAATTAATGTAAATTAGGATCTTAAGAAGTGCGATAGTTTGAGTTGATTTATCTTACTATCTAGGTGTAGAGGGGCCCGTGGCTAAATTATAACAGTCGCACAGGTCGATCGATCAGATTAAGCTACACATGCCGCGGTTGGTCTGTGGTTTGGTGACCATCTTTACATACCGAGACCCCTCCGTGTCTCGGAAACCACGTTAAGCCGTCGGTCCCGGAAGTCTAACAACCAGTCTCAACAAGGGGTATCGTATTCGTATTACGCAGTAACTGGGTTGTGGAGGTCAGATAGGCAGTCGCTCCATGTAAAATATTGGTATTCGGCTGCATCCTGTTAGACTGGAAGCCGACCACTACATAGTTGGGAAAACGCCTAGGCAGATGATTATCTAACTATCCATCTATATCTATACATATTATAAATTAAAGTCGTTTTTTGTGTCTGTCTGAACCGCGTGGTTGTTCTAACGCAACGGACTTTGATGCGGTTTTCACCATCTTCTAGAGAATTTATTCTGAAATTAATATTTAACCTAAATATAGTACAGAAATTTCAATGTTTTGCCATGTCACTACATCAGTATACTGCCCCGTGCGAAGCATGGCTGGGTCACTAGTATATATCCATACTAATATTTTAAATGCGAAAGTGTGTCTGTCTGTCTGTTTCCTCTTCACGCTTAAACCGCTGAACAGATTTAGATGAAATTTTGTATAGAGATAGCTTAAGTCCCGCGAAAGGACATAGGATAGTTTTTATCCCGATATTCCCGTAGTGAAACCGCGGGGTGCTGCTAGTAGCACATAAAATAGAATGTAAAGTCCCGAGTTTCGGCCAAAGCGACAAATCTCAGCATAGACCAGCCTTTGGCGCTAGAAATATTATAGTGCACGAGTGTGTGCGCAGGCACAGGTGCACTCTCTCTTTTTCTCAATCTCCTATGGGGATGGAAATCCAACATGACCGCAAAAGAGATTAGGCACAGGGCCGACGGCTTAACGTGCTTTCCGAGCCACAGGGGTATCACACCGCCAACTTCCAAACTTCGGGCTGTTACTAAGAAATTCCCAATGGAAAAACCCAATAACACTTTACCCGACCCGGGAATCGAACCCAGGACCCCACGCTCAGTAGTCTCGTTAGTGACCACGAGACCAGCGGGGCAGTCAAATAGAATTAATACATAAAATAGAATATACTTAGTGACTTGTTCATCGACAGAAATCAGTGATACTTCCTCACAAAACATGTAAATACATATTCATGTTTTAACTAAGCTTTGGGGAAGTTGGGCTAAGTAGTAACAAACTTCCCGTAACTTCACCGCTATTTGAAACACCTTTGCAAACTGCTTGACTTTAAGTTCCAATGGCAGCTTTCAAACTAAAATGAAAATAACTAAAATACCATTAGTTACGGTAAAACTTGTCTGTATAGAAAACCCCTATGTCTTTGGTGCTTGTAAGCGCACTCATTAGCAGTCCAGGAGTTTAAAACAGCTAAATGTGTATTTGAAAGAGAAGACCAACTGGACTCTGAGGGTCGAAAGGTTGGAATCGCGCCACAACATCAACTTCAAGTCATTCGTGGTACGAGTTCCAACCCAACATCTACAGACCTGTCTGAAAGAGGACTTTTGGCCGAAAGGTGTCGTATATCGACGTTTCCGTGGACGGTTACGCGACACCATGCAGCGAAACACGACGCCGACAATGCTACGTGTATAGTTCATAGTTATAAGGTTTTTAATATGTATTAGTTTATTATTGTATAAGATTATTTTGTGTATTTTATCTATGGGCCTTAGTAGCCTGATAATAAAATGATTAATATTATTTAAAGGAAGGGTAGGGTGTCCTCCAGGTGGGTAGCATATTCAGCTTATAATGTTCCTACTCCTAGGACACGGGCCTCCTCTCTTCGAGAGGAAGTGGGATGTATTCTATTAGGCTGCTTTTCCACCATAGATGTGCTTTGCTAGGTTGCTATGGATGCGTTTGATATCCACCAATCATATTCATTTTTCCACACAGCACTGGTGGAAACGGGTTGAACTAATTTTTTTATATAGAAGAATGCGTGCTATGGAGCGCGAGTGGTGTAGCTATGTGCAGAGCAGAGTTACCTACAGTAGGCGCGCTTTTATTACCGAAAGTGACATCGATGTATCGTATAGCTCGACTCTCGAGCTGCGCGTCTTTCCCGCACAGCTACCTCGCGACGGCGCATCTTCGTAGCACATCTTACTCGCTTTGGTACACGGTCACATAGCTTCTAAATTTTTCGCAGCATAGCTACATAGCATATCTCTGGTAGAAAAGTAGCCTTACGTGGGCTCAGTGCGGGTTGGTAGATAAGCGATAACTCCGGGTGAGTGAATATGTTTAATGACTGGTACCTTATAGATATAGATATAGAAAGCTTCGATATTTGATCAAAGGCACTGTACGACTTAATTTTAAGGCGAGTACATGACCTAAAGCGCGGTCTTTGTCGGACTGCATAGAAAGGAAACAGAAGCGCGATGACACAACGCTGGTAATTTATTGCAAAATATATAGCAATTATTTATTTACAAAAGATATATTGATTGGACTAAAAAATTAAAACACACTACTTTAGTATGTTGCTTGTAGAATAATCTGATTAAAAATCACAATGATTGTATGTATATGGTTTTTATTGTAAAAAGAAAGTTTCTAGAGGTAAGTATCTTCATGTTATTTTTCTATTGTATCAAATTAGTTGTATTATGTCTATTCTTCAGGATATATGCTAGGTAGTGTGTTGAACACTACCTAGCATAATATTATATATTTTCCTGATTTTGTTTACTGTAGTCGATCATATACTTTTATTGTTCTAAAACTTGCGTTTTTTGTGTTTAGGTCCATTTTTTTTTTCGGATTGGAAATCATCAAATGACCTCTCCCGCTCTGGGTGGAGCGGAAGGGAGTGTCAGACTCTTACTGATTAAAACCCACCCATGTTCCTTCCTTAGCCCTTTATGTTCCGGGCCAGCGGTAACCCTTTCGGACAATCCCGCTGACCTTCTATCAGGTATCTGCCAGTGAGAAAATCAAAGTTTTTCTATATTTTTTTTTATATATCTGAATATCGGCGACATAATTTCCCCACAACAGACTACTCTAAGAACTTATCATAATAACTAACGTATATTCCTCGCGTATATAACGTATAGTCCTGTAAGCTCCTTAATTTTAATATAAACCACTTATAAAAATATGTTAAATTGGTTCAACTAGGTACATTATTTCTCTTGTGACTACCATTTCGCCAACACATATAACAAAATAACACAGCCACAAAATGAACTCAGCGGTTCATTTCAATTCATAGCTTATTAAATTCGCCATACAAATGGTAGTTTATGAGATGGACGCATAAAACACGGTACAATTTATAATCACCTTCTCCCGAGGGATGCAAGCGCGTGTTAATTTTATCCCACCTCTCCTCTGGGGCGAACCTGAATTTATCATAATTATATTGAATATTTTCGACGAGTATTTAAATAAATTAATATTTTGTTATTTTAACGCGTGATTATTTAATTAAATGACGTTGGTCATTATCTAATTTAGCCTATGGATAAAATAAGGTTGAAATATAATTATCACGTTTGTCAACCAAATTGTTTATTTATTTAATCCTTTAAGCACACAAATGTACAGATGCCAGCATATCAAGCTACCCGGAACTGTCAAATTTTCCCAATAAACTTTGAACCTTATACTTTAGCGACAAAGTTGAAAATCTATTAAAGAAATATGACAGATTGTAGTAGCTTGATGTGCTGGCGTCTGTACCTATAGATACGGACTTAATGCTGATGCTAATTTTTTTGATTTTGGTGAAGATCGTAGTTAGTTTTCAAGACAGACCAGCTGGGCAATTTCGTAACTCACTAAAAGAAACAATGCCTTTCATTGCGTTATTTACGTTGTTGAGCAGACAAATTCTTCGTACATTATTAAGCTATTAAGCAATGGATTAGCAATATCCTTCAAAATGATTCTGATTGTGCTTGATAGTGTGTCAGGGGGCCTAAAAAGGCCACTTTGGCAGAATTATAAAAGGATAACATTATGAATATACTATGCCGAAGACAGTCCGTGTTTTTCTTTTTTTTTCGCTGCACTACGTAGATATACCTAATCAAAGAGATTGGGGTTGGATTTGGATTGGATTGATTGATATTTTAGCACAGATAAAAAAAAAAACTGAAAAATCCTTCACCAAGGGGATTTGATACGATTAACTTAACAGTTAATAGTTCACTATGATTCATAATGTTATCCTTTTATGATTCTGCCAAAGTGGCGTTTTTAAGCCCCCAGATGTTTGTACAGACGCCAGCACATCAAACTGCTACAATCTGTCAAATTCCTTTAATAGATTTTTAACTTTATCACTACAGTATAAGGTTCAAGTTTGACCTTGCGTGAAGATGGATGGCACAAGTCTTTGACAGGACCGTATAGAATAAAGGTCCCATATCTATTAGTTCCACCAATTAAGATATTGATGCTGAGCCTGTGCTAGAACTTGATGAACCATCATAGTACGCCTGGATGGGTTCAAACTCATTACTACACTATATCACTATATTATTATGTACGCTTAGGTTAAGGTATGTATCTATGGGTCTTTGTTACCTGAAAATAAATGATTTATTTATTTATTTATTTATTATCTTTGCTTTGTCAGACCGAGATAGATCCAGCAGGGTATTAGAGCTTCAAGATTATGGTAAGCTTCTTAGATATAACAACTTCAAGGCGCTTCAATATAATTATGGACTGATTTTTCAATCATCTGATAACTTTATTCGAGGAAGAATTTTGAATTTTTGACAGTTATTTTATACAAAAACTGTTAAACGTCAATTTTATTCCACGAAGTTATCTGGCAATGGAAAAATCAGCCCTAAGACATAAGATTATATTACGAATTCAAATCATGATATTTGTAACATTAGATGCACAAGGTGAGCTTAATGTCCTGGGTTCGATTCCCGCGTCGGGGGAAGTATATTATCGGGTTTTTCCATCTGGAATTTCTCAGTAGCAGCCCGGAGTCTGGATTTGTTCCCGGTTTATGGCAATAGACTTGCCCTCTATTACATGGGACTTAAACAAAACTGACGACATGGGGGATATTATAGGTGTACCTCTGCTTAACTCTTCGGGGAATACATCATCATCATCTGCCTAGCCTTTTCCCAACTATGTTGGGGTCGGCTTCCAGTCTAACCAGCTGAATACTAGTATTTTACATGGAGCAACTGCCTATCTGACCTACACAACCCAGTTACGTGGTAATACGATACCCCTTGGTAAGTCTGGTTGTAAGACTTTCGGTCTTCTGACTATCCGTAACAACTGTCAAAGATCCACGAATGACAGCCGGGACCAACGGCTTAACGTGCTTTCCGAGGCACGGAGGGGTCTCGGTAACTAAAGACGGTCACCCATCCACAGACCAACCGCGGCAAGCGTAGCTTAACGCGTTCGTTTGACCTGTACGGCTGTTTTATTTAGTCACGGACTCCTTCTATACAGGTGTGATGTTATGTTAAGTATGTCAAATAAGTTATTCTTAATATTTGCTGCAGAACGTCATAAAGTTGACAAAATAACAATTAAGTTGAACCAAAAGACGGGCAACGAACTAGCCACTATATACAAACATACATACTATCCTTAACAATTTATTTTAATTATATTTCGTAAAGCCACATGTGACTTAGGTGTGACATCGAGTTCGTCGCCCTGAGTGTACGGCAAGGCGTGTCTGGGACCTATTTAATTACAGTTTCTACTAACTTGGCGATGTTATATGGGTAAACGTTACACATATGTACGTCTCTGTTGGATTTCTAGTCTCGTGCACATACCTATAAGTATCAGTTCCAGGGGATGTTTGGTTGAAGTCAATGACCTTGCTTCTATAAAGAAAGAACGAAATATTAGTCAAATATTTGCATCAAAAATAGCTTGAATGAGTGACAAATACTTTATTTAATAGGTACTGTAGAGTGCACGTCAGTGGTAACAAGAAGCGGGGCAATTGCGTAACACACTAATAGTAGCTTTGCCTTGCATTTTGACAGTTCAACAAATTTCTGATGCTAGGGATTGACATTAATGACAGCTCACTTTAAGCTCACTGCACCCAAGTTTTCACGGTGAGATTTTTACAGAATAGATCCTTACGAGTTGTAGTTCGTGAGTTCGAACCCAGACAGGCGCTTTACTTTGTGTAAATAATTTCATCACCATTGTTCTCAAAACGGTAAAGAAAAACATCGTAATGAAACCGGCATGTCCTAGAAACAGACATTCAAAGACATGTGACATCTACCAATCCACACTGCGCCCGCGTGGTGGATTACAGACTACTCGGATCTCACAGAAAGGAGGCCTGTTGCCAGTGGGAACACACCCAAGTTTCCTCAATGTTCACTACCACAGTTTGTCGACGGCAAAGGCCTCCCCTTTTTCCTTCCAAACCTCCCATGTCTTGTGCGATGTCTGGCCATGTTGGCCCTGCGAATCATGGTTTTGTTAGCTAAATAAAAAAAAAACAAAATCCAGGCTACACGAAATAAACTTGTTAGTAAGAACTGTGTTTTACAATCTTGGAGGAAGATTGAGTACGTAACATTTATTTTAAAAGTAGCCGGTACACAAGTACTGGGTGTTAACTTTTAACTACTTGTAGCTCCGTTTACGAGCGGGTCCCCCAAGGCTCCGTTTTATATCGAGATATTCTTAGCACTAAAAAAGATTCAGCGAAATGTAAAAAGAGTGTTCCGTATAGGTAAGTATTTTAGTCTGAGATTTCGAAAATATCGCAGCAGAGGTAATGGTTTTATTTTAGTTATCAGCAGAATAGTTGCCAAATTTAGGTGTACATGACAGTTACAAAAGGTTGGAGCAACCCATATATATATGAATAGATTGTTCTATATGAGTTCAAAGTTTTGAACGTCAACTTTCACAAAAAAATCGAATTGATTCTAGTCAGAAGATTGAGTGGAGAAGTATGGGCAAGAAAGTTATAGTGGTGAGTATTTTTTATTTTTAACCGACTTCAAAAAGGAGGAGGTTCTCAATTCGACTGTATATTTTTTTGTATGTTTGTTACGCGATATCTCCGGCAATTGTAGATCGATTTTAAAAATTATTTTTTTAGTGGATAGGGTATGCCTCAGGGGTGGTCCCATATACATTTTATTAACTTTGTTGTGGTGTTTAAGTTAGCTTTGAGTTAGTTAGTTAAACGTAATGTTTAAGATAACTTCAATAATACGTATTTTGCCACTTAGTTTATATTGATGATGTTATAATAACTTCCTGCCACTGATATTTATACATAGCAAGTAGTGTTATACGAATTTGTATGGGTATTTGTATGGTAAGGTACCAATTAAAAATGAAAAATAAAAGTTTTTTTCAATAAAAAAAACCGACTTCCAAATAAGACACTACAAAGTGAAAAATAGCTTTAATTTCGGAAGTCGGTGCCAAACAACGAAAATACGAACCCAACGACACCGATTTCCGAAATTAAAGTTATTTTTCACTTTGTAGGTTATTTGGAAGTCGATTGTTTTTTTTTTTAAAAAAAAGTTTTGATTTATAAATGGTACAGACGCCAGCACATCAAGCTACCCGAAACTGTCAAATTTTCCCAATCAACATTGAACCTTATGCTTTAGCAATAAAGATGAAAATCTATTAAAGAAATTTGACAGATTGTAGTAGCTTGATGTGCTGGCGACTGTACTTCTAGATTGTTCCACTTTTTATGTACGCCAAAAAACTGTGAAAGAGCTGTCATTGAGGCGTTATAGTGATAATTGTCCAACTCTTCAAACAACTGTTTCAGCGGGGCAATTGCGTAAACACTAACAGCAGGAATTGATATTGACAGTTCAACAACATTCATTGCGTTATTTACGTTGCTGAGCGGACATTTTTCAATGCAGCGATGGATTAGCAATATCCTTCAAAATCATTCAGATCGTGCTTGAAAGTGTGTTACGGAAATAAAGTTGTAGGTAGGTATATCAACTGAGCATAAATATCTATGATAGTGTTCTTATAATCTTTGACGCACTGAACCCTAATGTTCTGGGACTATTCATAAATATTAACGAAAGTGCAGGAAGCTAGGATGCTACTAATTTATAGATCCACTATGAAGATAAAACCGAATTATCCTGAATTTATAAGTTTCTAGAGCTGGGTGGCGGAAAATGATAAAATAATAGTTACCTACTATACTACGTGGCAATGCTGCCAGCGTTTTGGGCACCTTCCCTGTTGACAGCGATGCGGATGAATTTTTTGGTGCCCTGTGATTCTTTTCCCTCTTTTTTATATAAGTACATGCACAAAAGTAAATTTAATTTGATAAATGAGCTGTTGGTTTTCCATTAACAAAATTAAATTTTATTCGAGAACATCCATCAGTTTCTTACTAAACTTCAACTATGTCCGACGATCCTACTTATCTCTTTTGTTGACTGTACATTTATAATTAATATTATTTTAAGTCTGCAGGTTTATATGTAAATAGTATTGTGTTACCCGTGTTGTACTTCGTAGCACGACCATGAACGCATTCATTATAACTTTTGATGGTAATAAAATCCTTTTAATTTATACTATTTTATACCACTAATTAGAAATTTTATACCTCTCAATTATCCTAAATATATAGGTCGTGCTGGGAAGTCTCCTTCCCAGCACGACCACGCTAAAATTCTAGCCTTCATTATAGCTTTAGATGGTAATAAAATCCTTTTAATTTATACTATTTTATACCACTAATTAGAAATTTTATACCTCTCAATTATCCTAGATATATTGGTACGAACGTATATTCTGAATTTTTACGTTTATCGCCATCTAGTGTCAAGTATAAAAATCATATACAGGTGTATAGGCAGAAAATTTATTTTTGCTTTTGTAATAATTTACGACAGTTTACCAGTAATAAAATAGGAGTAAATAAAGAGTAAAAAATTTTAGGCATACTCCCGTTTCATCCACTTTTATGCCAGCTGGAATTTTAGCGTGGTCGTGCTAGGAAGGAAACTTCCCAGCACGACCCCAGGATAATTGAGAGGTATAAAATTTCTAATTAGTGGTATAAAATAGTACAAATTGAAAGGATTTTATTACCATCTAAAGCTATAATGAAGGCTAGAATTTAAGCGTGGTCGTGCTGGGAAGGAAACTTCCCAGCACGACCTATATATCTAGGATAATTGAGAGGTATAAAATTTCTAATTAGTGGTATAAAATAGTATAAATTAAAAGGATTTTATTACCATCAAAAGTTATAATGAATGCGTTCATGGTCGTGCTACGAAGTACAACACTGTTACCCAGTAAGATAGGTGCTGCTATTCAGCTCTATCCGGTTAGACTGGAAGCCGACCCCAACATAGTTAAAGTCTAGGCAGGTGATGATGATGTACCTAAGTCGCAAGCTACGTTTCGTTACAAGCAAAAACTCCTTTTGGTTCTATATTAGCAACACGGCGACACCTTTACAACTACCATAATATGAATAAACGTATTCCCATTTATTACCTTACTCTGAGCCAATACGTTATTTTATTCAAGAGAAATAAAGCACCTAAGTATAAAGCACGGTAAGCATAAAAAGCGATTTGTCACCGTCGCGTCGGTCTAAAGCGCAACTTTTTGCCCCGGGATTTCGTATAGCCGTCGTGTTAACACGGCTCGCGTCGGCTTGACGATACAGCTTGCTGGATGGCTTAAAACATTATTATTTTTAGTCCTTTTTGGGGTCCCTATTGTGTAGGCACTTATATTTTGGTCCTCAGATAAGTTGCTAAAAAAACAAATCAAATCAAATCAAATCATTTTATTTGCATTAAAACATGGTATTACAGATGTTACATTAAGATTAGTGCTTACATGTTTTGCTATACATACATAGCATGCAAACTTGTCGGTATGCGTTACATCACATAATATCTAGATATTGTTGGAGCATATTTAGTCTCTATAAATTCCTTAATAGAATAAATAAACAACATCCTATAACTTGGTCTTCAGATACCAGAAGAGCGGCTCGGAAAACAAAGCTGTGTGATTTTGGCTATTGGTAGCAAGGATCGTAGCAAGGATCTTAAAGTTAGTTTAATCATTGTAAATAATAAAGCTTTAATAATAAGCTTTAATATGCCTTTATTTTTTTATTAGCTTAAGCTGTCCCAATCCTGGGCAAAGGCTTTCCTCCACTACTTCCACCACATTCGCGAGAAACTCGCAGTATCAACTTAGTGGTATAAATGTTTTCTCATTGTTTGTCTTATTTATTTATAGTATATTCGTGTACTTTTGTAAATTTATTTGTGCTGATATTTATATATAATTAGTTACATATATTATATTTTTAGTTATAGTAGGTTTTTGAGTATCTTTATATAAAAATATTTATTTCTCAATTTTCATAATTGCACCTACCACTGTTTGTCTCTGCATCACCCAAAGGTTGACTGGTAGAAAATGCTTAAGGCATTAGGTAAGTCCGCCTCTGTACATTTGTGTGCTTAAAGTATTAAATGAATAGCTAATAATGCACTGAAGATGAAAACAAAGAAAATAATCTTTTCATGATGTGGAGGTGCACAAAAGAAACGATTTTCCAACTAGTCAAATGGTTATCCGGAATGTTTAAGTTTTAATGGAAAAATTTGGTTAAAAAACCTACACGGGCAAAGCCGCGAGCAAAAGCAAGTTAAGTTTCGTTTCCAGACCGGCAGCCGAAGTCAATCACACAGATATCTCCCGAACCACTGAACACGAAACATCTAGTTTAGCGTTAGTTCGCGAAAAACATTCTGCCCTAGAAGCCTGAAATATGACGCAGTCTGAATTACGTATGTATGTTATATTTTTTTAAGCCTAGAGCGTTCGCGGCAATATGGGACTTGTAATTAGCACGAGGACATCAGTCTTCCATGGTATAATTGGATTTTTAAACTAATATTCGCCCGAGGTTTGGCGTAGCTCTTATTACTTTTACGGGGAACTGAAGGTGGGTTTGTTAAATGTGGTGATGAGGTAATGCCTAATTTATTTAGTGTGTAGGTATCATAAGGTTTTATGAGAAAACTAATGCTTAAAATTTCGACATGTTTATATCATAAAAATCGGTTTGTTGAACGAGTCTTGTGTGGCCCTGTGTTTTCTTTACACGCATTCCAACATAAATTTATCTTTCTTCCCAAGGGGGTAGGCTGAAACTACAGAACGCCACCTGCTACCATCCTTACATACACCTTTTGCTTCATTTATGTTCATACACGCGCCTGAACTTTTAAAGAACATCAGTAGCATTTACTAGTTATTTAATGAAAATTCACCGCTGTATCTTACACTACTGGTTAAAAAAAAAAAAGATAAAACCATACCTATAGGTTCGGTAAAAGCCCACCGGTTCTTACAAGAAGTTTACTCACAACGTTCTACCGTACAAAAATATTATTCTTTTCTAAACCAATAGTATACAATCGATTCACCAAATCCCCAACAGATGGGACTTTACCGTATTTATATGAGCAAAAAACCCTATTATAAGTTTATACAATGTTTTTGAACACTCTTAAAGTTGTGAAAGGGTTCCGAAGTTTCTGTTCAGCCTTAGGTCATTATTTACGAAGAGTTGGACAAAAAATATGAGTGAAATGCCTCACTGACAGCTTGGCTATTATTTTGTTTTCGTAACAAATAGGCGAATATACAGGGTGTAAAAAGACCCATCACTTAGCCGTCAACTACGCATTCTGTACTTCACACTAATTGTAAGTAACTTTGTGCAACAATAATTGCTGGGAAACGACTTTTATTTTTGGTGTGAAAAATCGCAAACCTACATAATATGTGCATATCGGTGCATGCAACGGTACATGGGTCGTGGGGGTATTTAAAGTTGTTTTATTTTGTTGTGTTTTTTTTCGTGTTGTGTTGTGTGTTGTGTTGTTTTTTTAGTTGTGTTGTGTTAGTTTTGTTATAACATTAAACACACAACAAACATCATTAAATGTTGACCTGTTGTTGACATCTCAATAACCAAAAGGTTCCCGGTAGGATCTAGTACAAAAAAATTATGTGTCTTTTTACACCCGTTATATTTTAGTATTTTGTTTACCTACTCAGCTAATATCTGTTTAGGTTGTTTTCAGCGTATATCAGATAGGTTGGGTAAAAATTAAGGGTGTGTTCTGTTACATGTTGTATACTAAACCTAAGAATATTTTATTTTTCGATGCGAATAAAGTTGGTTTTCCAGTCTTGCCTATGGCTTATGGCTACAAAAACTAGAACAAAGTAAAAACACACACTATAGCCTGTCAGTGGTAACACCTGAAGTTATATTCAACTGTCGAACTCACTATCTAAATCTAATGATGAATGGTCAGCAACGGCTAAACTTTATAAAGTTACAATATTACAATTTTTAATAAAAACAGATTAAAAAAAATACACTCCAGTGCACCCAAACTGTACATCACATAATCCACCCCACCCAATATATCTAATAAAATCCACATCGTTCACTTGAACACATCGCTTAATAAGGTCAGTTTCATCGGCGTCCCAATTACTGAATCATTTCGCGTGGTGCAAATAAAAAGGCAGAAAAAGGCACCCTTTTTATGCGGCATGGCTGAATAATTTGTTGTGACAAATTGTCGGCCTATTCAAAACAAGTGGCCGTCAGTGCCTGATTTACGTGGCTTTTGTGAGCCTCCCGCAATTCAGAAGACATTTTTCTGCGCTTATAAGCAGATACTGGGCTTTTTATATTTGTTTGTAGATAGAATTGTGGGGGATTTCTTCAGCAATTTTGTCAGCGGCTTATCGAGCCGTGCAACTTAATAGTCGGATGAAAGAAGCTGTTCAGCGAAGTAATATTAAGCTACAGTTGTTAAAGGATAATATTTATCAGATTGTTTTCAATGAGTTAGGATCTAAATAAACGAGTCCTGTGGTGTTACTCTGTAAAAATCTCACCGTGAAAACTTAGATGAAGTGGAGTGAGCTGTCAATAGTGTCAATTCCTAGCAAAAACAAACTCATTTCACCTAAGTTTTTACGGTGAGATTTTTACAGAATCGACCGGCTGGAGTGGAGACTGCGTAGTGTGGGGCGTCCCCTAGCTAGATAGACGGACGAACTTTAAGAAGGTGGCTGGGACAGACTGGGTGCGGAAGGTAGAGGACAGGGTGTTTTTGCGAGAGGAAATCTACTATCATGTTAGAATGTCCATGAATATTAAAACGCTATTTGACGCTAAGCTGGGAGTCGAAAAAAAAAACACTAAAACTTAAAAAATCTCAGATTCGTACTCTTGACCTCCAAATCTCCCAACCTCCGCAAGGTTATGTGGTTTAATCAGATTTTCATCATAGAAATAAAACGCAGAATCTTCATTTCGAATTATCATTCAAATCAACAAGATTTATTGCAGAGGTTAAGAAACACCACAGCAGAAAGTTCAAATGCTTACACAGTAACTTGGTATGTAAAGCCATAATTTGAAATAGCATACGTAACTGGAAAGTTTGGAGATACTAGCCTCTGCCAGATTGCTAATAAATTATTTTGGATCCCCTCCAAAACGGCAACACGACGTATATTTCAAATTTGTTGAATGTGCGATGGTTTTGTGGAATCGATAAATTTGAATCTAGAGACGGGTAGCTGCAGTTTTCTGTCCGCCAGTGTTTCTGGTAACATACGGTCGCCAATCTGTCCGTCAATTGTTCGGTATTATGGCAAAATGTATGGCAATTCATGGTAGCAGATATTCAGGCAGGTTTTTTGCTTAAGGAAAGAAAGAAATAACTTTAATAAATATGTGTGCTTCCAGCGATAAGGCCGTTGTGTCACCTCTTGTAAAATTTATACATTTATGTTTGTAATATTTATGGTGTACATACTAAAGAGTATTCTGTAATTCTATTTATCAATCTATGTTTATTTGTTGGAGTTCACTTAATTCACCTGAGTCAATTCACCTTTGACTTTTATTTTTACTGAACATGTTTTTAAAATACTTGTTTAATTGGTAAACCCTCCTTATTGGTGCCCAAGATACAAGCTTACCTAGTTTGGGGTCAATGTAAAATCTCTGTAAACTTTTTAGCAATAAAGTTCATTATTTTTATTATAAAAAAGAATTCAGAATTTCGTGCCAATACAAATGCGCCATTCAACCTTTTTATTTTAACCTTTTCAGGACCGACCGGTCAATCAATTTTTCGCAGCCTATACAGGGCTGCGAAAGACTGGTCCTGATTCCTGTAAATAAGTAGAATTTCAATAAAACCAGTTTCTTCAACAACTGAAAATCTTTTAGCTACATGAATAAACGCTACCCAAAGACTTGCTTCATTCCCTTTGGCAAAGACAAGACGCATTTACTAGAACCTTTGTCACTAATGCATTCGTCTTGGATTTGTCGCATGTTTGTGTCGACTACAAGCCATTCTAATTGAGATGTATGTGTACTTGTGTACGTGTCGTAATTGCTGGGTATTGCTGTGTATTACAGTGTACTGGGTAGTACACATATGTATATTCATGTGTACTGACTTGTGTTGCAGCGTCTCCTTTAGAACAACAATTATTGCTGTTGAGGAATGCTCGTTTGTTTATTTGTTTGTTTATACGTATGTGTTTAATGTCGAGTTTGGTTACGGAAGCTATAGTTTCGAGTGCAGTTGCATAGGGGTAAGTACTCAAGTTGTTACTTTGACGAATACTTATTAAAACTAACTTATTAAATGAACTTATTAACATATTATAATTATTATAACATAATAAGCTGTATCTCTTTTTTGATCCAAAAAAACCTCAACTAAGATCAAAGCGAAGATTCGTTAATGGGCTGATGATTAAAGTTGTGACATGTTTTTTTTTTAACTTTTTTTAAGTCTCATGACCTGTCCTACAGCATGATGAAGGCTTCTCTCCTTTCACTTGTCTGTATCTACGTCTGTCTCTATCTGTGGCCAATCTTTGTTTTTTTGCGAATGGTTTTAATTATCGACTGTTCTTTGGAGTTCAGCCCAGCTTCATTTCAGTGGCGTGCCTAGGGGTCAAAATTAGGGCAAGCCCACAGATTTTCAAGGTATAAAAAAAACGCCCAACTGAGGGATTGGCTGATTTTCTTGTTGTTAATGGTTGTTAGTAGTACTAACATCATTATTATAATTTTGGTAAGAAAAACTTATTTCAAGCATCAGTACGTAATTGTCATAAGCGCCATCTATACTAATGAATGCGTAAAATAAATGAACCACTACGCTTAGCCGGACCTTTTTTCATTTTGCTTGTCACTTGCAAAATTTGTTCAATCAAAATGCACTAGATGGCCTCCAAATATTATCGATTTATTGTTATTTTCTCGTACGCATTATTTTATGAATTAGGTACTTAAATTTTTAAAGTCAATTGATAATTTTAACATGAGCCACTACATAGGTTTGTCATATCATATTCATACCTAATAAACGATCGAATGAGTAGGTACCTATTTTATTTATTCTGTCTTCTTGACTGACAAAAATACTTGTTTTTATTTCCGAGAAGTACCGACAGTCCGACAGTAATTTAAGATTGGCTACGGTGAAGTAAAGAGTTATTTATTGGCAGAAAATTGCAGAAAACTCAATGTATTTACGTACCTTTTCGATGACAGATTCCGAACACATAATGATAAAAGAACACTATATTCATTAACCATTTACAAAATCATAGGGAATGACATCACCAATCACCACAATCAATATTTTTTTCAAATAATAAAACTAATTCTCAAAGTAAGTATTCAAAACTTCAAAACAATAACAATTTGTTTGAGTCGCGTCGTGTCATCGACTCATCGCGCCCGCCACACGTGCTTTCGCAACTAACTTTACGCGGGTCAACGCAACGCGCGGATAGTGCATTTGCGCGAACTTCATGCATCTCAAAAGCCTGGCTTTTCATTTCATAGAACTCTGTGTATAAGTACTTACCAATATATCAACAAATGTAAACGTTTCTATAGCAATTTGTATGCGAAAACTGCGAGACAGAGAAAGGAAAGGCAAGCCAGGTAAAAAGCCAGACTAAGTGTGAGCGAGATGGCGCATTTGAACGCATTGTATAGCGTTTAGAGCCGAATTCCGAATTTGGCGCGAACCTATCCCAAAGTTAGCGCTAGTTCGGATTTCGAAATTGTATTATATGTCATGAATGTTTGAGTTCGAGTTAATTGACTGGAATTTTTTGAATATATTTTTTATTGATTTTGTTGTTGTGAATTATGATTTTATTAGGGCAAGCCGGGCTTTTCTGCTTCTATGAAGGTACCGCCACTGCTTCATTTACCCTAAAAAGTCGTTATTACATAAGCTGGGCGTCTATTTTTTTTAATTAAAAGAAATCTTCGTTTAAATTCTCTTTTTACACTAGGCTTATTTCGTTATTAAACGTCCCAAATCCTGAGTGATGTGCGTCGTTGGACATAAAACCGTTTTGTTTACGAGTTTGCCTTCGTATTAAAATTTCATATTGTCTAGAAGATGTTCAGGCTTTACGAAGTCGTGTTGTTAGAGAAATGTCCTTTTTTTTCTCGTTTTTCGATTTTATTTTGTCTCCACTTTGGGCGAAGACGTATGTAAAAGGTCGGTCTTTATTGTTAAATCCTTTGTTGCTACTTACATCAAGCAACTCTTAAGGTTTTGTTCAATCTCGGAATTTAATTAAGTGCTACATTCATTTCCCAGTCCAGACCGATAGATGGCGTTGTTGTCACACATCCGTGGTATTTTACATAAACGAGGCAGTATCTCTTGGGTCTAGTGGTCGCAAGCGCTAATGCTGAGTAGGAGGACTTGGGTTCGATTACCAGTTCGGGCAACGTCATCGGGTTTTTCTATCTGGAATTTCTCATTAGCAGTCCTGAGTCAGGATTTGTTGTTGTTGGCAATAGGGTCGCCTCCGACATGGGACTTAAAACATGACTGGCGAAAGATGATGTACTACAGGTACACCTCTGCCCTATCCTTCGGGGACATTTAACCCGTCTGCCTTCAAAGCAAGAGTGAACAGGCATCTTCTGGGCACGCTCGTTCCATCATAGACGTCATCTATCGCTTTCCATCAGGCGTGATCGGGGTCAAGAGCCCCACTTAGTATTAAAAAAAAAAAACAAGGAATTATGTTATGTTGTGTAGTATGTTTTTCTTTTATTATTATTTTTTGTTTATTGGCACCTTGTTATTAGGTATATGTAATATATATGTATATATTATAATTTTATGCTTTTGTGTGTAGTGCTACGTACGTAGGGCTTGTAGTTAAGTAATAACAGCCTTACGATTCGATCGATCAGGTTAAGCTACGCTTGCCGTGGTTGGTCTGTGGATGTTGACCATCTTTACATAGCAAGACCCCTCCGTGCCTCGGAAAGCACGTACAGACGTTGATCCCAGCTGACATTCGTAGATCTTTGACAGACGTTACGGGTCGTCAGAAGCCCGAAAGTCTGACAACCAGTCTTACCCAGTACCAGTAGTATTACCTAGCAACTGGGTTGTGAAAGGCAGTCGCTCCATGTAAACTACTGGTATTCAGCTGCATCCGGTTAGACTGGAAGCTGACCCCAACATAGTTGGGAAAAGGCTAGGCAGATGATGATGTGTGTTGTGCTACGTCTTTTGTGTACACTGAATAACTGTTTTATCTATCCATATTTATGTTATTTACTTTTGAAATAACCTTTACCCGCGTATTTAAATGTTTCATAAAAATCTTCAGAAAACATAACATAGGTAGATAGGTACTGTTAACAGCAAAAATCCCTTTCAAAAGTCATACAAATCCCCCACAACCACGATAATGACTTTCGCCAGCAAAATTGCCAAAATAAATCAACCCAGGACCATATTTACCATGAGATAAGACCTACATTAGATGACACCATAAGATTGCATTATTGCAATAAATAATGAGTCTGCTATCTTAGAGGGAGACTTTGAACGCTGCCGGCAAGCTTGGGTCTGACAATAAATTTCACTTGTGGAAACTACTGCGAAATATGTACCAAGTTTGTAGTTTGTTAAAGCGGTAGGTGATATTTTGGAGATTTCTTGATGACATTGTATACTGATGGTTTGTTATGTAGGAGTAGGTTACTTAGGTACTGCTATTAGCAATTATTCTGTACAAATCTTACCGTGGAAACTTAGGTGAAGTGAGCTGTCTACTGCATTATATTGTAGTCTGTGGACCTGTCAGTCCCTGTGAATTCTAGCATTAGGTGGAATGACAGCACATTTCAAGCTCACTTCACCTAAGTTTTCATGGTTAGATTTTTACAAAATAGACCGGCAGGGCTTTAAAGGCACCGCACGTTGCGCGACTTGCGGTGCCTTTGTGTTGCGCGCGATTTTGTCGGTGTCACGCCTGTTTGAAGGAGCCTTTATTCGGTAGGTAAATAGGAATTGTAACAGAAATCCTTTAGTAAACTTTGCTCGATAGAAAATCTTAATGCCCATGCAGAATCATGATATTAGAAAACCGGGCAAGAACGAGCCGGACTCGCGCACCAAGGGTTCCGTATTATCATATGTTTTAAATTTTCATCGGCGAGGCCTTTATTCGTTAGAGAATTTTAACACTGCGCATTGTTGTGTAAAATATTGCAGTTTTAGGTCCGCGCCATCTCTAGACCGATAGTGGAACTAGTGTAACTTTTATTGTTGGTTTCTGAAAAAGTGTGCTATTTAGAGATATCGTTTTATTTTTCCTGTAATCTTTACATAAATTTCTATCACATAAAACTATTCCAGATTTTTCTCTTTGCAAACTTCGGAGATAAGGGGAACGGTATTTTTTTTTACATTTTCCATCAAAAGTTGAAAACTGTGAGGCCTAAAAAAAAAGTTTTTCAGACCCCCTTTCAGTAGCTGTTGCAAAAAATATAAATATATTTTTATTTCTTTCTTATTTGCAAAATAGTTGGGCAAACATCATCTAAAACTATTTCAAATTTCAAGTTGTTAGCATTAGTAGTTCTTGAGATATCCAGCTGTGACAGGCAGACAGACAGACAGACTGAGTCTCACCATAAGGATTCCGTTTTACCATTTTGGTACGGAACCCTAAAAAGAGACTGTGACCACCGAGTTTGTTTCGTCATTTCTACTCATAGTAGTCGGATAGGAAACGCTGACCTCATCTTGTTTTTAAAAATATTATTGACGGGTTTGTAAAACGCTACTTACGGAAATAAAATAATTTATCATTAAGTTGGTATCGGGTTTTTAGCGACTATAACCTACAGTGCTCCTTTATTTTCTCTTATCTTTTATTATATTCATTGCTTTTAAGCCCAAGTGGGAATTTGATTGTCTCTTCTGTTCCCAGGCTAAACGATCAGCAGAAAAGATGCGTTAAGTATTTCTTTTTTTTTTGTAAAATTACTCATAATTTCAGCCAAAATACATCTAGTGCTGGACATGATAGACCTCCCCCAAACATAGACCTGATCTGCTCCAACGCCTAAATTATAACAGATTAGTAAATCTTTTCTAAAAGCACAGATTTACCGTAATATTTTAGCACAAACACCTTTTTAGTTTTCAGGAAACGGATCGTAAAGCATGTCTAACGACTTGCTAACGAGAGTATGAGAGAGAAAACGGGAGAAAAACGGATAAACCCAGGATACAGATGAGTACAAAAGATTAAGGAAATAAATGTGATTTAACGCCCCCGACCCGAATTTAACGGCAGAAAGTTTTTACAATAGATAATTAGCGATTTATCACGAAATATTTTTGGCAAAATTTTCTTTACTGAAAAGTTTTGGTGGAAGACTTTTATTGTAAACATCGTATGATTTATTTCTATCATTTCATAAACATTAAAATAATTATACACAATAATATATAACGCAACTAACTACATATTTACACTAGGTACTAAATTAAGTGCTAATTAAACTACCTAACTAAATATACAAATAAACAAACAATATTTGGTTTTTTGGTCATTTCATTTCATTTATTTATTTCATTTTCATTTATTTATCCAATAACAATTTCCATTGTGTCTGAATTTTTACAAAGGTACATAAGCAAATAATTAAATAATAACAATTAAAAACACAATTACATTTCTTCTTCAAACATAATCTCATTTCCTACCTACATTAATATTATTCATACAAGTTCAAAATTTAAGAAAAAAAATAAAAAAAATATGTCAACGAGAAAAATAAATAAATTAATAAATGTCACTAACAACTACCTAATAATTTCATTTAATTACCAATTTCATTTAATTGTCAATAACATTAAAATCCACATATGTCTTTATTATAACCAGTATTCAATGTCACAATTAAATTCGTTGATGTCACTTAGGCGTCGTACTCGTCCACATCGCTGTGATCCGGAAACGTACCCAGAAGACTGGCAACATTGCCACGTTGAATGACAATGCTAAATTCTTTGGCCAAAGAACGAGCGTGTAATTTTTATACAAAACAACACGTATTTTGAATTTAATTTCCACCAAAATATTTTATTGTCTTTTGTCTGAAATCTTAAAAATGAGTAGTTTTAAGTAGGGACTTGAAGACGAAATGAATTGCGTTCCGTTACCACTAATGTTATCGTATAACGTTCCAAAATTTGTAACGTTAGTAACGCTTCAAGTCCCTGGTTTTAACCTCTGCGAAATAAAGGTACCTGTGACATTTGTGAACACTTTATTGACTTGGAATTAGTATAGGATTCCTGTAACTGCCTATTCAAAGAAGCTAATTGAAACTAGATAGATCTTCACATTTTACATTTAATTGGAAATAAGTTCGTATACCTATTTATAAAGAAACCTTACCAAGTTTCTTTATCGATAAACATCTACAAGTTCCCGGAATAAGTGATTGACTGAAGAAATTAGATGTTGCCACTTTTGATATCCGAATACTCATAAAATAATTGTTATAATATTTTTTTACTAATGAGATAAAAATTGTTTACTTAAAGAAAATTATTATTTATTCTCAAATAGCTTATCAAAGGAACCTCCTCCTAAGAAGTCTAAAAGTTTCGATACCTAGAGTAGAACGTCATCTATTCAGGACCATTGTCAGCTTTCGTCAGCATCTCGCAGTTGTCAGAAAGTCCTGTTATATTGAAAAAGTTCACATCCAAGCCATTGTAAGGGTGATATATCAACGGACCTCAAACTTTTTTGACAACTCAGCAATAGCCGAATTCGTATTCATTTTATTGGATCCCCCTTTTAGTATAAGTTTAGACAGAGATCGCCAACTTTTTAACATTTGCTTGATAATTTAAATAAAATAATAACATATAATAATAATTATTATTTATTTGACATAATAAAATAATTTAAAACCTGTCTGTAAAATAACATGTGCTTTTAGGAAAGTTTTATTTCGTTTGATTTGAATGATAATTGTGGCTGTGACGTGACACCAATTATAATGTCTGAAAAAATTTGAAGAGGTTATTGGTGTCCTTACATTGAAATGATTTATGAAGGTAAACAAATAAAATTAAGTTACAAGTTACTAAGTACACCTAAATACTGCAGATCTGTATTATTTAAAACGATTATTACTATCTATTTTACTTTTGTTTTTGACGTGCCCAGATTTCACGTGGCAAGTGGCAAGTATGCTACAGGTTTGCCATCCCTGAGATAGGGTTTTGTCAAAAATATTCTACGTAGCGGAAATGTAATAAATCTCGGGTGCGATCAGTTAGTTTATTGAGCCATTCGTGGTTTATGTGCGTGGAGGAACTCATTTGTGTGAACCCTGAATGAGCTAGTATTGTGGTGGGAGCTGTGATTAATATTTGAGTAGCTACCGTTACTTGTGTAATAAATCAGAATGTATAATGGCAGACTAAAACTGTATACATATAGGTTATTATATACAACTATACTAATCAGGCATCCCTTCCCAGAGCTTTATGGTCTAGGAAGGGATGCCTGGAAGAATTTAGGGGAGGCCTTTTCTGCAGTGGGATAGTGCAGGCTGAATAAAAATAAATAAAGCTGAGGAGTTTTTTCATGCGCTAATCTCTGAAACTGCCGGTCGGTTTTGAAGTGTATTTTGCATTTGATAGTCCAACTAGCTGCGCCCCGCGGTTTCACCCGCGTAAATGTCGATCCCGTAAATATCAGGATAAAAAGTAGCCTATATGTTAATCCAGGGTGTCAGCTACCTTCATACGAAATTTTATCAAAATCGGTCTAGCCGTTTGAGCGTGAAGAAGTAACAAACATATAAACACACACACACATACTCACAAACTTTCGCATTTATAATATTAGTGTGATTCTTTAGGTAGGCTATTAGGACCAATATGCACCTACCAAAAAAAAGAAAGTCAGAAAGAACGCTAAGCAAAAACGAAGTAATACAGGCGGCGACAGGGAGTTTTATAAAAATGTGACTGATATTTTAGTACAGGAGTTGCGTATCTGACGACTTCTACGCGAACTAAGTCGCGGGCAGAAGCAAGTTAGGGATAATTGTGAAACTTTGTTGGCAATTTTCCATTTAGAGTACAATAACAAAACACAAACATAATTCGAGCAGAATTCGAGAAGCGTTCGCATGTGCTTGTTGTCATCTGTTGAAGAGTTTCATTCATAATGAATGCTAACCAATTATTTGCCACTTTTACCTCCACAACGTTCTTTAAAACATTATATTTATTGTTTATCTAGCTTCTGCATATATTTCATGTTCCCCCGACTCACCCCGTCGCGTCGCATTGCATCGCCTGCTAAGTATTATTTCGTTGTCGCTTAGCGTTCTTTCTGTATTTTTTTTATTTTTGCTCGGCTACTAAGGGTTCTAGCTTGATGTTAATTAATAGCCTATAGGTTTCCTCATGAATTGGGCAATCACACTAATATTATAAAGGCGAAAGTTTGTGTGTGTGTGTGTTTATATGTTTGTTACTTCTTCACGCTCAAACGGCTCGACCAATTTTGTTAAAATTTTGTATGGAGGTAGCTGACACCCTGGATTAACATATAAGCTACTTTTTATCCCGAAATTCCTACAGGATCGACACTTATGCGGGTGAAACCGCGGGGCGCAGCTAGTCAAATATATAAAGAATATTTCAAATCCGGCTGGTACGAGTAGTTCCACAGATTAGCGTATAGAGGTATGAGGAACAGGGTGTAAAGTTCGCTCATACTCTATAGAAAAGGGAGGATCCTCCGACCAGACGGGTGTTGTGTCTGGCGGGCAACTGCCCGATGATTCATACCGGGCCGTTGTATCTATGCTAGCTGCGCGGTAAACTCTGCTTGCGCGATGCAGGATTTTGAGTGATGTCAGTATGACGTGTTGTTCGCATGTGACGTTGTAGATACTGCTACATAAGCGCGTTCAAATAAAACTCTTCAGCTTTATTATTAGTATATGTAGATCAAAGACTACCTTTGATGTAGATATATATAAATAGATTAAAGGTTGTTGCATTGTGAGAGCTTCCTCTGTTTAATTAAGGTGCATTGATCTGAGCTCTCCATATTGCGAGCTGAAATTGACACACATTGTCTGGATAACCGATTTAATATGCATCGTAGGACATTTCTCTATAAATGGAGGATTATAATGGATTATTGAAAATGCTTTAAGAACGACATACCGATGTTATTAAAAGCTTAAATGCCTAGTAGGCAAGCCCATCAAGCTGAAGTGTCAATGGACCGCCCATAATAACCGTAGAACCGATGGCCGTTGGGGTAGACGTGTCCTTGAATCGGCACACGGTAAGGTAGGACGGCCTCAGGCTAGGTGGAGTGACGATCTTTGCTGGGTAGCTGGTAGGAGCTGGATGAGCTAACCTGCAATGTTTCCACTGCAAGAATACAGGCCTCTTGTCTGTGAGGGGGAGCGGGACATAATCCACCACGTGGCCCCAGTGCGAGTTTGTGGATGTCACATGTTTCCGAACTTTTGGTTCTAGAATTATGTCGGTTTCCTCTCGATGTTTTCCTTAAACATTTGTGAGCAGTGGTGATGAATTTTTTTTGTTTAGCCTGTACTGGTCCACTTTTGGACCAAGGCCTCACCAAGTCCTCTTATCCCGCGCCCCACCTCGAACCAGCCCTCGCGGTACGAGTCCAGGTCATCTTGCCACCGCTTTCTGGGTCGGAATCGGCGGCACCGTCCATCTTCAGGCACCTATTGTGTGGAGACTTTTGCCCAGCGGTCAACGTGCATGCAGCTTATGTGAACTGCTCAATCTCATTTCAACCTGGCAGCCGTCTCGCGTACGTTTATTATACCCTTTTTGAAATAAATTACACAAAGTGCTTGCCGAGGTCAATCCCACGATCTAAAACTTGTAAGTCGTAGCCTATGATACCACTTGGCTATCGCGGCTCATGCATGGAGTATCCCAACGTAGATTTTGGAACCCCATATTGACAAAAATGTTGTATTGGTTCGTTTTGCTCCTTTTTGTAGCGTAGTATCGCTCGGCCGCAAAACGTCCAGTGGTGGCGAAGTGGCCAATCCGCGGAATGCCCAATTCGCACGATGTCCAATTCGCAGAACGTCCGTATTGGTATTTTGCGGTTGAACGTGTGGCAAAGTAGATTTCATTTCGTTCGCAGTTGTAACTAGGAAAACTTGTGTCCGATACTGCTTTGGGAAATCAGCTGTGGCAAAATCTTTTTATCATCGGGCTAGTATTTTCCCAACTATGTATGTTGGAATCGACTTCCAGTCTAACCGGATAGTCAGTATTTTACATGGAGCGCTCTTATGTGTGTTGGCACTAAATACGAATATAATTAGAATAAAATAAAATTGTGTTAAGAGTGCAATTGCAGCATTACAAAAATAAAGAATTCTACTTACTTTTCGTTTGACATTTGCTTTTCATAACCCACTGAATCCGCAGAATTGTAACCTTTCTCCATGTCGTATCTGGTTTTATTTTTCTTTGTGTTTCATCCATTTTGCAAGTTTTTAATTATTTACAGAAGTCATAACAGCAAACAGAGTGCGTAACCACTGAAATAAATGTCCCCAGACTATACACGGCGGAAATTAAACTTTGTAACAACGTGACAGTTTAATTAAACTGTTTTCACGTATTAAGCACACACGAAATATTTTATTGTGTAGGTTTACTTTGTATTTAAGTGTTTTTTTTAGTTTTGTTGGAGCATGACTTCTTTATTAATAAAAACTGGGTAAATGGGAAACCACTATAGCACTTTATTTTCAAGACGTTTGAATTCATATTTTACTTCATATGACTGCCTCGGTAATAGAGTGATGTTTTTAGCCGACTGCGCGTCGCAAAGGAGTATATTTTGTTACCCATCTAAAGTAATAATAAAGATGTAAAAAGTTGAATGATGAAATGATGTGAAAAGTTTTATTTTTGTTTGTTTGAACGCACTAATCTCTGGAACTACAAACTGAGGAAACCGGCATGTCCTAGAACCAAAAATTCGAAGACGTGTGACATCTACCAACCCGCACTGGGTGCGCGTGATAGATTATAGCCCACTCAACTCTTTTTGCATTTGATAGCCCAATTCTTGAGAAAAATTTTAGGCTATTTAACATCACCTTGGGAGCGGAGCAAAAAAAAAAAATCAGAAATAATGACAACGAAGTACAGCGCGGGCAGGCGATGCGATGCAACTGGGTGGGTCGGGGGAATAAGAAATTTCACGCGAGCGATGTCGCCGGCCGAAGCTAGTGAGATTATATGGGAGTTATGTATATTTAGTGGCTTTTTTTTTCAGGATGGGAAATCATCAAATGACCCCTCCCGCTCTGGGTGGAGCGGAAGTGAGTGTCAGACTCTTACTGACTAAAACCCACCCGTGTTCCTTCCTTAGCCCTTTATGTTCCGGGCCAGCGGTAACCCTTTTGGACAATCCCGCTGACCCGGAAATTTCACACGAACGAAGTCGCGGGCAGAAGCTAGTGAGATTATATGGGAGTTATGTATATTTTGTGGCTCAATTTCAGTTCTTTTACTACATTATTATTAACTTACCAGTCAAGACAAGGAGCCTTCCACTATCATTCCTTGTCGCTATGCCATCAACTTCATAATACTCGTGGAAACAAGGCTTTATGTCGAGCCAACAGAGATTCCATCTGCCGCATAGTTTTCAAGATTAAACCAACCGTACAAACACACGCGGTCAGGAACTTTGACGTCATAACTTATACACGTACTTAGATTGTACAGAGTGTTACGTTTTCACAACCAATAGTAAGTTTGGTTTCTAGTTAAGAGCGTTTACGACGTACAACAACAAACTTCATACAAACTTTCAAGCCCTTGTTTTTCGAAATGAATGAACCGATTTTAATGAAACTTCATACACATAAGCAGGATACAAAGGTCTAAAAAGTTGCTTAAGAACGTTTTCGAAATATCTTATTTAAAATAAGATAACTGGAAATCTCTATTTCAAATCGGTCTTATTTGGCTGTAACACTATTTTTCCAAAATGTTCTTAAGTAACTTTTTAGACCTTTGTATCCTGCTTAAGCTTATGAAGTTTCATTAAAATCGGTTTATCTATTTCTAAAAACAAGGGCTTGAAAGTTTGTATGAAATGCCGTACGGCGTAAACGCTCTTTAGTTATTTCTACTTATCATAATAGTAACAGTTTAAAAAAAAATCGTCTCAATCAATTTGGCCTATTTGTAATGTATTTTGTTTCAAAACCTAGGCAGTGAGTAAGTAAAATAAGCGGAACATGTGTAAAGTAAGGCTTACAAAAGGCTTTACGTTAGCTCTCCAAAAATTGGTACTTATCTGCTAGGCAGAAAGGTTTCGAGACTTATGCCTGTTAAATTTGAATATTAGAACAGTGTTGGAGACGCTGAGGGAGAATACTTTGTGGCGGGAAAGTAGTATTTTGATAATGTTCATGTAATTTTTTTATTGCTGAATCATCATCTGCGTAGCCTTTTCTAACTATGTTGGGATCGGCGATGCAGCTAAACACCAGAATTTTACATGGATCAACTGCCTATCTGACTTTCACAACCCAGTAACTGGTTAATACGATACCCGTTGGTAAGACTGGTTGCCAGACCTTCGGGCTTCTGACGACCCGTAACGGCTGTCAAAGAGCCACGAAGGACAGCCAGCAATGGCTTAACTTGCTTTCCGAGGCATGGCCCTGTCTTGGTATGTGAAGATGGTCACCCATCCACGGACTAACTGCGGCAAGCGTAGCTTAACCTGATCCATTGATCTGTGCAGCTGTTATTACTTAGCCACAAGCAAAGACTAATCTCTATGTCCACATGCGTAATTTTTACATAAATGTTTATTGATTTTTGTTTTTAATTAAATTTTACCTATGTATAAATTAATTATGTAAGCACGTAATGTTCGAAGCTCCTAACCACAAGGCTGTGACAGCTCCGAAAAATAAATTTCCACTTATTGCATTTAATCCCTAATCCCTTGGTGGTTGCTGTGGTTCAACTCTCTTTCAAATTAATTAAACATTGAAAACTGCGCGGCTTTCAGCTGAAATAGTTTTACATGGAAATATTGAAAATGGAAAAGCTGAAGCTTGTAGTTTAAATACAGGGTCAAATAAAGAAATAAGTACAAATAAATTGTTTTTCCAATTCAAGCGGCGAGATTTTTCAATAAAAAACAATGTTGTCGCTGTTGTTGGGGCGGGGTCTGAGTTCACTCGCTAAGCTCGCTCACTAGAGACTCCCCACCCCGTGGGGAAAATCACGTGGCGGGTCTAAGTTGTTTTACAAGCAATAATAGTAAGACGTAGTCGACGGAGCCCCGCTTGGCGGGGCCCTATTTCTGTCTAGTAAACAGGGTTTAAAGGAACCTAACCTAACCTAAGTCGGGGTGAACCAAGTCCCGAGATCGCTTACAGAAACCTTATTTTTATAGTTCATTCAATTAATTTTAAAGTTATTTATAGTGGAAACCATTATTTTTATAGTTCATTCAATTAATTTTAAAGCTAAACATTTTAAAGTGTAAAACATTATTTTTAAAGTTATATATGATTTTATATATACCTCTTCTAATATTTTTTATTATCATCAAAAATTTATGTTTTCAGATCCACAATTTGATAAACGTTTGCTTAATTAAGCAAAGAGATTGTATTTGCATTTTATGTATCTGGCGATTAGCGGGGGTACCACGGGCCAAATAATTTGCCCATGGTACCACTTTGTCCCCCTTGGGGGTTCCACCGGCTAAAATATTTATTCGTGGTACCCCAAGGGGGACTAGACTGGGGGGCCACGAGCAAGTACCGATAGAATTAGCTAGCAAAACTCCGCAGATATGATTGGTATCGATATCTAAGGAGGGCTTAAGACATGATCTTACTAGCGGTAACTTAGTTTGCTTTGTAAATACTACTAACATACTCGTAGCTTGTTTGTTAGAGTCCATGTTGTTGTTTGTTTCAAAATAAAGGTACTTTTTTTTTCTATCTCCCCGTGGTAGTGCAGCATGCATGAGCATTTCTAGAAGATAAAAAAAAAAAAACAAAAACTACATAAATGTACCTAATAATAGAATTATTATCCTAGATTTGCAATTTAGGGATCCTTATGGAGGATTCTGGAGCGAGCTTCGGTAAAAACACAAACAGCAGACAGCTTTTTAGGTTATTCAGGCTTTCAAGGAAGACTTGATAAATATTTTTGTTGAAAGTAAAGAAAACGAAAACATTGAAAGAAAAAATATGAATTCATAAGTGATAGTTAAAAATTATGATCGGAACCTGCCTAGTAGGTAAGGTGGGAAAAGAACCAGCGATGATGGTACAGACGTACATCAAGCCACCCGAAACTGTCAAATTTTCCCAATCAACCTTGAACCTAATGCTTTAGCGATAAAGTTGAAAATTTAAAAAATAATAGCTTGATGTGCTGGAAAGAGCCCTTAGTTTGACTAAACTTGTTTTCTAATGGGAGGTAGGTATTTGATCCTCAAACATTTTTGGGCTTCTAATGACGCACACTAAATGAGCTTTTTTTTAACGTTCTGGCCCCCTCTCATTGTTGGTCATAGTAACTTAGCTAGGGTACCCCGTTAGGTCAGGGTTAGGTTAGGTTAAAACTGCGACCAACCAGTGGAGCGAAGCTACATTCTATCATAGGAATTATAGATGTTCACAAAAAGAGGCGCGATCATTACATTAGTGTGTTCAATAATATATTTAGGAAAGCAAAATGGGAATTATTTGAGGTTCGATTAAATAAATTTAATGTTGTTTCTAATTCGCCTGAATTTCATTCTCTTAATGAAAAAGCTCAAGTAAGCGCATCCAGCACAACTTGATCCTGGGAACTATTTGGACAATTTGTATTCGTCAATCAAAACCGCAAGAGCAGGAGATTGAAACTTTTATCTACCAACATTCTACATGGAAATAATAACAGTCCTCCAGAACGAATTTCGGCTATGGCCTTCGGCACGGGATATATTATGAACGAAAAAAAATGTGTTTGTTGGCATTACAGCAAAAAATACACAATGATTACAATGCCAAAAGGACCTAATGTCAAACACAACGCACCTCCGATAAAATAGGGTTACAACTCGTAAAACCTGGATTTTTAGAAAAGCGAAAATAAACTCACGGATTTGTTAATCAGTATTTATTCTTACACTATTATTATTATGTGATCAAAATTATACATACTTGAAAAGCTTACAAAAAAAATGTTTTAATGGCTGTAATTATTCTGTTTTTCAATTTTCCTGAAAAACAACCTGAAAATTCCTTTTTCGAGTTGTAACCCTATTTTATCGGAGGTGCGACTAGATGTACCCACCTGACGCTGATTTTCAGCTGCAACCCACCATCGTTTTTTGTGTCTGCAGCATAAGTGTGTTTGCAGACATAGGTGCACTGCACTCACTCTCATAGTCTGATGGGACGGCAATCCGATACGAGTGGAGAGGGATCAGGCGCATGACCAACAGCTTAACGTGCTTTCCGAGGCACGGGGGTATTACACGGCTAACTTCTATAATCCGGGCTGTAACCAAGAAATTTCTAATCGAATAACCCAATAACACTTTGCTCGAAGTGGGAAAATCAGTGCTTGGCCAGACTGGCAGCGCTGACGCGGGGCGGGCGCGGCGCGGCTTACTCAAACATAAGAACTTTATTTGAGTGTCCATAGTGGCCACGTGGGCGCGGTGAGCGGCGCGGGCTGCTCGGCGCGGGGATCGCGCGGGTAACTCACGCCATAGCTCGTTCATACAAGTGGCCGCAGTGGGTGCGCGGGCGGGGACCAGGCTTCTCAAACTAGTTCGAGCTTTTTTCTAGTAAAAATAAGTCTTCTTCATCCATATTATATTTTGACAAAGACTGGACATGTCATGTCCAGTGTTTGTCAAAATATAATACACGCAGAACGCAGCCGCGCTCTTCTGCGAACAGGCAGATCGCGCGCGTTCCCGCACCCGCGCCGCTCCCGGCCCCGCGCTGCCAGTCTGGCCAAGCACTTACCCAGGAGGACGCTCAGCAGTCGCACTTCATGGGAATTGTAGGTATATCAATAACAATAAATAAATATTTACCTACTAAACTGCAGAATTGTACTGAAATTGAATTAAATATCGCTCCCAGTGCGCTACTTGAAACTTTGTTTGGTATGATTATTCATGTTGATGTATTGCAGTGTTCCGCTGTTTGCGAGTCGATGCAACTAAAATTGTATTTTTGTAAATAGGTTTTTCTTCCACACTTAGTTTACTGCTTTTTTTTGTTTCGTTATTATAGTACTTTTAGGTAATACAGTGCGGCCGACGAGATAATGTGTTCTCCGAACCTGTCAGTTTCATAAAAGCGAATACATGTTTTGCGAATTTTCTCTTTATTTTCTCATAACACATTTGACATTCGCAGAATTGTCGACATCGGCACCATTGCCATAGAGAAAAATATAATAGAATTTATCTTTATTAGCTACTAGAATTGTCGCACTGACAGGTGTCAGAAACGAAATCTCGACGGCAAAGTCAAAGTCAAAGTCAAATCATTTATTTCAAATAGGCATATTAAAGGCACTTTTGAACGTAAAAAAAAAAAAAACTAAATAGAAATGATTCTAGTCGCCCATTCCAAAAGGTAGTTTTCGTATGGAGAAGAATGGGCAAGAAACTCCACCGTTACTCTTTTAAAATATAAAACGGCCTAACTGTAAACTTTGTATTGTTTAAACATTAATAGAAACATATAAATAAAGGCTTATAAAAGCTTATATATAAATATAAATCGTATAGAAGTGGTGTATTAATATTTTTTTAACATTTCAATTGTAAATCAAAAACATTATTCAAATATAAGCAGAATAATTTAATTTAAACAATGTCTACAAAGGTGTAAACAATGCAGGCCTACGTTAATTAATTGAGTTTAGTGCCCAAGTTGCCTCTATTATCATTGAACTAACTAATTCGTAAATATTTGTGCCTACACTTAAATAAACAAATCAACTAATACTGTGTAAACAATACGAACAAGTAACATCATTATAATTTCAACTGTGTTTAGAAATGGAGAATGGCAAACACCAAAACAACTTACTTTCAAACTATTTGGCAAAATATCCGAAAAACTTAAGCCCACGCAAGGTTTTGTTTGACTTGCACTATTTGCATGCATAGTTCACCGATTTTCGAGGGTTATAATAATAATAAAATCCTTTATTCGCTGACCGTATTACAGTTTTTACTTCTAAACTATCTAATATGAAGCCACAATTAAAAAAAATATTCGAGGATTACTTTACTTTAATCCAACTTTGACCTGTATATTGTAGTTTTATTAAACTTTTTACATAAACAACGTCATTGTGGTAAGTTTTTATTTATATTTCTTTATAATAAACACTAGCAGTGCCCCGCGGTTTCACCTGCATAAATGTCGATCCCGTGGGAATATCGGGATAAAAACTATCCTAAGTACTTATGTCCTTTCCCGGGACTCAAACTATCTCTATACCAAATTTCATCTGAATCGGTTCAGTGGTTTAAGCGTGAAGAGGTAACAGACAGACACACTTTCGTATTTTTAATATTGGATAACATCACAAAAAAAGTACCTAATAAAAAAGCATAAAAAGTAATTTTATACATTGTTCATTATTTTCTTCAGAAAAAATAAAAAAAAAACCTTACAGACACCGTTACGAACCAAAAATAAATTCTTCACTAACAACCAGACCAGCGAGGCAGTAGTAATCCCTTATTTTATTTATTTATTTTATAATTTATGTACAGTCAACAAAACAGACAAGTATGCAGGATCGTCGGATATAGTTGAAGTTTAGTAAGAAACCGATGGTTGTTTTTAATTTGATAAATGAGTTGTTTGTTTTTTTTTTTTTTTTTTTTTCTCTTTATTTATTGTTAGGGACTTTTACACGGACGTGTATGCCAATCCCATCATACCTTATACTAATACATTATCTAACTAAAACGTAACCTAGTGAACATAAATACTTTGGAGGCAGCCTCCGAATTAGGTGTAGATAAAAGATGATGAAATACACCTACATCATACAAATTTAAGTTTAGATCCTTAAATAATTCTACTCGGTCAGACTGAAATCTGGCACATTCCAACAATAAGTGTACTACATCTTCCGGTGTTCCACATACATCACAATTTGGTGAGCTGGTTTTTTTCATTAAGAATCCAAACTTATTGAGGGGCACGTGTCCAGATCGCAGTCTGTGCGCGATCACAACCAGCCGCCTGCATAACTTAGTGTTGTAAAACCATGGTATATGAGGAGGCTCCGATACCATTGATCTATACCATATGCCTTTCTCCTTGGATCTTTCATTAAAATATTCTTTCCAAAGTTCATAACATTTGTTTTTGTATTTTGGTAATAACTCCACGTAATATGTTCCAATATTTACCTCCTTTCCCTCATCAATACCCAATTTTGCCAACCGGTCAGCCTCCTCATTACCATGTAAGCCTATATGCGATGGAACCCATTGCAATCTCAGATCAAACCCATTGCTGGTTAAATTTTGTATCTTAGAAAGGATACCATAAGCTATCGATGCACCTCTGCAACCAGAGGCGCATCGAGCTATATGTTGTAATGCGCTTTTGCTGTCAACACAAATCACTGCTTTTCTTTTATCGTTATTTTGAATGTAAATAAGCGCTTCTGAGATTGCAAAAAGTTCCAAAGACATTACCGATACAGCGTTAATTATTTTGAAACAACTATTGCTATTGTTTTCTGGTTTCAGAGGATCATAGTAAGCCGCACCATTTCCCTTAGTGCTCTTAGACCCATCAGTGTAAATAATATAATATTCGTCATATTTTTCTCTTAGTTCTTTTAACGTTTCGGTTTTAATTAAATTATATTCGTATGCTTTTTTCGATTTTTTTATTGAATCTAATTTAACCTTAATAATATTTTGAGTGTTAATGTTACTGACCCAGGTATCTAAACTAAACATTTCCAATATAGAAGATGAGTTCATACTCTCTTCTTTAACTTCTTCAAAAACACTAACAAGTAACGGGAGCTTCTTGTTTGACCAATACCTGTTGTGTCTAAGAGCGCTAAGTTCTGACAATAGTTTGATAGTTACATTATCTGACAATGATCGCGACTTCAAACAATATTTGACGGCTAGCCACCTTCTTCTTAAATGCAGTGGAGGAACACAGAGCTCGCATTCCATAACATGAATGGGAGTGCTTCTTATGAAACCTCCCACTACCCTTAATGCTTGGTTTTGTACTTTAACTAGCTTATAGACATTTGAATCCGCACTACTATCGTACAAGAAACATCCATAGTCAAGTCTGCTTCTAACTAAAGCTATATATAGCCTACGTAAATGTATCTGATGTATACCCCAGGATGAACCAGTAAGAATTTTAAGTACATTGATAAGTTTTTGAACCTTTTCGACGATTTCATTGATGTGTTTACCCCAGCGCAATGTTCTGTCCAGCCAAACTCCCAAGTATTTGTAGGTTAGTACTGTATCAAGTTCACAATTATTTACCAGAAGCTGAATTCTTTGTTGTCTAAATCCCCTGCTAAAAATACAATATTTAGATTTACTAGTAGATATCTCCAATCCTAATTCATCTAATAGAGCCACAAACACATTTAGTGCGTTTTGAATTTTATTCCGTCCGTCCAAAATATTATTATAAGTTGTATACAGTACAAAGTCATCAGCATACTGACACGTAAACACATCAATGATTTCCCGACAAAATTTGTACGTAGCTATATTGAAAAGTAACGGCGACATAGGATCACCTTGCGCTAAGCCTTTTCCTGTATATCTGATCTCATCAGTTCCCCCTGCAGACTCATCAGAAATCTTGAGATGACGCTCACTTAAAAAGCTCCATAAATAATTACATATTCTTTTACCTACCTTAAACTTATCGAGAATGGACAATAACTTTTCTATCGAAATATTGTTGTACGCACTTTTAATGTCTAAAAAGCAAGCGAGAGTGGGGCAATTAACTGAAAAACCTATCTGAATTTGAGTTACCAATCGCGTTAAGCAATCAAGACAGGATTGCCCCCTCCTAAAGCCCGTTGTATACGGTGATAGAACCTGTTTCCTTTCTATGTACCACTCCAATCTTTTACCTATCATGGCATGAAAAATTTTGCATGTGCAAGATATCAATGATATAGGTCTCGGTTTGTTATTATTGCTATTTGTACCTCCACCTGATTTTGGAATTGCAATTACTCTAATGTCACGCCATTGGCATGGAACAGTACCAGTTTTCAATATAATATTGTAAATCTTAAGTAAGTATAGCTTTCCAATAGATGGTAGATGTGAGATCATAGAATAAGTAACTTTATCTTCTCCTGGAGCCGTATCTTTCTTTTTCAGACAGTTTATCATTTCTTGAGGTGAAAACTCTGATTCTAATAGTCTATTTTCAGAAGTAAATAATGGCCTAGATGGCATGACATAGTCAGGTGCAAGATCACATAGCATTTCTTTTCTTAACTCTTGAGAAAATTGAACTCTGGTTCTCTTGTAGCCTTTCACCCACCTCAAACGGTGCCACATTTCAGACGCTGATACCTCATGATCAATGTTATCACAAAACTTCTGATAATCTGCTGATCTAGCTGTTTGGATAGCGCGCTTAGATTTTTGTATTTTTTCCTCAAGTAGTGAGAGATTGGTGGGTGTTGGGTTTCTTCTAAAATTACCTAGGGCTAATCTACGTTCACCAACTAATTTAGACATGGCCGGACTCCAATAACCTTTCGGTTTAAAATTGCTATTTGGATTATTACAACCTTTAATTAACGGAATACTAGAATTGGCCGCGTTATTTATCTGACAAATAAAGTGATCATACAAGGTTTGAACGTTAGTGTCGTCTAAAGGTAAGGATAAACCATCAAGTAAAGTTTCTTTGTAACCTTGCCAGTCAGCCAATTTATAGTTCCGCCTAATATTTGTGTACACCTCTTCATTATATTTGACTTTAATTTTAACAAACAAGTGGTCACTTCCCAGATTTTCATTAATAACTTGCCAGTCAAAGTAAATAGCAATATCAACCGATACGAATGTAACATCAGGAGATGAGCTTTGTAAACTACCATTTACTAACTTTAGTCTAGTAGGTTGCCCATTGTTGAGTGAAGTAAAACCAAAATCTAGCGCCGATTCAAAAATTTGTTTACCTCTACTATCATTTTTATATGACCAATTCGCATGATGGGCATTGAAGTCCCCTGCTATCAAACAGTTTTTAGGAAACCTAGAAAAAATACTATCCCAATCGGATTGGATCCACTGCATAATGTTTAAGTTGATATCTTTACGCAAACAAGCCATATAATGTGGAAAAGATTGTACTTATAACATCTGTCTCCTTCACTAACTTCCAAATATACTGAAAACATTCTTCAAATATAAAACTGAATACTAATTTAGCTTTAACATCAAAATTACAGTCCGATTTAGTGACTTCTTTCAACTTATGTAACAGCTTTTTGAAATCTATTTTACGTTTTGCAGCTTCATCTTTGTTTCTACTATTTTCCTGTGTTACTGACAAAACTTCTCCGTTGTCCTGTGTCACATTATAACTCCGATTTGATATTTTCTTCTTTTCATTTTTCTTCTTTTTCTTATGCTTCCTTAATGAATTTCCCAAAATGACCGACTCGGTTGATTCTTCCTCACTTTGATCTCCTGTGTTCTCGGCGCCTATCTGTGGCGTGTCAACTTTCAAATCATGGATATTTCTTTGTGTCTCTGTAACTAATATATCTCTGTACGATTTTTTAACAAACCTTGTATCAATTTGGTTGTATGCACTTTCCTCAATATATTGATCTCTAGGATTATAATTTTGAGCAGTTTCCACAGCCTTGCTTTGTTCTCTGTACATAGATAAAGCTTTCCGATATGTGTAGTTATTCTCGCACATAATTTTCCTCAGTTGCTTCTCTTTTATGAAGACGGGACAGGATTTGTCCAGTGCCATATGTGAACCTTTACAATTAATGCACTTGAAGTCAATCGTGTCACAATTACTATGATTTTGTCCACATTTAGGGCAGCGTATTGTTTTTGTTGGGCACGCCTTTAATAAATGTCCGAAGCGCCAGCACCCGGAGCATTGCGTGACAGGGAACATGTAGGGTTCTACTTTAAATTTACATCCATACATATTGATATATGAGGGTAACGTTGAGGTTTTAAGGCATATACGTACAGTTTCACAATCCACCCATTCTCCTGAAATGTTAAGTCTCTTTAATCTTCTTACCGTAACAATCTCGTACTCACATTCTACACTTTGCAGAATTTCTTCTTCTTTTATATCCAAATCTATTTGTTTCACAATTCCATACGATAGATTGGTTTCATCCACAAACTGACATCTAAAACCTAGACTTTGGAATTTTTGACATTTGACTAGGTTCTCAGCGTTTTCTCTGTCTTCAAATTCCAGTATCGCTTTGTACGCATTTTTGTATTGAATTTTACTAATATTTATTATCTTCTCCGCCCTCAATAACTTTGCCAAACCAAATTGTTTCGGTAATATTGTTTCTTTTCCCGTAATGCTAACAGTGTAACTCGGAACATGTAAATTTTTTTCACCGCACCCACTATCCGATTTTCTAGCAGACCTTCTCGCCACTTTTTTATTCCTTACTGTTATGAATCCTTCATCATCTTCTACGATTTCCTCACTATCTTCTCTTTTTTTCTTTTCTGTGACCCTTCGATTCTCATTCGACAAACTGGTACTCTCTTCCATTGCTTTATGTACAATAACTAGTCGTTCACTCTCGTTCAGAATTATTTCTTCCTCCATGCAATCACTTCCACTCAACTCACTATTACTAATGCCCGGCCCATCAGCCATTATCAGTAAACATTGGATAATTATAATATGTGGGTAGTTGCAAAAGTTAGAAACGAAATAGCGAGATGTATAAAATGCGTGCGCTCGACTCGGCGTCTCGCTCGGCACTGTGAGTTGTTTGTTTTCTAATAGTAAAATTTTATTTTATTCGAGAACATCCTTCGGTTTCCTACTAAACTTCAACTATATCCGACGATCCTGCATACTTATCTCTTTTGTTGACTGTACACACAATAAATAAAATACATAGGGATATGACATAATTATAATTTGAGTAAAAAATGTCTTCCAGCAGACCTGCGTAAGGAGAAGTTAAAAAGAAATGTAGACAATAGTGCGTAGTGTTTTATTTGCGTACAGTTCTTCAAATGAAGCCAAAAGACTAAAAAAAAAAGCCTACTCACTAACTACCGTAATAAGTCTGTCACCGTAACCGTTATCCCGCTGGTGTTTCAATCTATTCATCCTGGCATAAAATCTAAATAAAAAAAACAAAAACCTGTCCCGGCACATGAAGCTGAAACGATCCAATATTTCCATGAATACATTAACAAGTATTCCAAAAAGATAACAAGTGTTAAGTGTCAGCTGATTTGCATTTCATCAACATAAAACGCTTGAGCGAGATTTTATAATTTATCGAAGGTATAGGCGATCCTTTAAAAGCCTTTTGAATAATATATAGAGGGATGAAGGATGAAGCGAAATTAATATTTTATATTTTGTTTAAGTATTATGTGGGTACTGGGTTGGGGACAGTAAAAATATTGAGTATTCACGTGCGTGTTAATGGACAAGCTTTTTCAATTATTTGGGTTAGTGGGTCAGGTGATCAAAAGTTTACTACATTGAGGTGTGAAGGTTTTCCAATCATCAGTAAGTTCATTCACTTCCTAAAAACGTGGATCTGTTTGTTTGTGTTCAATTTTGGCAGAATCATAAAAGGATAACATTGTGAATCATAATCAAATGGACAGTTAACTGTTAAGTAAATTGTATTAAATCAAGGTGAAGGATTTTTCAGTTATTTTTTTTTGTCTGTGCTAAAATATCAATCAATCCAATCCCAATCTCTTTGATTCTACCTACGTAGAGCAGCAAAAAAAAAATACGGAGTGTCTTCGCCATATTATAATAATAAAATATATTTCACGACAATAAGATTCTTCAATCGTCTGATAAATTTCATCTGAAGAGTAAATATGAAAAACAAAAAAAAGGGTTTAATTTTTTTTACAACATATTTTCTATACAAAAGCTGTCAAATCGAATTTTTAATTACTCAAAAAAAATTTGAATAGTTACTTATATGAAAATAAAAAAATCAGCGCTAAGGCTTGCAAAAAAGTGCTTAGGTACCTACCTACCGAACAGGAAAGGTAAAAATTTTCTTCGAAAAAGAAAACATTACAAAAAAGTATCCATAAAACAGTGAGTCATACTTAATTCATTTGACTACCATTGGACTACCATTTGGTAGTCAAATGAATTAAGTATGACTGTTAATAGTTTCACACCCCATTGATCAGGTACGCGATTCTCGTGACTAATGAAATGTTAAATCAATCACACATGAGCTTGGATACCAAGTTATTTATTAGACCACAACCGCACAGCTGTGATTGATACTGCAACATAAACCAAATCAAACGGTGTGCAATGAAATTAAGCATATCGTTAATTTAATTAGTTCATTCTACTGTTTTGATGTGTGTTTGACACTTGATTTAAATTCATCGGTGGGTTTTGAGCTTATTCAACGCTGCCTCATTGTTGTTGTTGTCTATTATGAATATATGTATTATAAATTCAAAAGTAACTCCGTCTGTTTGTTTGTATGTTAGCTTTTCACGCCTAAACCACTAAACGGATTTCGATAAAATTTGGCAGAGAGATAGATTGCATCCCGGGGAAGGACATAGGATAGTTTTTATCGACATACCTCGCGAGCGAAGCCACGGGCGGAAGCTAGTACCTAATCACTTGAGATATTTAAAGCGTGACAGAGAGGTGGAAAGGGAGTAGGGGCTAATTAAAAATAAAGTACATTAAACTCAAACTCAAACTCAAATCATTTATTTCAATTAAACCTTGTACAGGCACTTTTGAATTGTCAAAATTAAATAGTCTGTCAGTTAGTCAGAAAGTTGAAGCTAGTTGCCCCATGGACGTAATATATAGAAGTAACTCTATATATTACGTCCATGAGTTGCCCATTCCAAAGCGTAGATCTCTATGGAGAAGAACGGGCAAGAAACTCCATGGACACTCTTTTAAATCAAGATATTACAAAATCCTGGGTACATTATTCTTGTTGCTTCTATATGTGAGAACAATGTAAAAAAGACAGAAATGAAGAAACAATTCAAGACATAAGATTAAAAATAAGCCTTGGCAGTTAAGAGATGACCAGTCTCAACCGACGGCGCCCGTTCACGAACATGACGCGTGGATCAGCACCATCCAGCTCAACCATTTTGTAGGGAACCGAATGATCCAACACACGCGCCACCATCGGTGAGACATTTAAGTGAGCATGACACGTTCTCAACTGCCATGCTATTTCAAGTCAACATCAAAAAATCATAATAAACGGAAACATGGTTCTTACATTTACAAAATTAAAAAAAATGCTTCTAAATTATACAAAACTACAGTTTGCAATTTAAGAGGTAAATAGAATTTTATTACCTACCAAACAGTCCTCCAGTACCAAATCCTCAATAATCAATCTAATATACTTACCTCTAAATATCTTTACTTAAGAAAATTAAGATTAAATAAAAAACGACATTACATGTCATCTTCTCTCCATTAAGTAGGGAATTAAATGGTACCTAGAAGAAGAAACTAGTCTGTGCCGATACTGCATGCCTCATATTTGGTTTAGCATTTCAGTGCGGCAATTCTAGTAGCTAATAAAGATCAAATTCGCAAAACACGTATTCGTTTCTATAAAACTCACCGCATTTACTTATTACTTAATATGTAACTAAGCTACTTTACTCAATAAAGTAGTTAGTGCTGCATACTTTTTCGTAATTTTTAACGAATTCCACCACCGGACTAAAAAATCTACAAAAGAACATAAAAAAACACCATAATCTTTTGTCCATAAAAATTACTAGCAAAACAAGCGACGGTATCTTATTTCGGTCAGACCGACGTCGCGTCGGGACGAGGAGCGTTTCCTCGGCAAAAAATTGTAAAGTATTCACGAAAAGACACTGATAAATTACTCCGTGTTTTACAGACACATCTGACGATTTATTACGGCGCCCACATACAAATATACCAACATATATGCACACGATAAATACGTAAATATACGCTTACGCACTGGCAAATAAAACTTGACAGATATTGGGGGCGCTGCTCGCCAAGAGAACTGTCAATGAAATGTCAAATTCCATACATTTTGAATTTAATTCTAAATTTTCCCGCGTGTCAAGTAACATTGGTTTCGGTAAACATACGCTTACATCGACAAGCGTGGAGGAAGGAAAGATCGATTGCGCTGTACAAGGCACGGGAAATGTTTTATTCTGCCTTATTTTATTTTCATTAGACGTGATTTGTTTGGTGACAATTTATTGGGGTATGTATATGGTGGTTGGGGACGTAAAACATCCATACCAATATTGTATTTTTATACTGTTATTGGTTCAACAACACAAGAAACAATACAAAAATTTTGAATGTTTTGTGACTATATTATTATTTATTATTATGTGGGCTATCAAATAGAACTGCAGTCCGGCCGTCGAGACAATGAGTTCCTGCGACAACTCCAGTCACACTAATATTATAAAGGCGAAAGTTTGTGAAAGTGTATTTGTGTTTATATGTTTGTTAGTTCTTCACGCTCAAACTGCTGGACTAATTTTGATAAAACTTTGTTCGGAGGTACCTGATACTCTGGATTAACATATAAGGTGCTGCTACCACACTGCTGTTTAAAAATGTATACTATCATTACCTAACATGAAAACCTTTCTGATTTCTGAAAAGCTTTTTGATTAAATGTATTAAATCACAATGTTAGAAAATGTTTGTAAACATTTTATAACAGCAATGTGGCAGCACCTATAGGCTACTTTTTATCCCGATATTCCCACAGGATCGACATTTACGCGGGTGAAACCGCGGGGCTCAGCTAGTAACCAATAAAGATCAAATTGACGGGTGTTAAGAACGTATTGCTCTCTCGACGAGTGGACTGTAGGAAAGGTTTTGGGTAAGTAAGGAAAATAACTGTGACAATTTTGTTCCAATATATCAGTCAACGACAGTAGACAGACAATATTCAATTGAACACTTACGTCCCCAAAACAAAAATCTAAAGTCAACCAAAAAAAAGAACAATGTCCCGACCACACATTCACAACTTCACACCTGCCATTTAGAAAAAGAAACATTCGTATTCTCAACGAGTATAGAAAACGGGAAAAAACTGCCTCCATTTTTCTCACTCATTTTCACATTTTCGCGCCAACTTAGTCCGCAAAAAAAAATACTCTGTAGGGGGAGGGGGAGGATCATCTGTCAAGGTCCAATCCACACTTAGGTCCGTACTAAACCCTTTATGTTCCGTTGTACCACAGAGAACACATAAAATAGATATATGCAGAAGGTTGGATCTATACAACGAGCGCAAACGCATGTAGGTACACATAGACATGCTACAAACTACAATATAGAAACTAACTAAATGCTTCACGTACAGTTTTTTTTATTTTTTTTATTTACCGAACATCAGTGGTAACATTTGCACTACAAAAACACCCTTACTGCTACGAAATAAATGAGTACGTAATGCTTGTCAATGTCAAAATGTTACGTAGTACGAGTGCAAGCGCACTCGCGACAGGCATGCGTTTGCGATAGTTTGATGTATCCGTAACTACGCGTCTATGTGTGCGTGCACTGTTTTCGCTCGTTATACGGACCTGACCTTCTGTACTTATTTTTTTTGTGTCAAATAGTTACCGGTCCCTCTTTATGCTTCAAAAGAAAAATAACGGAACACAAAAAAGCCTTTTCTACACCCGGATACGTCTGAATAATTTATTAAGAAGAATTCGCTAAACAATGGAGGTTGAAGTGTTTTATGGCCTGTTTGCATAATAGCCTTGTTATGTGTGTGTGATAATAAAGTGTTTGTTTGGGTTGCGTCACAACAATGAGGGCATTGGACTGTGATATTGCACGATTTTTCTTAAATATTTAGGCTGAGTTTTGTTGGTTTCAAAAAATAATGTTGTAGTGCTATTTTGATACGATAATATTTACATAATTTATGCTAATATTTAAAATAAAATAAATTTTGATTAGGTTATGTTTAGAAAAAAATTGATAAAGTTGCATACATAGTTTAAAATATATGTGAAGGCCTATTTTTAATGTGAAATATCTATTGGCGCGCTATGGGGTCCATGGCGCGCCAATAGATATTTCTTACGAGTATATGTAAGTATGTAACTACTTATAAATTACGAGTCGGCTACCCAACCGACTCGTAATTTATAATAATTATTATAAATAAGGCTAAATAATAACAGCCGCACAGGTCGATCGATCAGGTTAAGCTACGCTTGCCGCGGTTGGTCTGTGGATGGGTGACCATCTGTACATACCGAGACCCCTCCGTGCCTCGGAAAGCACGGTCCCGGTTGTCATTCGTGGATCTTTGACAGTCGTTACGGGTAGTCAGAAGCCCGAAAGTCTAACAACCAGTCTTACCAAGGGGTATCGTATTACCCAGTAACTGGGTTGTGGAGGTCAGATAGGCAGTCGCTCCATGTAAAATACTGGTATTCAGCTGCATCCGGTTAGACAGGAAGCCGACCCCAACATAGTTGGGAAAAGGCTAGGCAGATGATGAATAATAATAGGATCTTTTTGGCATCATTTTCCAAAACCTTTATTTTTATAATGCCTGAGTGGTGACGACCCGTAGTCTACGTATGAGCGTCATGCCACACGGTGTGAAAGCGACGTGTGGCGACGGAAACCGTGCGCATCGGACAAGGGGCTAGGGATACGAAGCAGCGGTGCTGCGGTGAGATGACGGAGCGACAACGGACCGCAGCGCAGTGTTATTTAGAATATCGAAGGTGGACGTCAACGTCGTGATGGTGCGACGTCGCAACACTCGTGTAGCACTCACTGCGTCGAAATCACTGCGCAGCAACGCGTTGGCAACACACATGTGGCATCGCTCTATGTCGTGGCGGCAAAGGCATGACGCTCTCTTATCGGCTTCATCATGCCCCTTCTCTTTTCGATGTTCCACATCTGCCGGGCGTCCTGAGACGGCAATTATTTTTGAGGGCTTGTGAAACCAGAAACTACCATTAATAAAATAAAGGTTTTGAAGATGATTCCGAAAACACGCTATTAATATAATATATGTATTGTATAATCGTTTATTTCAATAAATACATAAAAATTATATTTTTAAATATTAGAATATAATAATGTACAATAATTATTATAAATGTGAAAGTTTGTAGGGATATTTGTTACTCAATCATGCAAAAATGGTTGAACGGATTTATATGAAATTGGGCACACAGCAGATTAATAACCTAGATTAACACCTAAGATACTTTTTATCCTGGTATTAGTACGTTTTTGTGGGTTAATTTCCGACGTCGACGCGGATGAATCTGCGGGGAAAAGCTAATACAATCATATTATTTTTGGCTCAGTGTCTCATTCTGTTAATTTAATACCACGATAAGTTAATGCCTTTGCCTGTAGTCCGTCGATATGGCTAAAAATACAAGTCCAACTAAATCCCATGATAATTCAGTAAACAATAACCAAAACACAACGATATGCCAGTAGCATAATATTATGTTGATAATGCATCAATACAGGATTTAATTATCAAATAATTATGTAACATTGAGCAGTCAGCCTGAAGTAACAATTAGATGTTGAATGGTTTGTAATGAATGGATTATTAAGACGATCTGTATAATTGTGTCTCTGAGCTGAAACAACAAACAGGCATTGATCTTAGGGCCTCCTCACACTATGCCATACGGCAACATCGGCAACACCATCACCCTAACTGCGTAACACACTGTCAATCCCAATCTGAATCATTTTGAAGGATATTGTTAAATCATTGCTTCATATCGTCTCTCGCATGACTGAAAGTCCTAACTCATTTTTTAGCCGATTTGAATCAAGACAACTACCTACACTCTTCCATTCGTCATTCTTTACATTTTGTTGTCTTTCAAAATGGTTATATTTTGAGATCCAAATAATACAGAGGTACGACGGTTAGTGAAAAGTGTTTAGAATCACGAATAAATAAATGTAGCTGTCCCAAAAAAAAAAATATCTATCATTTTTCAAAAATTTTGGCTGATTTGAGTTTGGGTTTACACAACAACGTAAATTACCCAATGATTATTGTTGAACTGTCAAAATGAAAGCCATTCCTACTGTTAGTGTGTTACACAATTACCCCACAAATTTACGGTTTTCGGATATTTCCTTTACTTGTGCTACATGATATTGCTTCTTGCCAAATTTCATGATTCTAGGTCAACGGGAAGTACCTTATAAATTTTGATTCCCTTGACAGTGTTGAAATATACGTTTTTTGCGGCATAAACGGCCGTATCTTTTTTTCACGTTAACGTAAAAGTTCGAATTTTTCACAGCTTCAAAGGACTGTAGACTTGAGTATATGGTTTTAATTTCAACTCGATACCTCCACGCGTTCCCGAGATAAAGGGTCTTGACAGATAGACAGACAGACGGACAGCAAAGTGATCCTATAAGGGTTCCGTTTTTTCCTGTTGAGGTAGGTACGGAACCCTAAAACTTTTACATGACAACACCTGTCTCAGCAAAATTGTATACAGCAAGAAGTCTGTGTCTGTGCTTATGGGTTGTTCCTCCAATAAGCTACCTAAAGTAGGGTTGAGCTCCGTGATGACTTATTCATGCATTCCAACTGTCGCAGACTGACCTGCTATTCCTTTAAAAGCTAGTTTAGACGGATATTGCATTACTGTCACGTAATCGAGGAGTACCGTAAATGTCCGGTCTTTATGGAAATCTTGACCTTGACGTTTTTTTGCACGTGTCTCTTTTTTCAACGCGGTTGGCCTACAAATTGTGCAAGGTAGGTAATGTTTTAGCTCTATGCGATGTCGTAATAGTTTTTTTTTTAAATTAAGAAGATCTTAAAACATTGTGAGGAAACCGGCATGTCCAAGAACCAAAACTTCGAAGACATGTGACATCTACAGCGAGCCCAGTGCAGGTTACAGTACAGCCCACTCCCTCAGCCAGCCCAGTCGTTTGTCTCAACAGTGGAAACATCATAGGCTGTTTATACTTATTAATTTACAAGTCATGCTCATGGCTGAAGTAAATAGATAGCGCACAAAAACATGTCGTAACCATCACTAGGTTTACGTGTATGTCACAAATAAAAAAAACGAAATTTCGCAAAAATATAAAGTCAATATGCAAAATTTCGCTTGTATTCGCCTTTTATGGATATTAAGATTATTGCGATTTTTAAAATAATTACAATAACTAACTATCTATTGAAAAAATATAGTTAAAAGCTAACATCGTGGTTGTTCCTATGTTTTGCTGCTTAAGTCTTTGCCTTCGGTTATTTATGACAGTATTATAGATACTATAATATCTTTCAGCGTCTACACTGTTAACTGGATTGTGAAGGCTTTATAAAGTTGAATTTGCAAATATAGGGTAGTTACATTTTGTTGCTATACTAAAATCTGTATGACGTCGACAGGATCTTCTTGCTAATCTACATTTAGTATCTGCCTATGGAAATGAGAACATCCACCTAAGAGTTCATTCTGTGGTATCTCATTGAAGAATGATACTTTGCAGAAGCTCTTCAGCGCTTAATTCTTGTCCAGAGACGATATCGTCACGGCCGCTGCTACTGATGGACACAATAATTTGCCGATGTTCAGATAAGATTCGTTAGTTCAGTTGGATCTCATGTGTGCAGACAATTTACCCAAGCTCTGCGTTTAAAAAATGTTTTTCTTCAAAATTTCGTGGTAAACTATAGAAAACACAATATTTCGCAATAATTAGTAAATTTTGCATGTTTCGCGCACTTAGTTAATAAATTTCGCATTTATCGCATCTATTTAGTAAAAACAAAAACTAGGTATCCCTTACCATCACCCTTGCTAAGCTACCATGATAACTAAACTTAATTTAGGGGCACTAGGCCCAACCCTTGTCTCACCTAATTTAGGTAAGGCATTATAACAGGCACAATACAACTTGTCCCGGAATTAACACACACCACCAAATACCCAATTACAATATTATTATTATTAATAATCATAACACATACACTGAATTACTATTATGAATAAAACTTGTTCTTTTTATTAAATTAGTTATACTGATTGTGGGAGAAAATTGTGGTCCCTTTACAAATCTACGCACGCACACAGTAGCACACATAAAAGGGTCTAGCTAGCGTAGTAGTAGTAGGTAGTTCGTCCTCTAGCTTGCTTTGTGTTGACTGTACAGCGGAAGTGCGGCTGTAATTTACGTATTAATAATTATTTTTGGGATAAAAATTACCTATATTAAAAACTGGCCAAGTGCGAGTCGGACTCGCACACGAAGGGTTCCGTACCACAAGGCAAAAACGCCGAACGTTCATTCAAATCCGTTCAGTAGTTTTTGCGTGAAAGAGTAACAAACATCCACCATCCTCACAATCTTTCGCCTTTATGATATTAGTAGGTTAATATTTGTGATGCAAGTAGGCTCTTCGTGATGTATACAAACTATTCAGTACAATGAACTATTTACATGTAGCTACTCGCACGTTAACTGTCCACTTGACTGCGCTAAGCGTCCTCGACACTGCGCTGTCCCGAACACTGCACTCTGAGGATTTTCTTTGATGGCATGTAGTGTAAAACATAGTCTACTAGGTATAGAGATAGTTTGTTGGTAGGTAATTCTTATCTCCGGTTTTATTAGGTTTCATAGATTAGAAGACAATGGTTGTACAAGGTAAGAGTTGAAACTTTTAAGGCCTGATTTTTTAATAGTCAGATAATTTTTATCTGAGGAATAAATATTGTTAAACTGTCATATTTATTTTTCAGATCTAAGTTATCTAACTGTTAGTAAAATAAAAATAAAACTTACACTACAAATGTATCGTGTAGTGTAGGTATGAATTAATGGACTATGTATTTACACGTAAAATACTGTTACTATCCTTGTAAATATGACTTTGGTGTACCTTGCTTAGTCTAAACTAATATTATAAAGAGAAAAGATTTGTTTTTTTTTGGTGAGCTTTCACACGCTTTTACGGCTGAACGGATTTGGCTCACGGGTAGACCATGACGAGACGATGAAATCGAGACATATGCGGGCGAAACCGCGGTGCGCTGCTAGTACGAATGATAAAAATGAAAATTATTCCACTATTATCATAGATCTTAGACGTAGCCAATGCTCGTGCTACGCAACAACGTAGCGACCGTGCGTAGCAATAGGTGTGTGCTACGTTCGTAGCACATGCGTAGCACTTTGTTTCATGGTTTGTGTGCAGTATACTAGTATTGCAATCATAACACAAACACGCTGCGTGCATAGTTCATGCTTGCTGTCAACTTGTTCATACATGGGCGTAAGTATGTATATATATATAAAGGGTTCTTGTAAATAACTCACGTTCCGCCCCTGCTTCACACGGTTTTTACGGCTTCACAAAACATTCAGATTTCTTTATTGTATGTAAGTTTAATTATTATACACGTAAACCGTCCAGAATAAATTATCTAAGTAATAGTCAAAACCGCATCAAAATCCCTTGTAAAGTCTAGAAGAACAACGCGTTTACACAGACATACACGAAAAGCCACTTTAATTTATAATATGTACCTATAGATATAGATACCGTCGACTACTTTACACTTAGGTAAAGGGACAGTAAGAATAAAGTGTTGAACATTCCTGCTACATTGACTGTTACAATTCATGTACCAAAACTTTGAATCATGACCGAGTCTTAAATAATAAGTTATTAACCAACCACGAAAACTATACAGGGTGGGTAAAAAATCGTGGAGCAAACGAAACATGGCAATAGTTGGGGTTATTTGCAGTAAAAAAAAGTATCATCACTACAAAAGTGCTTTTATGACAGTGGGTACCATGATTTATCAGTATTGGCACTTTTTAGGGTTCCGTACCCAAAGGGTAAAAACTGGACCCTATTACTAAGACTTCGCTGTCTGTCCGTCCGTCTGTCTGTCACCAGGCTGTATCTCAAGAACCGCGATAGCTAGACAGTTGAAATTTTCACAAATTATGTATTTCTGTTGCCGCTATAACATAAAATACTAAAAACAAAATAAAATATAATATATTTAAGGGGGCTCCCATACAACAAACGCAATTTTTTTGCCCTTTTTTGCTCGATATCAATAATAGCAACAGGTAGGCACTTGAAATATTAACAAAATACTCAGTTGTATTTATACTTTAATAATAAATAATAAAATTAAAATAATATAAATATTTAAGGGGGCTCCCATACAACAAACGTGTTTTTTTCGGCGTTTTTGCCTTGTGGTACGGAACCCTTCGTGTGCGAGTCCGACTCGCACTTGTTTCAATATATTTTAAGTCTCACGAAAAATTATTTGTAACTTTAGAACCTTACAGTAAACGCTCAAATTGTCATAACTTTTAAGGAGATCAAGTTAAGGTTCTGCCATAGAGATATTTTTTATTGCAAATAACCCCAAATATCGCCCTGTTTCGTTTGGTACACGATTTTTTGCCCACCTTGTATTCATGTACAGTTGACTTCAAAAATTAAAAAGCAATTTCGTTGCGAAACGAAACGTGACTCGAAGGACCAGTCTTTGGCGACAGCTAATCATAATAATGAGATAAGAATTTAATGGACTGCCTATCTGGCCCCGAAGCTGCGGCCTAACAATACCAGTGTAACTTGACCTTGATAAACTAGTAACTGTGAAGAAATACGGGGTCTTTCCGCGCGGAACAAGTTATTTAAGAAGATTAAGCAGTTTCATTGGCCCTATAAAACACTAATGTCTTGTTGCCTGCTTGGCAGATACTGCAAAATATAGTGAGGGAGCGGTAGCCGACGTTTTAATGACGGTAGACGAGTTTTTTTTTTCATAAAATATTTTTATGCTTGACGTTTCAGGATTGGTTTATTGGTGCATTTTATTATTAAGTGATTAAATGTACCCTAAAAGGAGTAATGTAAAATCAAAGTAACAGCATAATTTGAATCTTGACCTAGAAATATGGCAAGAATGCTGCCTTCTTGATTTTAAATGGATTACTTTGCCCATTTACATAAATAATATGGAACATTGAGACGTGAAATATGTAGGTATGTGTCTGATCAGGGGCTCGTGACTAAACGATAACAGCCACATGGGTCGATCGAAGGTTAAGCTACGCTTGCCGCGGTCAGTTTGTGGATGGGTGACCATCCGTTTTTATCCTCCGTGCTTCGGAACGCACATTAAGCCTTTGGTCCCAGCTGTCATTCGTAGATCATTGACAATCCTTACGGTTAGTCCGAAGCCCAAGTCTGACAACCAGTCTTACCAATGAGTACCGTGTTACCCAGTAACTGGGTTGTGGAGGTCACATAGGCTTTTGCTCTATGTGAAATAGTGGTATTCAGCTGCATCCGGTAAGACTGGAAGCTGACCCCAACATAGTTGGAAAAAGGCTAGGCAGATTGATTACCCACATTTAATTAAGGGGCTTACAGGACCTAAACGCAAAAAACGCAAGTTTTAGAAACAATAAAGTATATGACTACAGTAAGCAAAATCAGAAAAATATGTGATACTCTTCAGGATATATGCTAGGTAGATAGTGTGTTGAAAATATAATACAACTAATTTGATACGATAGAAACAAATCATGAAGATACCTCTAAAAACTTTCTTTTTACAATAAAAACCATACTAATATACATACATGCATTCTGATTTTTTATCACATCATTCTACAAGCAACATACTAAAATACTAGTGTTTTAATTTTTTAGTCCAAACAATAGATTGTAATTAAATAATTGCTTCATATTTTGCAATAAATTACCAGCGTTGTGTCAACGCGCTTCTCTTTCTTTTCTATGCAGTCAGACAGTGACCGCGCTTTAGGTCATGTAAGCCCCTTAAGAAGATGATGATTTTCATTTGAGTTCAACCTACAGCCACCGAGGACAAAAATTCAGACTGCGAAGTTGTGATATTTCAAGTAATAATTACATTTACTCGTAGTTCAAAGCCCTCATATGCTAGCGGTAAATCTTAGAGAATAAATAATTAACGGAACTCATATAATAGAAACGCTAAGTAATATTTAGTGAGAGGGCCCTTGAGAGTTGAATCAAAAGAAAAATGTTTACTTAGATTCCTTTTATTTATTAAGTAGTTAGTACCAACCAAATACGGGCGTAGATAATATTCGTGTATTCAGTGCTTAATGTAATTAGTAAGAAAAACAACCTTAATATATAATAAACAATACTATACAATACTATAGGTATTTTTGACAGATTTTTGAGAAGAATGAGGTCAGACTGTGAACGTTCTTAAAATTACGAGAACTGCCTCTCGTGTTGATTGTTCTATGTGTTTATATAAGCAATGCTCATAGCAGCCGGAGTGTGAATTTGCGCAGGGGCTTACAAGACCTAAACGCAAAAAACGCAAGTTTTAGAAGCAGTAAAAGCATATGAGCGACTACAGTAAACAAAATCAGCAAAATATATGATATTCTTCAGGTTATATGCTAGGTAGATAGTGTGTTGAAAACATAATACAACTAATTTGATCCGATAGAAAAACATCACGAAGATACCTCTAAAAACTTTATTTTTACAATAAAAACCATACTAATATACATACAATCATTCTGATTTTTGTCAGATTATTCTAAAAGCAACATACTAAAATACTTACCTACCAGTGTTTTAATTTTTTAGTCCAAACAATAGATTTTTTGTAAATAGATAAAAATTGCTTCATATTTTGCAATAAATTACCGTCATCGCGCTTCTCTATCTTTTCTATGCAGTCTGACAGTGACATGAGTGTCATGTAGTCGCCTTAAGAATGAGCTTATATCGCCCTCCATTAAACTTTATGTCACATATCTGTGCAAAATGTTGTTGAACTGTAATATACAAGTCTACTTACCTCTTCGGTATATTATGTATGTTAGTATGGTCTGGCTGCTAGGAATGTTCTGTTAGTCTAATATACGGCCCTGGACGACGTCCAGTTGGACGGTAGCTCACGGATTCTAACACTTTACGAGGTAACAATATGGGCGGTGATATGTTCGGTTATCCCCACAGATCCCAATAGTAACTACTATTCTATCTACCTATAAATCATACTTCTATCTGCGGTGGACATAGACTTTGGACCACGAATGCAGAAGGGAGTTTGATAGTGATTTTATTTAATGTCATTGTTGTCACCATTCTCTAGACACACCCTTGAATTAGTAAAGAAAGAAAGAAGATTAACTTGGCAACAGTTCGTGAAACACAAAAAAGTGTTAACAACAAAAGTGTGTGACCCACGGGTGCGCTAAAAAGGTCCATTTCAGCTTTAATCCACTTATTTCATAATAATATATTTATTATTTATTTATTTTATTAAATAATGCATATTTAGAATATAAGTCATACACTAAACACACTACACACACACACTATATACATAAAGCAAATGCCCATGTAGGTTACATGGGCACTTATGTAACGTCAGGAGCTAGGTGCACTGTTCCAATTGGTCGTTTCCTATGGAGAAGAGCCGGCAAGAAACTCCACGGTTACTCTTTTAAAAATAAATGGCTTTTACAATGTTTTCAAATTACAGTGTTAATAGAAACAATAAAAATATTAAATTTAACTTAATGAACTGAATCATAATTTCACGAAACTAGGCGCGACATGTGTGCGTAAAAAATAATAAAATATAAAACCAAATGACATGATTACCATTGCAACCACTAATAAAACCCTTCTAACGAACCTTTCATTTACTAAGCCTATTCCCAATGAGATTAGGCAAAAAATAATAACTACGTGCTTTCGTCGATAGAAAGTGTTACGCAACAGACTAATAAATAACTCACGGCACAAGTGACAATAGACCAATGAAGAAATCATTATTTACACTGAAGAAAAATTCAATCTCCATAAACAAACCGTGCAATACCGACAACTCTAAAATACCTACCACATGTACAGTCAACAAAAGAGATAAGTATGCAGGATCGTTGGTTATAGTTGCAGTTTAGTAAGAAACCGATGGATGTTGTCGGCTGAAATTTAATTTTATCAATAGAAAACAAACAGCTCATTTATCAAATTAAATTTCAGCCCACAACATCCATCGATGTCTTACTAAATTTCAACTATATCCGACGATCCTGCATACTTATCTCATTTGTTGACTGTACTGTGGAACTTATGTGGTATATTTGATGTGTAAGGGGGCGCAAACACAAATAAGACCACTTTAAGACTTTAGGAGAATAATTATAATATAAAAAGGCAACGATACAACTTCGCGGTTAAGATATATATCACTGCTTCTAGAATCAAACGCCATCATAATCATATTTGACATATGTTTAAACCAACGAATCGAATCATATTTCTAGCCAGTGCTTATTGCTAAAGGCTAGCACACACAGGCACTACACGAGCCACGCCCCACTTTGAATTAAAGTATTGGCCTAGCTCGCATCAAAATACAAGACTTTAATTCTAACGATTCGAAAATTTAAGCGTTCCTACCTATTATTAATCCTATAAGGAAAAAACTACCTAACGCCCGAAGTTAACACTGTGAGGTCCAGCTTTTTCTAAAAGCAGGGCTCAAGTCAGGACAAACGAAACACTTAACTAACACTCCCTTAAGTGCCAGGTAAGTCTACATTTAAGAGTGCTAAATGCATCAACACAAACTAACGTTGTCATGCCTGAACCTCGTCATAACAAAACGAGCGGAAAAGATGTGACTTGGCCTCCTTCGATAACAAATGATGTGAAAGTTCACATCGGCCTGGATGAGGCTTACCGTGTTAACTGAACTTAACTTCAGATCCTTTTACTCCATCGGACGATATCAGCCAGAGGGAATGAAAAGTTATGAGGCCAGTGTTCAAAAATCTAATAAGTGGCTGAACTCCATTATATCCAAAAAATACTCCGCGTTTATAATAACTATACCATTTATAAAAACTGTGGGTGCTCCAACCCAAGCTGAACCATATGTGTCAACTCAACACACTTTGCAAAGGCTATGCCCCGTTAGCAAAGTTGGTTTCAACTTAAGCTGATCACTCCCCCCTCTAGAGAGTGACAACAGTTTTTATACAACCCTCTTCCTCCTATAACGCGCATTACTATTTTCTGGAGTTCACTCACACTAAACATGGCCTATGTAATTTAGAAAATGAAGACGAAGTTTTTTTCAATCCCTCAAGCTTCATGGAGCCGTGAGACCTTAAGCCTCACGCTCCCAGCTGCGTCCAAAGTATCTTCCCAGCATATGAAACACACATACAAACACATGTTAATAACTTTATCACAATATTCACTAAAATAATGTTCTATTGATGTTTACAATAACTAAATGACACACCAAAAGTCAAAGTCTGTCACAGTCTATCTAACATCACAGCCTATCAAATGTTACAGTGTAACGAATGTCGTAGACCAACAACTATCACAGACTAACAAATATCATAGCATAACAAAAATTACAGACTAACAAATGTTACAGTCAAACAAAATTTACTCTGTGACCTGACGCGTATCAAACATAAATGGAAAAACAATGGTTTATTTAAATTTTAACATGGAAAGTTTTTATCTTTATTCTTCCATTTCCATTTAAAATGTATATGTTTTAAAAATGAAAAATCCTTAGACAAATGATCATTATTTTTAACCGACTGCGTCAGAAGGAAAGTTATGTTTTTAGCAAATGTTTTTATGAATTTATATCTATTTGTAAAACATTTTAAAATTGAACATTTTGTTCTAGCATTTCTAGTATATTGGAATCCTTTTCTCTTGCATGCTTTTTTAATATTGGATGTTGCATAATGAGAATTATTTTTATTAAACTTAGGGATAACTACATGATGAATGCTTGGGAACGTTTTAACATTATTAATGAACAGATTAATACAATTATCTTCTGCCTCCGCATCTGTAGAAGAACTAAAAGTGCTTTTAAAATGCACAGAAATGTCTTTCACCTCTACGTCTTCATCTCCACTTACATCCAACTGAAAAACATCTTCATCTAACCCAACATCATCATCCACTTTACTATTCTCAACTGACAATATGATCATTTGAGCATCACCCTTTTCATTTATAAAATAGTCATTCTCTTTTATTTCGGAAATATTTATTGACAAATTATTTTCATTAAAATGATCATCATCGATGTTAATTATATCAGTTTGCACATCGTGATCAAATTGCTCTTCCTTCGGTTCTGAAACATAACTAGATACATTAGTTATAATTGGAATGAACTGACCCGATTCCTCGATTTCTTCCTCGTGTTCGCACTCGAACACTTCCATCAGCTCCTCAGCCTCTGCGGGGCTGCATACTTGGCTGCTGCGCTCGTCTTCAACTTCTTCAACATCTACCTCTTCACAGCATTCTTGGCTGCTGCGCTCGACTTCATCTTCTTCAATATCTGCTTCTACACTGCACTCTTGGCTGCTGCGCTCGACTTCAACTTCTTCAACATCTGCTTCTACACTACATAATACAGAAGCATCATCATCAACATTTAAAACATTATTTTGTCCGCATTCTTCAGACGGAACCTTTAACCAGCAGTCCCGTGTCGCGCGCGTTACCGATCGGACGTGACATGCGTGTCTAATTAAGTGCAGGATGAGTTCCTCTAACGTAGTGAAATGTGCGAGCTGCAATGTCGTTATTAACGAAGTGTTAGCTTTCGTGTGTAATAAACTGGACATAATGGACGAGGAAAGCCTAAGTCGGATATGTATTAGTGCTTTCTCGGATAGTGATATTGTAGAAGCAAAAAACCTACTATTTGATGCGATAACAACAGGTTCCAAACGTAAGATTACAAGGAAGAAAGATGGAAAAAAGATACGTGAGATCGAGGATATCATTAGCTTATTACAAGTAACCCATCCTAATGACCGGCCAGTTTTCGTTGCAAAAGATTTGCAAAAATTGCCACCCGTGCTATTTGATCATGTGGACGTGACAAAACTGCTTAAGGATTTAACAAAGATGAGAAGTGAAATTGAAGAAATTAAAGTGCAATATGCATCTGCTGCTCAACTTGAACCGATCAAGCGTGACATAGCAGATTTGAAAAAGTTGACAAGTAATAAAAGCCCATGTTATTCGTATGTAAACACAAAGCGAGGAGCGGGAACTCATATGATGGACAGTTGTGATTATGATAGCGGGCCGATGGGATTGCAACATGTTCCTATTACTAGCAAACACACATCGGATCAAAGTTCTAAAAGTGAAACTTTTTTATCGCCTACCCACTATAACTCGTCAATATTAGCTGATCAGAACATGAATAGCACAAAGACTAATGAGCATAATCGGAAAGAGTGCGATACCGGTTTAGGCTCACAGCTGTGCATCGTCAACAACACTGAGTCATTGCAAAAAAGTGATAAAAACAACATTGTGAGGTGCCCGGGACACACGGCCGCGGAGGTCGTCCAATCGACTTCTCAACCTAAAACGGTTGCTCAGATTGTAAGTGAAGGAGAGTGGACCTTGGTACAAAAACAGAAAAAGAAAACGAGAAATCGCTTTGTGGGAAATATTGGAAAAGCAGTTATAGAACCCACAGGCAAATTTAAGGCTGTAGATGAAAAAATCGTCTTGTATATCTCTAATGTGGATAAACAGGTGACACAGAGTGACATCACAGAATATGTTAATGAAAAAGCCAAAATACGTGTGGATATTGAGAAAATGATAATGAAGATGCCCAAAAGTTATAATGCATACAAGATTTCTGTACCAAAACATAAGTATCATATATTGATGAGTGATGATTTTTGGCCTGAAGGTATATCATATCGTAAATTTATTGACTTCACTAAAAAGAAAACAGACAGAGAAAATACTCTGAAAATGAATCTTACACACAATTTAAATGGATAATACGACCCTAATAACATTCAATTGTAAATGTATTAAAAGATCTGTTGACTGTGTGAGGCGTCTGTGTGTAGCGGCTGACGTTATCGCGTTGCAAGAAACTTGGCTTTTGCCACATGATATCGCCTTTCTTGGACAAATAGATGATGATTTCGCTTTTACTGGCAATTCGGCAGTCGACACCTCAGCGGGAGTGCTACGTGGAAGGCCTTATGGAGGAGTGGCTTTGTTGTGGAGGAAGAGCGTATTTCCATCTGTCACGGTAGTTACTTGTAACAACGTTCGCCTTGTAGCTATTAAGATAGTGTCGCAGGATCGCTCCATAATAATTTTCTCGGTGTATATGCCTACGGACTCGAACGATAACGTAACTGTGTTTACAGATTGTCTTAGTGAAATAAGTGCAATAATAGAAAGTAATAATGTGCAATCAGTGATCATACTCGGCGATTTTAATGCTCACCCAGGCGAGCTATTCGGTGGTGAACTGTTGAGCTTTTGTGAGGAGCAGTGTTGGACCTGTGCGGACCTGGACTTACTGCCGCAGGGTACGTACACTTTCGTGAGTGACGCGCACGGTTGCCACCGCTGGCTCGACCACTGTGTAGTGACCGAGGCCGCGAGGCGTCTGCTCGTTAGTGCAACTGTGTTGTATGATACGTATTGGTCGGATCACATTCCTATACAATTACAGTGTAATTTTAATATGATAAGACCTACAATTGTGACACCCAATCTGAGTAAAAACTTTGCGATATGGGGTGAACGGAATGCTAGTCAAATAAGTCAATACAAAGAAATATGTCATACAATGTTAAGGGAAATCGATTTTCCATTAGAATTTAGAGAATGTGCTAACGGGTGTTGTAAGGATTCCAATCACAAAGTCATATTGGACAATATGTATAAAAACATTGTATGTATACTTACGGAGGCTGCCCAAGGTACCAGTAATGTGGATGCGGGAGGGGGTAGAAACAATGATATAGGTAGAAAGAACAAACGTGTTGTCGGTTGGAATAGGCATGTTAAGCAGGCTCACGCGGACGCCCGGCTTGCTTTTGAAGTATGGAGTATGTCGCGTAAACCGACTTCTGGTTCTGTGTATGAACATATGTACAATACGAGAAAAGTCTTTAAATCAAAATTAAGATGGTGTCAGAACAATCAAAATAAAATTAAAATGGACATCATAGCTGAAAATCATAAATCTAAAGATTTTTCAAGGTTTTGGAAAAACACGAATAAATTAAATCCGAGGCCGGGCGTCCCCGTGAGCGTGGCGGGGCAACATGAGCCTACTGCGGTAGCAAACTTGTTTGTGAAACATTTTAAAGCGGATTCTCCTCTTGGCTCCGCATCGCAGGTGGTCGATGCTGAGGATTGTCTGAAGGAGTTAAATGTCAGGTTCTCAGCAAAAGATGTTTCTACGGTTATTAATAGTATGATTAGGGGCAAGTCACCAGGGCATGACCACCTCAGTATCGAGCACCTGCAGCATGCAGGAGTTCACCTGCCTAGGGTACTGGCGATGTTCTTCTCACTCTGTCTAAGCCACGCTCATCTGCCCAGTGACTTAATGAAAACAGTGGTTGTACCTATTGTGAAGGATAAGACTGGGGACACATCAGATCTCTCGAACTATAGGCCCATATCCCTTGCTACTGTCATTGCCAAGGTGCTGGACAGTTTGCTTGATAGGCATATGGCGACCCGCATCGAACTGCATGATGCGCAGTTTGGGTTCAGACCTGGTCTTTCCACAGAGAGTGCCATATTGTCTCTCAAGCATACTGTCCAGTATTATACGTCTAGGAAAACGCCTGTTAATGCGTGTTTCCTAGACCTCTCCAAAGCGTTTGATCTGGTGTCGTACGAATTGCTGTGGCAGAAACTATTGAATGATACTTCAGTGGATAGAGAAGTTATATCAATTCTACGGTTTTGGTATAACAATCAGACAAATTGTGTTAGGTGGGCAGGCTCGTTATCGGATGAGTATAGGCTGGAGTGCGGGGTGAGGCAGGGCGGCCTGACCTCCCCTCGCCTCTTTAGTCTGTACATAAACCGGTTGATCGTCGAGCTCAGCAACACCTATCAGGGTTGTTATGTAGACGGAGTATGCGTCAACAATATTAGTTATGCTGATGATATGGTGTTGCTGAGCCCTTCGATTAACGCAATGATAGGCCTGCTTACGATATGTGAGAGGTACGCGGAGACTCATGGGCTCAGATACAATGTTAAGAAAAGTAAGGTACTAGTCTTCAAGGCAGGAACTAAAACTTACCCAATTGAAACGGAGTTGAAACTTTGCGGAAGTTCCTTAAAGCAAGTTACTTCTTTCAAGTATCTGGGCCACTGGGTTTCCGAAGACTTAAAAGACAATCTGGACATTGAGCGTGAGCGCAGGGCGTTGGCTGTCCGCTGCAATATGTTGGCTCGCAGATTTGCGAAATGCTCGACTGAAGTAAAGGCTACACTATTTACAGCGTACTGTCAGTCGTTCTATACATGCAGTCTGTGGGTCAACTACACGCAGAGGGCATACAGCGCCCTGCGCGTACAATACAATAATGCTTTCAGGGTGTTGATGGGGTTGCCGCGCTACTGCAGTGCTTCCGGCATGTTTGCGGAGGCGAGAATTGATGGCTTTCACGCTATCATACGCAAGCGTTGCGCTTCCATTATGCGCAGGGTACGCGCCAGTCCCAACAACATCCTGAAAACTATAGCTGATAGGTGGGACAGCCACATACTGGGACATTGGATGCGCCTTCATGCCACTGTGGCGTATTAATGAATAATTTGTTGTTTTTCTGGTAGATGTAAGTACTAACACTAGTTTATAAGTTGTGTGTATACTAACCAAATGACCGTCTTAATATGGGTCCGTCATTTTTAATTTATTACATATTTTTATTTTATTTTTATATTATTGTTTTGATTATTAATTGTTAATTTGATTTGATTTGATTGTAGTTATTTTGATTTATTTTAAGTTAATTTCTTTTGTTTTTATTAATTTGATTTGTAATGATTTATGAAATTATGTAATAGGTTAAGATTTCTATGGGTCTATGCCACCCGAAATAAAGTTATTATTATTATTATTATATATTATTATATTTAACATCTCCTCTTTCCTCGCTTTATAAAATGATTCGTGACATTTGCACGGGAACTCCTCACGAAAGCCATCGCATAATTCATCAAATGACATATCCTCGCGGTATATCACCTTATAAAAAGCCAGAGCTGCTCCTTTGAAATAAATCTGCATTATCAATGCCCAATCACTATCACGCCATCCACTACTTGTGGCAATATCTCTGTATTGTTCAAAAAGATATTCCAGGCACATATTAAATCCTGAGAACTGCGCATACATCTTGCTTTCTTTATAAAATAATATTTTAACCACTTAGCTTTTAATTTTCCGGCGACGATTCTGCGCCTGTTCTATACTCACTCCAACGCAAATTTAAACTAAGGGGAGTTTAATCTGCGATCGCATATAAAATAATCCTTGACTTTTCCGTCAAATAAACTCAGCTTGGCTTGCACATAGAAAATTCACTTCATCTGAAATCATTCATTAAACGATGAATTGTGTAGGCTCGTTCGGCGCCTCCACCAATGTGGAACTTATGTGGTATATTTGATGTGTAAGGGGGCGCAAACACAAATAAGACCACTTTAAGACTTTAGGAGAATAATTATAATATAAAAAGGCAACGATACAACTTCGCGGTTAAGATATATATCACTGCTTCTAGAATCAAACGCCATCATAATCATATTTGACATATGTTTAAACCAACGAATCGAATCATATTTCTAGCCAGTGTTTATTGCTAAAGGCTAGCACACACAGGCACTACAGTACCTACTACAAGATTTTTACTTCTCAACCCCTATACCGAGCTGTCAGTGTAAATCTTTCATTACTTGTGGTGTGCAGTGTTCAGTGGCGTATCTTTCCTGGCTGGCGTTCGTTCAGCGCCACCAACCGACCGTGAGTTGCACTGACATATACACTTTCAAGCACCACAGAATATGATAAATGATTTTATTTCTGTAAGTAGGTTTGTACAAACACTTTTACACGTCAATCATATTTAAAAAAATTAAATGAGGTCGCCGTTTCCTATCGGACTACTTTGAGAAGAAAGGCCGAAACAAACTTAGAGGTCACAGTCTCTTTTAAAGTCCTGGACATATTCTTGGTCAAATCTTGTGAAGACCATGTAGCTAGATTGGTGTCTGAAATGGTTTTTTGAGGTAAGAACCACATAGATTTGAGTGGACCTGTCCAGGCAGTGCACGCATTTGTCAATTATCGTGCAGCTCAACTCAGAACTTATAATTATTTTTTTTCACGTATGCAGAGTTTCGCTAGCTAATTTAATTTGACCCTGTTTATTCATTGTACAGACGCCAGCACATCAAGCTACTACAATCTGTCAAATTTCTTTAATAGATTTTCAACTTTATACCTAAAGTTTAAGGTTCAAAGTTGATTGGGAAAATTTTACAGTTTCTGGTAGGTATCAACCTACCCGAAACGTGCAGGCTGGCGTCTGTACTTCGAAAATATTTATAAAATATTAACGTCAGAGCTTAGTCCAGCACCCTTATTGTGTCAGCACGCTTTTAATCACATTTCGAGAGTTTTGAAGGATGTAGCTAATCCATTGCTTCATATGTTTAAAAAATTCGTCTGATCGACAACGTAAATAACGCAATGAACGTGGGTGAACTGTCAAAATGGAACCCTTTTGCGATCAATCGTCATTTTATGTGTGTACGCAATTACCCCGCTGATGATATCATACCATAATCAGCCTATAATGTTCCCACTGCTGGGACACAGGCCTCCTCTCAATGAGAGGGAGTGCGCCGTAATCCACCACGCGGGCCCAGTGCGGGTTGGTGAATGTCACATGTCTTCGAATTTTTGGTTCTAGGACATGCCGGTTTCCTCACGATGTTTTCCTTCACCGTTTTTGAGAGCAGTGGTGATGAAATAATTTACACAAAGTAAAGCGCATGTCTGTGTTCGAACCTACGCCCCACAACTCGTAAGTCGTGTCCGTGACCACTGGGCCACCACTGCTCTCAATATTATAGCGTATATAATTAAATGATTTATTGGATCTTATTATATTTGGTCTTTTTTTTCTAAAATGTTTTGTGTTTTTTTTGTTTCAAATCACACATTTGTTCCAACATAGTTGGGAAAAGGCTAGGCAATGATGATACTTATCTAATATGCCTAATCCTTGCATCCGACACTTGATAGTTATACATACTTTAGATTTTAATTTTGATAAAGGTATTTTAATATTCCCATAATATACCTTCATCAAAATTAAAATCTACCTACATTAAATCCACCGCAGAACTCAAAACAGACGGATTTATTATGACAGCGGCTGTAATTTTTGCAGTCAGCGAGCCACTAATTTACGTCTGCCGTTGTACCAAATGAGATGTTATTACGGTTCCTGGAGGCCTGGTCGCTGGCATACTGTGCACATTACATTAACGGTTGAATTAAGGAGGAAGGATGAACGTGTTTGCATTAGTCATGATAATAGGAAGTTCAGTATAACGAGCGTCAAAAACAATGGTTTAAGAGAAATAGCGGCATTTTTGAATCGAAGTGTCAGCGACCGCACAATTTGAAAACAGATTATATATTATTGAATATTCTAAATTAATCATTTTATTACTGTTTTGAAAAGCAACAATACTAACCTATTTACATAAGCATTATTGTTACTAACACCAAAATACTAACAAAATTATGGACCTAGTCTGAAATAAAGTTTTATTTATTTATAAAAAAAAAATTAAATGTCTATTTACCAATAGGTATTAGCTGCATAATAATGGAGTTTTAAATTTTTCCGAAATAGTTGAGCATATAGGTACGTGTGTTACGACAACAGTTCACATGACACATTAGGCGTTGTCAACACTTCTGAGGGGTAAATCTCGTAATTTTAAGATTATTCACAGTCTGATCTCAGTCGCAATCTGTCAAAAATACCTCTAATTCTACATTTTGATAAGTTTTTGACATAGATAAGACTGCGACTAGATTTTGAACGTTTTAAAATACAGGAATTGGCCTTCGGCTCAATTTTATCGGACAAGAAGTACCTATTATCAGACTGACATGAATTTTGCCGTAGTGGAGACAAAGCTTAACATATAATTCGATGTGTGTCTTTCCATCCAGAAACATTAGGTCCATTACAGTAATTAATAATCCATTAACGGCCCCACTCTGCTTTATACGAGTACGCGAAGCCTTGCTTAAACGTTACGCTTTTACTATGGAATTTATGATGAATTAAAATATCCTGAACGTATTTTATATACCGGTATACCTACCGAATTTACGCATATTTTAATGTTATTTAATGCACACTTGCACGTAAAAAACAGTAGATTACGATAGGTACGTGTGACTTAAGAAGTCCACGTATCGTTTACTATTTTATAGCTCGTGTGACCTAAACCCGCATTTAGTCACTCTTTTCTGTATAAAAAAAAAAGTTTAAAAACTAAAACCACACTACTTACTGAAAAGAATGAAACAAGAAAGTACTTTCCCGTGGTCGCCTGCTACCATAGCTTTGTATGTTAGTACAGCGCCATGCGACTACTGGAAGATACTTTCTTGTTTCATCCTTTTCAGTAGTTGGGTTTTAGTTTTTAAACTTATTTTTTATTTAATTATTTTGGGGCATATTTCAGTTATCTATATATATAAAATGGTAAACTGACTGACTGACTGATTGTTGATATATCAACGCACAGTCTAAACCGCTGCTCCTAGAGACATGAAATTTGGAGGGTGTGTTCTTTGTGAAGAGTAGGTATCCATTAAGAAAGGGTTTTTCGAAATTCCACCCCTAAGAGGGTGAAAGTTCACGCGGACGAAGTCGCGGGCAGAAGCTAGTAATATATATATTTTTCAAATGTGCTAATTAAGCCCTTTCATTTGATACGCAACACGAAATGACAAAAAAAAAAATTTGTTCATGATTTTATATCCGCTAGAGGATGCCATATTCAATTTATTGTAATGTCACATAGCCTCTAACCAGCGAACAATCAAGACGCTTCCAACGATTCCTGATTTGTCCAATTATGACAAATACGAGTAGTTTAGAAATTATGAGAGAACAGATGAACATACATACATACCGGTCAAAATCATAACACTCCTTTTTACTTCGCTGTAGTCGGGTAAAAATGTTGCGTGACTAACGTGCGCGATTAGGTAACACAGTGTTATAAATGAATAAATAACGCGGAATGTTCAAACTAGGAAAAAATACACATACTTGTAGAATAGACATACTTATAGTAATAGTAGTATTCGATAATTATTTTGATATCTTATTAGTTGCCAAGCGCTACTGCTGAGCATGATGAAGTCCTGGGTTCGATTCCCGGGTCGTAGAAAGTGTTATTCAGTTTTTCCATCACAAATTTCAAACTAGCAGCCTGGAGTCTGGATTTGTGCCCGGTTGATACAATAGGCTCGCCCCCTATTACAGCCTTTCAGGCTTCTGACTACCGTGACGACCACGGATATCGTAACGACTGTCAAAGATCCATGAATGACAGCCGGGACGAGGCACGGAGGGGTCTCGGTATGTAAAGATGGTTACCCATCCACGGACCGATCACGCTAGCTTAACTTAACCTGCTCGATTGACCTGTGCGGCTGTTAATATTTAGCCACGGGCCCCTCTATATTTTATTAACTTTGCTCAAATAAATAAAATATAAAAGAATTAAATAAATAAATAAAATATTAAAGAAAGAAAACTCTAATGGGATTGGGCGGGTCACATTAGCCGTATGCACGATGACCGCTGGGCAAAAATCTCCACACAATGGGTGCCTGAAGATGGACGGCGCCGCCGAGGCCGGCCCAGAAAGAGATGGCGAGATGACCTGGACGCGTACCGCGAGGGCTGGTTCGAGGTGGCGCAGGAAAAGAGTTCCTGAAAGGATTTGGGGGAGGCCTTTGCCCAGCAGTGGGACAGCATAGGCTAGCAAAAAAAAAAAAAAAGAACTATAAAATTCTATCGATTCGTATTCTAAAAAATCTCAACCATTTAGGGAAAGTTGGGTCAGCTAATTGCTATAACTGACTGTACACCCCTGCCTAACCCTTCGAGAAATTCTGGCGTGATGTTAAGTTAGCTGAGGTAACCTAGCAGAATAAAAACTTGCATGAACAAAGCCGTGATACTAATTCAGATAACTTTTTGTATGTACTTTATTTCGTCTGAAACTAGCTTCCCACTGCATGTCGCATAGTCGATATTCAGTGATTCCATACAAATGAGTCTACTTATGTATAAACTGAAAGCTCGCCAAACATATTGTGTGTACTCATCTTGCTTGAAAGAGCTTGCAGCCTCAAACTCTTTGCTTAACGTGAGCAAAACAAAACATCACGCCTTTATTTATACAATGGGTGGGCAGAAGTGTATTCACACCCCAGCTTTCGCTAGTTATGGGCGTAAATCCAGTCTCCTTCTGTGTTTTTTTATGAACCTGCTTTGTTCCACTCTGCCGTCATAAAGAAAAGGGCACAACTAACATTTAAATTGAGTTATATACATATTTGGAATCAGAAAAAAAAGGCGTACCTATATGCTAGTTTTTTTATTCAATTTTGGAAAAAATGTTAGTTGTGTCCTTTTTATTTATGACGGCAGCACTGGTGGGAAAAGGTTCTTCTCATAACTTTCCGTTGTTCCTTGTGTGCTGCCTTTTCCGGCTAATCTACCATAAACGCATCTAAGTCATCACGCCAGCATTTCCTTGGCCTCTCTCGGTGACGACGCCCGTTTTCTGGAGACTAGACGACCTGCTGAGATACTGGATAGGAAAACCAGTTAACTCACTGCCTAAACCCAGTACCTACCTACTTCCGTTCAGCAGACGCTTTGGCTAAAGGCTCCCGCAGACAAGCGCGACGCGACAGTGCGACGCGACTCTAGTAGAACAATTTCTATGAAAACTTCATGGAAATTGTTCTATCAGAATCGCGTCGCACCGTCGAGTCGCGCCTGTCTGCGGAAGCCTTAATGCGACCATTAGACCTACGAAGAGGTCAATCAACTCTTCTATAGGTAAAGGTACCTTCGTTAAAATAAAATCGTATAAAAACAAAAACAACAAAATATCTTAACGACTACATTTCCTTTTATGAAAACGGCCAAGAAATCTCCATTTTCTCCACCGTAAAAACACAACTATCAGATAATTTTAATTGTCCGACTCCATTGTGAAATGTTCACAAAAAGTTCAAATAGAATCCGAGCGAACGCGGCGCTCCGTGGCCGTTTTGCATTGTTAGATAAATTCCCCGCGCCGATGCCTTAAGTTCAAGTTCCTTAGTTCTTCCCCGCCATTTCTTTTACTAATTATTGCTCCACAGAGGCGGTGCTGCGGGAAATGGGCGTCATAAGATCTTTTGTAATCCCATTTATTAATTTTCGTCTCTCATTATTCTCTTTCTTTACAACGGCGCCGGCGGTTGGTTCTAAACAACAGTCGTGTCGGTCGTGTTGGCTGTGTCGGTGAACGTAATTATATTTCGAAGAGATTTCCATGTCACCCGGATACGATGTTTCGTTTTAAAGCCGTGTTGTTTGCGAGGTAACAAATTGTTATTTCTTAGGATTGGTGTAGTCGTGTGCTGTTGTTTCAATGGCGTAATGCTGTGTTGTTTAGTTTTACTGGATATACGAGCATTGTTTCCTTGATCAGTTGACACGTATTTAGAATATAATGTTTTTGTTTCTTGAAAACTATTTTAGATCGATGTTAATCGTCAGTATTTATTGCGGAATTCAGAGATGTGATTTAAAAATAATCAATCATGTCTGTAATTGGTCGGGGGACCTTTGCACTATTTTTACATCATTAGGAAAAACTACAATGTTATATTAGCCTAGGGTAATTTAGGAACAGTTAGAAGCAAATCTTAGCAGAAATGTTCTCAATCTGTCATATTTTTTGACTGACAGCGCTCACTTCGTGTGTACTTGTCGAATAAAATTAATGAGTGATGTCTCTGCGTGCCAAAGAGGGCCCTAAGACGACCCACTGACCAAGTAATCTTTATGAAGACTATAATCATCTTTTTGTTTGTTTCAGTCTAGCCAACCGACCAACCAACCAACTGTACCAACTGTATTATCGAAGATTTTTATCGTCCTACTTATTTATTTTTTAATTTACAACAATGCACACTTGCTTTTTGGCAGAATGTTTGGCATCGCCTTTGCTTGCCATAATAAAAAATAGAATAGAAGACTAGACATTAATGTAGGTAAATATACCTCATGCCGTCGTCGAACATCTTAAACTACAATATTAAATATAATATTGTAGTTTACGACTTCACAAGATCAAATTCTTCTCTTCTTGTTCTCACACACATTGTCTACATTTCTTTTTCATTTCTCCTTTCGCAGGTCTTCTGGAAGAAATTTCTTAAGAAAGCAGTACCATTGTACCCAATACTAGTATTTCGTATCTGTATTCATTTTACTGTGTGTACGGTCACCAAAAGAGATAAGTAACCAGGGTCGTCGGGTATAGTTGAAATTTAGTAAGAAACCGATGAATATTTTTGAATAAAATTTAATATAATTAATGGAAAACAAACAGTTCATATAACAAATAACTTTTCATTCGAATAAATCCATGGGTTTCTTACTAATCGTCAACTGTATCCGACGACCCTGGTTACTTATCTCTTTTGGTGACTGTATATAAATAATAAAATAAAATACCATAATCTCCATTTATCTGTTTCAGTATAGATTATTTAGACAATCAGACATACTAAAACAGCAGAACACTTCCCCAATAAGTTTTCAAATCTGTCTCTAACTACTCAGACATTATTCGACCAAATCCGAATTCCATTACGACTAGTCTATCTGTAACTAAACTGAAACTTCAGATACAAAGCACAATCCACCGCTATCATTGTAAGCGACTAATTACAGACTAACTTCACCTATCTTATGTCGCACTAATCTACAGTATTCGCTACTTAAGGATCAAGGCGGTGCGGTATGTTGTGTAGGTACTGAGTGAACTTGGTGTGATCGTTAATTTGGAGACTGTAATTAGGTTTGTTTGATGTTGATTTTGTTGGAGTTTCGTATAATGTTTTATTATTATTTATACAGGGTTATTGGTAAAACATTAACAACCTCTTAAGAGGTCATTGTACTCATCATTGTGAACCACTTTTACTATGGGACCAAACCTGAAACCGCGAAAAAAAAAACTTTGTAGTACTTACCTATATCATACCATTTGTAGCCCATGCGTTTGAATATTTGTGGGTTTGAGTATTTATACATTTGACGGAGAAGTTACGCCTGTCTCGTTTATACCAGCCAAATTTTCATTACTGTGGGCGTACTATGTGTGGGGGTGTTGGTTATTGCGCAATAGAAAAACGGTTTAGAGTTCAAATCAGATAATAATTTTACGATCACACTGTAGGTACACGACACAACTAGATACGGAACGCGAGACAGTTTCTAATCACATGTTGTCCGTACGACGTCCAATGGTCAAGAAGCGCTCCACACCACACCGCTCTGCAGCACTCAGGCTAGGCTCCGTCAGGCGCCGCTTGGCGCTGCCGTCCCGAAAATTCAAACGAACGATTGACGTATTATCCGACACATTCATTATTATTTATGTTTTCATGAAGTGCTTGGATGTTTGAAGGCACTCATGGCTAAATAATCACAGCCACACGGGACGATATTCAGGGTAAAGCAACGCTTTTTGACGTCGGTCCGTGGATGAGTGACCATACATATTACATACCGAGACCCCTGCCCCGGAAAGCACGTTAAGCCATTGGGCCCGACTGTCATTCGTAGGTCTGTGACAGTCTTTACGGGACGTCAGAACAACTTGACAAGACAACCAGTCTTGCCAAAAGGTATTGTGTCACCCTATTACTGAATTAGATAGACAATTGCTCCATGTAAAATACTGGTATTCAGCTGGAATTCTACCACAACCTCACCTCTTCCACTTTCATCCCTACTATAAATTACTCAAATTTCGTGTTAATTTGGATAATGAAAAACTCAACAGGTATCAAACAAATCCTAAAATAAAACACGCATTTTAACATTACGGTTGAAATAATATCTAGGTGATAACACCAATATATTATGTTCAACCGTAAAGAGATTTAAACCAACAATTCCCGAATCATTTCCTCGCTGCCACCGAAATGAAAAGAGAATGAAAACGCCCATGTATAACCGTGAGTGCCAATTAATTCATGTGAGTAAAATGTAATGTACCTAATTATCTGGATTGTCTCGCGTTGCCTTGAAACGCCGCTTCTAATCTCACGAATTGGAGGTAAAATAAATAAGAGTAGTACATTCTTTAATAGAATGAACGATTATTTTGACCTTTTTGATTTATATCAAATTTTACTCATTAAAATATACCTTCTGGCTTTGCCGTAGTCGGGTAAAAATAATTTATTCGAAGACGAAGAAATTATATACTTAGGTATAGGCTTACTTCTAGCGCACTGCTTTCTGTCACTAAAATAATCATGCAAAAAAACGTAGGTATATAAAAGGTGCGAATAAAAAAAAATCAACGGAAATAAGGATTAATAACGATATACGCGATGAAAAGAAAAACAAAAATAGGCGAAAAGCTGTTCGACGCCGTTCGCACTCTGATGACTACATAGATAGATGGAATACTATTTACAACAGGTCACAATGGGCGGTCTTATTGCTAAAGACAACGGAACTATCAGATCCATAACCATGTTTTACAAAAAACAAAACGTGCAACGGATTGAATAGATTCAATTTTCTAGTTTTTTCACATGAACGGTCGATTTACACGCAAGTAACAATCTATCGAGACAAGTATACGAGTAAATCTGGAAGTTAAGACACCATACAGTAGGTACCCAATTAATAGGTAAAGGGAAATATTAAACCGGAACATACACACAACATATATGTGATTAAAGCTGAACAAATCGCCAAATACGAGACTCAAGCCAGAATGTCCTATATACTTTTAATTTCCGACAGATGAAATTCTTTGCACTTACAAAATATATTATTTTATTATACACTTATCAAAATTAACTCAGGTTTTTTAATATACTATTTCCAATAGTTCCCAACATGATGCGGAGTGGGTCCTAAGACTGGTCCCTGTGGAACGCCAAACAACATTCCTCACCAACCGCATGCTCTTCATTCTAGATCGTATACGGTTTTGTACCAAGTAGGCCCCGATGATGAGGTGGGATCCTATGATAAAATGTATAAAAACCAAGATCTATATCAGAATGTTTTTTTTTCTGAAAACGAAAACCCATACTGTGCAAGTGCGTGATCTTGACAAATGCTAGTACCTTTTCTTCGAGACACGAATATGCTTTTTTCCCTACAGATGATTATCTACAGGTCAGTAAAACAGTTCTTTGGTCAGAAGCGAACGTCTGATTTTTTAAACCCCTCAAAATTTTTACATTTCAAAGTAGCCTCCGAAGTCCACTCTTTCCATAAGAAAATTGCGCAATCTGATAGAACTCAGTGTTGCGGGTAACTCAATTGTCATATGCTCAGCAGTTGCCGGACCAACGTTTTATAGTAACCTAATGTGTGCACACAGACGTTAGGTGGGGGCGACAGGGATGACAAACGTTCGTAAGTGGCAGAATATTATGCCATTTGACGGTATAGATGGTCGTAATAGCTCCGTCTTATGAATATGGAAACCGCATACTCATGTGACAGAATTATTAACTGTGTGGTCCCGGAAACAGCTAAACGGATTAAAATTAACTTTGGCACAACGTTAACAACAGTTTAACATTGGACATTTTCATCCTTATACGGGGAAGCTAATTACTTTCTTAACCTCAAGGTGTAGTTTTAAATGAATCAAGAGCGAGTTGAGTAACATAATTTAACCTTTGAGATACAACCAGCAGACGAATAACTTACAAAATTTTTTCTCCTTACCTAATATGCTAAAGGAGAACTAATAAAATCTTCCAATACTCCAAACAACAATAGAAATACAACCACCACAATAGTAATATATTTCGCCCACCAACCCTGCATGTAATCGACCGAGCGGACGGAGACGTCAATTGGGTTTGGGTTCCCCGCTCGATATGCAGATGGCCCCTCGTTAGTTGTCCGCTCTTATGTACCCACCTTTACAAAGTCGTGGCGCCTAATACATTTACTTGGAGCGAAATTGAAACATGCTGTATGTAACTGGCCTAAAAGTGACTGTGGAGTGTGGCCAGTGCTTAATTATGGAATTTGAATATGGAATGAGAATGGTGGAATTGCAATTTCGGTCTTTGTCTGGTCACTGATGTGCCGTATTAGCTAGCTTTGACATATTCAGCGTTCAGTTATTCCCCTTTCTGAGTTTTCTTCAGTCCTGTGTGCATAGCGACTTTTAGGATTATTAAATAAGATACTTCGCAGAATTAGCGTACAGAACATATTCTCGTTCTCATCACGTAAGTAGAGGTAGAGTTCCATGTCGCTACATAATTAGTACTGGCTGCATACAAGACTTTGTATTTCTATTTATCCATAACGAAAGTAACTCTGTCTGTCTGTGGGTTACCTTTTCACGCCTTAACGGATTTTGACGAAATTTGGCACACTGGTAGACAAAAAAAAAGTTAAGGACATAGTAAACTTTTATCCTGGTAGTACGTTCCCTTACGATAATTTCCGACCTCCACGTAGGCGAAGCCACGGGCAAAACCTAATGTACTTATATTACGAAATAGGCGCGAAAGGAGCTCACTATGTAAAAAATGGTCACCCATCTACGATATGACCGCGGCAAGCGCACTTGAACCTCGTAGATTGATCAAAGATGAAGTCGGTTAAAAAAGAGTAGGTATAATAAGATCCATTGTTCTTGCTACTTGCACCACAGCCAAAAGCCTTTATCTGAGTCAGCGTTTATTTCGTAATTTTGTTTCGTTATTGGACATAAAACAATATAGTGTTTTTAATATAATTACCTCCGCTAGCTGAGAATATCTTTGCTCTAACAACTTGCTTACAATGTTATCTGCAAACTACATTTTCAGGTTATTGTTGTTGAAGCTATTTAATTTATTGTTTTAGAGTATACAGAAGTTTAATGAATTGTTTTATTCTGTGCCTCGTGGAAAGTAATGTCAACTTATTGGCTGACTGAACGCGTTACTTTGATAATTATTTTATACTAGCAGCGTTCAGCAGACCAGGGGTCCGTGGCTAAATAATAACAGCCGCACAGGTCGATCGATCAGGTTAAGCTACGCTTGTCACGGCAAAAAAAAAAACAAAAAAACCCATGACGCAAAAACCTCAATATAAAATTATTTATTGTAAAAACCAAATTGTCTAAATAAACCTTCATTATTTACTTCTTAACCCTTCAAAAGCTCATGCGAGAGCCGAATACCCACGTCACACGATAAATCGGATAGTTCTGACGTGCCATTGGCTCCGACCGAAATAAGCTCCTTTGTAACGACGGACGCTTAATCCCAACACGTAAGCGAGGTAAAATGAAAAACTAATGGCATCGATCGAGGTTATAATCTCAAGGGTGATAAAGTGTTAAAGGTGAAAGATTGGTGGTGTTGATTTTTGTAATTTTGTTACAAAATGCGCGTCATTCTGCAGACCGGCGCGGATTGAAACTCTCTGAAGCGATTAATTTATGCTGATTGGTCTATGAAGATAATGGGGGAGCTCGTGGCAAAATGGTAACAGCCGTTCGGGTCGAACGAAGGTTACTACGCTTGCCGCGGTCGCCGGTCGGTTCGTGGATGGGTGACTATTTCGTGACCCGTGCCTCGGAAAGCACATTAAGCTGTTGGCCCCGGCTGCCATTTGTAGATCTTTGACAGTCGCTAAGGGATAGTCAGAAGCCCAAAAGTCTGACAACCAGTCTTATCAGTGTTACCTTGTAAGTTTGTAACTGGGTTGTGAAGTTGCTCCGTGCAAAATAGGTACTGGTATTCAGCACGGATAAAGTGTTAAATCTTTAATGGTAATGTCGATTTCTGTAATTTCTTTGCAAAATTCGCGTTATTCTGCAGACCGGCCTGCGCGGCGAAGCAAAAGGCTTATGTAAGGATCATAGCAGGTGGCGTTCTGTGGTTTCCACCTGCCCCATATGGGAAGAAGCTGTGAGTTTATGCATATATATGTCAATAAATCAGTTCCTTCGTTACTTCAGCCTTCTGTCTCGTTTTGTTTATGCTTTAGGTACTTTATAACAAATTGAAAACGGCTTGTGAATAAAATATTTTTTTCTTTAAATATGCGTAGCAAAGCGCATTTAACTTCGAGGTCTTACAAAAACTACATAAGTACAATCTAAACTTACTCTGGTAGCGCAGTCTTATTCGGAAACCTTGTCGACAATGCAGTACAAATAGATTAAACATTCCTTAGGTGCATTCAGTTACAACGAAGTCTGTGTTGGACTCTTTGTTCTGAGACAGAAGTAAATTTCTGAATATATTACCCCGCATCGCGGTTCGTGAGCTTGTCCCGAGGCGAAGCGATTGCGTAACGATTCCGATTAGTGTGCGTTGCAGTAGGGAGTTTCATACAAATAATACTAAATGGCTCGAGTTGATTTCTTTTCCCCTTTCCGGTTTGATACGTGTGCTATGACCTTAAGGCGTACTTTTTACCTAATTTTCTTCTTTTTTCTTACTTTTTCTTCTTTTCTCTTATTATGAACAGTGAACGAAAGCTTACAGAAATCAAAGCCATAGAAAACCAGCACACACTGAAAAGGCGCAGGTCCAATACAGTGTTCGAATAGCTTTGAACTATGGCAGTTACTGATACCGTTATTAATTATTCATGCTATTCACTATTATCATGATTCATATACCCATTGATTAATGTATTTAGATACTCAGAGGTATTCAGATAATGTAGCAGAGTACCTTACATGTAGGTACTCTTTACATTCACACACTATTTTGACGCATTCAGGAAATGTAGATATTAGGCTAGGGGGGTTCGTCGTCCGACCAGGCAGGCCCGAGTTGCTACTAAAGAGTGTTCATACTAAAAATATTCTGCCTATACAGTGTGAGTCTTCATAATGTGCACATATCGAAACGAGGGAAACTAAGCTTAATTTTATCGACAGAAAAAAAAAAAAATTGTAGCATTTTTAAAATTCTTTTTCGGTGCTGTGACCCCTGTGTAAATAATCGCCCCTCAATTGAGAATTATGGTTTTTTTTTTAACAAAAATCTGATATTTTTTTCATCAATTTTTACAATAATTGTAAAATTACTCAATAAAAGCCCCGATTACTTTTTGGTTACTTTCAATTATTCTCCATCGTATCAGATTTCTAAACGTAAAAATACCATGTTTCTAACTCAATCACAACATTTTCTATCAACTGTTAAAGAAAGGCCTTGCAATCACCATACTTTAGCAGGTAAAAATCCTTTTAAATATTTTTTATTTTTTCAAATATTTTTTCCGTCGATAAAATTAAGCTAAGTTTCCCTCATTTCGTTATGTGCACATTATGAAGACTCACACTGTATGTAACAAATGAGGAATTATCATCATGCGGCACTCATCTTTGTTTGTCACATGAGAAAAAGACCGGCCTTTGTCGTTAACGCGTGTTGCTCGTGTGCAACACGCGTTAACGATGCTCGTGTTGCGCGTGTTGCTTGTATGCACACTAAGCCGTGACTAGGGAAACTTCCAGATTATCACTGCTACTTACGCCAGCATGAACTTTTAGGTACGTAAATATGAAACTTTTTGCATAATTCACTTTTTACTACCCTCTTCCTTGTTGATACTGTCCTACTTTCAAATCTACCCGTGTGTGGCACATACTAACTTAACTAGTTTTTATCACGCAAACGCGAAGTCAAACTGTTAATAAATCCACATACTTGGAGTTTTTATGGACATAGTAAATCAGACTTTTTATTTCCGTGTATGAAACTGGAAGGATGGGCGTGTGTTTTAGCGTGGCTACTATGCGAATTTCCCTAGAAACAAATTAAATTAAAAAATAAATTTAATTTTCTAGTGAAGAAAATTATACATTATGAATAAAAAGTTATCGAAAAATGTCATTTAAATCAATGTGAACAAGAGGTATTGAAAATTTGCTGACAAGAAATGCATGAAATTAGCGCGACGTACTGCGTCGCCATCCATGGAGCTGTATTATTTTGTGTTTATTTGAATGTCCTTGTATGAGCATTTAAATATTTGTTCTTTACTACGGGGTTATACTGAAATCGACTGCCTAAATGACAATTCCGCTAAGCCGCAGGTGACTGAAATCGCAAGTTTCAAAGTAACGTAAGTTTCGCCTTTTGTCGTGGGGCGACAGGTCGCATGCGCTGGTGACTCTAATCGACCGTGAAAATGCTCAGTCGCAAGCGATCGCCCGCTGCATGAAGGTCACCATTTGGATGCAGAATGAACTAGTCACCTGCGATTTTTATCGACCAGTGTAAATGGGGTGGCGATTCGGTATGGGAGGCGATTTGGTAAGAGCAATTTTTGCACTTACAATCAATGTTTGAAGATACATTAATAGATAATGAAAGTTCGGCGTTTAGATGGCTATCTTTTGTGAATTGGCCGTTAATAAGTTTATTATCAGCCTACATAAATTCTGTTTGAATATAGATATATGTCAGAAATACGTCCGTCGTTCGTTTGACTATTTGGGACGCCCGCCAGTGCCAAGCGGTGCTCGACAGAGTCTAGTCTGAGTTCGTGCGGGTCGACGAGAGCACTGGAGCATGGTGGCGCAGCCTCTCTTGACCCTTGGAAATCGTATGGATAACATGTGCTCAGAAACTGTCTAGCGTTCCTTATCGTTGAGTTGTGTATTTACAGTGTGTGTTTCGCTAGTGTGATTAATTTGTTCGTAAAATTATGATTTCATTTGAACTGCAAACGGTTTTTTTATTGTGCAATAACTAACACTACCCATAGTACGCACACAATAGTTGAAATATAGCTAATTGTAACGTGATAGACGTACCTTCTCCGCCATGTATGTATTTCTTTAATTTTTTTTACGCACGAACACAAACAATATTATAAACATTATTTCCTATAAATAAAATCGTCCGTATTACGCACAAAATATAAATACAACAAGAGGCTTAGGAAAGAAACAATACGTAAAAAGCAATATTTACACGTAATCGCATTTAGGAGGGCACGCCGTCTCCTACGGCGTGCCTGTCACGATACCTAACGAGGATTTAGGGAGACAACGATAGGTATATTACCTACATGTATGTATTACTCCATTAAATTATATTAAATAACGGTACGTGTTGCTACCGAGAAGTATTGTCACGGAATACTCTAACAAAAAGGTTTTTGCTGTGCCTGCCAGATAATGTTTTACAACTGATGAATTATGTCTAGTCTTAAAATATTTATTTTGCCATCAGTAAGATGGTCTCTTTATCAATGGAACTGAAATCTGTTTATATATATTATTATAAGCTTGTGTTGTCCTGCAGGACAAAGGCATCCCTTCCCTCTGTCCACTATACTCGGCCGTTCTGCGATTGTGGACTAATTCTTGAAGAAATATGATAACATTTTTATTTGTTACACATAACATAACTGCCTATAATCCCCGAAGTGCTAGACAGACTATGTGACCTATAGTGCACCCACATTTCGCATTCCCATGTGATGGAGGGCCAGCCTTCAATATTTAGCATAAACCTACGGCATAGAACGTAGAGCCAACAGGCAGCAAGATGGACCGACGACCATAAAAAGGTGGTTTGGGATACAAACAAAATCAAAAGTCATTTACTCAAATGAGGTTGAGAATCAGCAATTTTCGAAAGTCAAACTTACATAGGACAGTCCCCCAAAACGCCCGCCCTTCACCACTTCCTAGTGCTTTCACTGGGAAGAAGAAGTAGCGCAACAAACTCTCTAGTAGCACAGCTGTCTGTTATGATAGACTTAATGCGGAGGACAAGATGCCTTGGCGCAGCTTGGGAGAGGCCTATGTCCAGCAATGGACTGCAATAGGCTGAGTTGATTAATTGATTGACGGTAAAGAATACTCTTATACCATTTATACCATTTTATTTAAAAGGCAACACCAAAAGGGCAACCAAAAGGGCCCAAAGGGCAACACAAAACGGCAACCGCCCTCCTGTTTTTAAATAATAACAAACGACGGTCAAAAGTCGATCGTGTGTCTAAACCCTCATTTGCCGTGTTTACGCACGCGATATGCTCAAATTAGGGCGACAGTCACATGATTTGTGTGCCACAATTTTCCATTATTTTTGTATATTTTTTAAAAGCCAAATTGGGGTCGCCACATTTCGTTTTGTAGTCCATAATTAAGGAGGGAAAGACCTTTAACAATTTGCTATAGGTATGTACTTATTTTTCGTTAAAACAAAAATTAAATGTTTTTTGCTATAATTTGTGAAGAAAAAGACAAATTTCTATTGTTATTCAGTGCCAGAATGGAAGAAAATAATAACAGCTGCATTGGTCGATCGAAGATTAAGCAACGCATGCCAAGGTTGGTCCGTAGATGGTTGATCGATTACATACCGTGCCTCGTTCCTCCGTGCCTCGGAAAGCACATTAAGCCGTTGGTCCCGGCTGTCATTTGTAGACCTTTGACAGTCGTTACGGGTAGTCAGGAGCCCGAAAGGCTGACCACTAATATTACCAAGAGATATGGTGTTACCCAGTAACTGGGTTGTGGAGGTCAGATAGACAGTTGATCCATGTAATATGCTGCATCTGGTTAGACTGGGAGCCAACCTCAACATAGTTGGAAAAGGGTAAGGCAGATGATAATGTTTTAAATTGTCCAAACTTTTATTTTAACTAAGTTTTTTAACAACAACGTTCCAATTTAATAATTATCCTTTATTATAATGTAGATCATGATTGATATTGACTCGTGGAAATTCAGTCCGCATCGGCAAACCGCTAATTCGTGTGAAGTGTCCTGTGAGTGACAGCCATGAATACTATTGACAATGTCTGACGTAATATGACCGTAATACAATTTTCTGACCGTATAGCTTGGATAATATTTTACTAGAGACTTTGCCCTCCTGCTTCGCACGGGTGCATTCGACATAATATCAATACATACTCACACATACTTATACAGAGTAATTTTTTTTTGTTTAAAAATTTTGCGTTAAATTAAATTATCTAGCGAAACTTCGTAGACGTGATGGGTATCGTTATCTAAACACGATAAAATAATAAATAAGATTTGATGCTTTTTGTTGGGGTCAAGACCGCTTGTAGTGACTTGAAGTAAGAAATAAGTACATTTTTTTTTGTTTTATCGTGTTTAGTTAGTCATTTATTTTTATTGTAATTTTAACCCACAGATGTTTTAACCTGTAGTGTCTCTTTATAAATAAATAATAATATATTCATCAAGATTTCTGTGAATTATTTAATAATTATTTAAGTTGAATATTAATGTATTATATCACCATGAACGTTCCGGTTGAAATTCTCAACTCTCTTATGGTGAAAACTTCAATCAACATTAATTGTGTAGTTTAGAAAAAATAACGCAAGTCCTGATAGTAAAAGTGTGGAACGCTCTGTGTTCCCATTTTACCCATCTGCCTTCAAATCAAGAGTGAACAGGCATCTTCTGGGCACGCTCGTTCCATCATAGAGACCTCATCTATTGCTTTCCATCAGGCGTGATTGGGGTCAAGAGCGGGCCCATTTAGTAATAAAAAAAAAAGTAGTTTGTGCACAATTGACTAGGTACTGAATCTAATTCAGTAACTTTTAATATAAATGTAGGTATTTAAAAAAAAAATATTTTACCTCTGAGCCAAAGATAATGAAATCTTATTTCAAGGCAATAAGACTCAATTTTAAATGCATAAAGTAATAATAGGGTCAACACGATTAAAACCTCGTGAAAGCCGAGAAAGAAAAACAAATCAAGTATCTCGACTTGGCTCGCGAGGTTGTCGACATGTGGGATGTTGACTCAGCAATCATTGTGCCGATAGTCGTGACAGCCAATGGGCTAATAGCCAAGAGCCTCGACCAACACCTGAAGAGGCTCTCGTTGGGCAACTGGATAAAGGGCTTGATTCAGAGAGCAGTACTTCTGGACACGGCTCGCATTGTAAGGGGGTCTTTTTCTCTGGAGCCCTGACCGCCGGTAGCTTGGACCCTGTTCCCGATACCGGTGGGTGGGGATAATTATAAGCTTTATAAACATTAAGTTTTGGTCATTGTATTATGCTTTTAACTCGATATCCTAATTGGGGTGTTTGAGGTCTTGCATTAATTATGTTACATATTGGAGATTTTTAATAAAATATCCTGTCTGTTATATTATTTAAGTTATTCTAATCGATAAGAACCATTCTTTAATTCTAGACTTTCTGGATATACCTAATTCAAAATTAATTGCTTAAAAACATCGCCCTAATATTATGAACATACATCATTTCAGCCGAAAGACGTCCACTGCTGGACATAGGCCTCCCCCAAGCACCTTCACTTCGGCCGGTTCTGTGCTTCTCGCATCCAACGGGTTCCTGCGGCCTGCACAAGGTCGTCGGACCACCTTGTGGGAGGCCTTCTAACGCTACGTCTTCCGGTACACGGTCGCCACTCCAGAACCTTTCGCCCCTATCGGCCATCTGTACTGCGGGCAATGTGCCCTGCCCACTGCCACCAATTCTTCGGGCTATGTCGGTTACCTTGGTTCTCCTGAATTATATATATGAACATACAATTACACTAATTGTAAGAACTACCACTGCTTTGACCTTTCCGGTATTTGGGATTGTTTAAAATTTTAATATAATTTTTTTTTTTTCAATAACGCACTGAAATATCTACAGAATGTGTTGAAATATTTACGTATGATATCGCCTCTGAAAACCGACGCTCCTTTGTGTCCAGCGTATGATATTGAAATTAAAGTACAAAGCTTCAAAGGGGATATGTGAAACAGAGGCTGCGTATCAAAATTAAATACCGCAAAAATTGTAGATGTGAATTAAAATTTCCGGCTTTGAAGTTGTTGGTTTTGTGATCACACTAATTACAACCACCGACCGCTGAGCTCATGCCGTGGACAGACTTCGCGAGGCATGCGCCGCGAATGCTTTCAAAGTCAAAGTCAAATAATTTATTTCAAACTAGCTGACCCGGTGAACTTTGTACTGCCTTAGAATCAATAAATTGGAAAAGTATGTTATTTTTTTTTGTAAATTTTTCCCATGTTTTAATAGTTATTCTGCTATTCTGGGAGACAAATCCAACAAATCAAAGATCATAAAAATCGGTCCAGCCGTTCTTGAGTTATAAATGGTGTAACTAACCCGACTTGGATTTATTTATATATACGTAAAAGGCACTTTTGTACGTCAAAATTTACAATAAAATAAAATTGATTTTAGTCGCCCCTTCCAAAAGGTAGTTTTGTATGGAGAAGAATGATAAATGATAAATGGGCAAGAAACTCCGCCGTTACTCTTTTAATTTTTTTTTTTTACAATATTTCGTGTACATTAATTATACGAAAACGATACGACAACACGACGACGACACGACGATACGATTTTTTTTTTATTTGTAATGATGAATAAAATGACAATACCACAATAGGTTAATTTAAAAAAAAACCACTTTGCCACGTAGGTATGCTTTAGGCTTTAAGGACGAGGAGCTCACTGTAAGCATTCGTTGCTACAGTGAACTTGATTGGCGATGTGGCAATTCCTTGTACCTGTGACGTGGGTGACAAACCATTTGATCGAGACGCATCCCAATATGGTGAGGCTTATCTGAACAGGCAGACCAGCGTCAGGTTGGTGGTTTTATTTTTTATTATCTATTATAAATTTAGGGGCTTTTGGTCACAACACGACCATGCCAGCCCCATCATAACCTAATTCAATAAAAGCTTTACACTATTCAGATTTCAAAACCTTATATACTATTTTATAGAGTATATAAGATAGCTGTGTTCGAGACAGGCTCCGATAGTATACTTTGAACAAAACCAACATCTATCAAATTAATTTTGAAGGTATTCATCAGCGCCTCTCTAGCAGCTCGGGTCTCGGGCAGCAGGTTGCTGGTTAAAATGCCAGTGATTTGCTTCAAATTGTCGCCAGCCGTCTGACGGTGAGATAAGCGGACGATACGGCGAGATAAATTTCTGAAACCTAAGTCAAAGGATCACCTAGTTTAGTAGTAAGGGTTTACCTTGTCCGTATGACCTTTACCTAACCAAGTTATTTATCGTAGTGTTAAGAAATGTCAAAGGTTTTTGTATCAATAAAGATTTTTATGAAAAAACCTCCCTTTATTACCTGTATTTCTTTAGGTTTAGATAAGCCGACTTACAAATATATTTTGTATAGGTAAAGTTGTTACAAAAACGTATGTGAGCCGTCATAAACACTCGTCCTTAGCGAACACGAGAAGTGTGCGAAATAAAATATTAGTATAATAATAATCCTCTTTTCTTCTATTTTCGTACAAAAGATTGTTTAGTTTTCCTACCTAAATGTCAGTCCGAGAACCATGTTTGGGACCACTCATAAATACAAAATGTTTCTAAGACTACCGAAGATTTAGCGCGATGAAGGATTCGGGTTTATAAAGGCCTAAAAGGTAATGAAAACAAATTGATCAGCTTGAATTTATAACATAAATAAAGCTTTCAAATACGTGCCGAAAATGTCGAGACCATCAGCCACGGGGTCGTAGCCTCGTAGCACAGCGCGAGCTACGCCGTAGCTTATGCGTAGCGTATAGCGTAGCATGAGGCGCAGTTCTTCACTAACTATAAATAGGTAATACCAGCCTATTACCACAAAATACAGATAGTACAGAAGGCAATCACATGTATGTACTTCACTTTTCATACCTACGCTCGGCGGTCGCGCTAGGGTTGTCAACTTTGGCTTATGCACAAAAAACTATCGTGATAGATTTTTTAAGTTTGATTTATTGTTAAGCTTATTCTACAATATTAAAACAAAACAATAAACATTGTATTACAATACAAAAAGTTTACAGAACAAAAAAATATAAAATTTTATATTTGTCAATTTTCACTATCGAAAATCCCTAATAACTTCAAAACGGATTACCCTATTTACACAATTTATTTTGCCCTATCCGTTTTAGACCTAAAGCTATCCAATGATACTAAAAACAACACAATATTTACACAAACAAAAAATCATATTTTCAACATACGTTAGTTGGTGGCGTGAATTTACCTTACAAAAAAGTTACTTCGTTTAAACTGATTCAAAATAGGAAACTATTATATAAATCGAGCGATAGGCATTTTTTTATTGCTCCATTTTTACACTTTACAGACGCGTGTCTCAAGCGGATGGCACCCGCGCTCGCACTACTCCCAACCACTCCGAGATAACGTGTGCGTGAGCGGTGGTTTACTCAATACTTTTATTGCATTCCACATGTAGGTATTCTTATAATTAGATCATATGGACCCCAGCAAGATAAGCGAGTTAGGAGAGAGGAAGCATTTGTTAATTACATAACACTAGCTGGGCCCCGCGGTTTCACGGCATAAGTTTCGATCCCGTGGGAATATCGAGTTAAAAAGTAGCCTATATGTTAATCCAGGGTGTCAGCTACCTCCATACAAAATTTTATTAAAATTGGTCGAGTCATTTGAACGTGAAGAAGTAACAAACATATAAACACACACACTCACAAACTTTCGCCTTTATAATATTAGTGTGTTGTGATAGTATAACTTAAAGTTGTTTTTCGTGTCGGTCTGTGTGAGCGCGTTGTTGTTCTAAATTAAGCACTGGATTTTGATGTATTTTGAAAATTTATTCCGGAAGTTTTATGTGTATAATATACATACGAGTATAAATAAAGTTTCTTTTGTCAAGTCGTAAAAACCGTATGAACAGGGCGGGTCGCTAGTTATAACATAAAAAAATTTGTCGGTGTCTTCGGTTTTGTATTTTCGTTTTTTGCCACCGAATTCAAACTCAAAACTCAAAGCATTTATTTCAATTAAACCATTTACAGGCACTTTTGAATTGTCAAGAAGTCGGTCAGTCAGAAAATATGAAGCTAGTTGTCCATTCCAAAGCGTACCTGTACCTGTGGAGAAGAACGAGCAAGAAACTCCATGGACACTCTTTTATAAATTATATTTTTACAAAAATATTAGTGTTGAATTTACAATTATTTGTGAGATCGATGTTAAAAAGACGTACGCGTTAAAAGCGTCCAGAGTACAGCAAATAGTAAGAAAATAACAACCCAAAAAATAAAATAATTTAAATTAAAAAATAAGCCGAGGCAGCTAAGTGATGACCAGCCCCAACTGACGGCGCCCGTTCACGAACATGACGCATAGATCAGCACCATTCAGCTCAACCATTTTGAAAGGAGCTAAATGATCCAACACACGCCACAGCGAGACATTTGTGTGAGCATGACATACTATCAGCCGCCAAGGCACATTCAAGTCAATGAAAGACATATTACCTGGTAAATGAATTTTCACTTTTTAGCTGTCATACCTACCCTATACGAATTCGTATAGGTACTATTACTTGCTATGTAAACGAATGATTAACATTCACAAAGTGGATTAAATACTTATTATAGATGCTAACTCAAAACTACCAAACCAAACTTAATAAAATTCATAATTATCATTCCACTGCGCGAGCTTTCCCTACCAAATGAAAAAGTAATTTCCAAAATCGGTCCACAATTCATGTAAATATTGATGAACATATCCTACTATCCATACTAATATTATAAATTCGAAAGTAACTCTGTTTGTCTGTATGTTACCTTTTCACGACTAAACCACTGAACGGATTTCGATAAAATTTGGCAGAGAGATAGATTGTATCCCGGGAAAGGACATAGGATAGTTCTTATCGACATACCTCGCGGACGAAGCCGCGGGCGGTAGCTAGTATCTCAATAAAAAGTACGCACGCGTAACACGCTTTTCTAAGACGTGAAATTTCCACGCTTTATTGAAGCGCCCTAGTCTACAATATCCTGATTTTTCTCTTGTTTGTCTCACCGGAAATTGTTAAAAGGGCTTCAGCAAATATTTTGCTGATGCTGAAACAACAGATTTCGCCTTTTATGATGTAAATCTGTGTGTAGAGTTAAATTGCAGACAGTTTTGTGTTGTGACGGAAACGTTCGATTGTAAGAAGGGCTTGTGATGGTATGATAATAAAACTTTCAAACTTTGATATTTTTACCGACAAGCTGCGTTGTAGTGATTCGGTTTTAAGGGTGGCACCCGCAGAAAGACAGAAGCATACTAAAGGCTCTCACTTTTGTCTTTTTTCTTGGAGAAGTCGGTTAGGAAACACCGAAATCATTTAGTTAGTACATAAGTTTAGTACATAAGTTTTACAATATTTAACACAATTAACTATACAAATAAATACAAAAACAAATAAAAACTTAGGCCGGAAGACGTAGCGTTGGAAGGCCTCATATAAGGTGGATCGATGACCTGGTAAAGGCCGCAGAAATCCGCTGGATGCGAGAAGCACAGAACCGGTCGAAATGGCGATGCTTGGGGGAGGCCTATGCCGAGCAGTGGACATCTTTCGGCTGAAATGATGAATTATATCACGCAACTAACTTAAGAGACGCGGCCACTTAACGATGTCTCCAAAGTACATTAAAGCCCTAGTTTCTATTAAGAACCATGAAACAATAGTAATTCTAAGTAAGTTTCTAACTTTAATTATTACGTAAAATGTTCCTGGTTATAAACGCGAGAACTTTAATATTTTACTTGCGAGTTCCAACGATCATCGAGGGATTGCCGCGGGTTAATGAGTAGCGGTTTCACTTGCTCATTATTAATGTACAGATGCCAGCGCATCAAGCTACCCGAAGCTGTCAAATTTTCCCAATCAACTTTGAACCTTATGTTTCAGGGATAAAGTTGAAAATCTATTAAAGACATTTGACAGATTGTAGTAGCTTGATGTGCTAGTCTGTACATCAGCCAATGTTTCACTATTTGAGGTGGATAAAGGTTTAAGCAATTATTCGGCAAATTGGCGAGAGTTCAGATAATTTTTCTATATCTCCTACTCTATTGCTAATGTGCACTTTTATCATCACACTAATATTATAAAGGCGAAAGTTTGTGAGTGTGTGTGGGGGTGTGTGTGTGTGTTTATATGTTTGTTACTTCTTCACGCTCAAACGGCTGGAAGCTCTAAGAGCAGTGGTGATGAAATTATTTACAGATTGTAAACAATCTGTAAATATAAAAATAAGTCGGGTTTTCCTTCCTGACGCTATAACTCCAGAACGCACGAACCGATTTCCACGGTTTTGCATTCGTTGGAAAGGTCTCGGGCTCCGTGAGGTTTATAGGTAGGAGTTGGGTAGGAGTAGTGTAGGAGTAGGGTAGGAGTTGGGTAGGAGTAGTGTAGGAGTAGGGTAGGAGTAGGTTAGGAGTAGGGTAGAAGTAGGGTAGGAGTAGGGTAGGAGTAGGGTAGGAGTAGTGTAGGAGTAGGGTAGGAGTAGGGTAGGAGTAGTGTAGGAGTAGGGTAGGAGTAGGGTAGGAGTAGGGTAGGAGTAGTGTAGGAGTAGGGTAGGAGTAGGGTAGGGGTAGGGTAGGACACCACGCGAACGATAGCGCCGGGCAAAACAACGTTTGCCGGATAGTGCTAGTCTGTAAATAATTTCATCACCACTGCTCTCAAAATGGTGAAGGAGAACATTGTGAGGAAACCGCAATGTCCTAGGCAAAAATCGTTCCTTTTACGTATAATATAGATGCCTCGAAATAAACCCAAGTTACAAAGTTTCTTTAATCCCATTCTTATTTCAGCAACAAGGTCTTAGATTACTTTGTCTTCATCGGGAATAACGTGGAATCCAATCATCTGTATAGGTAACCCACTCATCCGTGCTCCTGATTCGGAGACTCTTCAAAAGTATGGGGACCCAATGCCCGTTGCCTCGTGAGTTAAATTATCTATTTCTGCTCACTACTTTTTATTATTACTATTTAATTTGCTAAGCCTTTTCCTAACTATGTTTAGGCGCGCTTCCAGTCTAACCGGATGCAGCTGAATACCAATGTTTTACATAGAGTGATTGCCTATCAGACCACCACAACCCAGTTACTGGGAACCACGATGATACCCCTTAGTAAGAATGATTGTCAGACTTTTGGGCTTGATTTTTTGGCTTTTGGTCAGTCCTAAATCTCTTATGACAGCCGGGACCAACAGCCGCGCTTTACGAGGGAAAGGTCTCAATATGTAATTGATGGTCACCCATCCATGAACCCACCGTGGCAAGCGTAGCTTAACCTGCAATCGACCTATGCCATAATCAGCCTATAATGTTCCCACTGCTGGGACACAGGCCTCCTCTCAATGAGAGGGAGTGGGCCGTAATCCACCACGCGGGCCCAGTGCGGGTTGGTGGATCGACCTATGCGGCTGTTATTATTTAGGCATGAGCCCCTGACCCCTTTTCACTAGTATGACCAAAGAAAACATCTCCCAAAATGAAACAAAAAACTCTAAACGATAAAAAGTTCGTTCCACCATCTACGAGTACATTTAACTGCTCGTACATTCGACCACACATACAATTTGAACACGTTCAGTGAGTTTTAGCTTTGAATAGAAAAGCGTGAACTACTCCAAGTCTCAACTTTTTGTTTAGCTCCCTCCCCCCCACTTCACTTGCATTGTTAACCACTTTAACACGTTGTATGCCTTACGACCCACCGGTGGGCCTAGCGTAGTACACCGTTCGGGCCAAGCCAAAATCAGGAAATCGGTAATTTTTATCAACTTGAGATTTTCATTCCAAAGCTTATAAAATGCGGTAATTTGTATGGACAATAAAAATTTGCGACTTCTACCGTCTAGTTTTTAAGATATTGTAAAAGGCTCACAGGTGGGTCCCGTGGCCTGGTATAAAGGACTGTGTATTTTTCCGTTGGCGGGGGCCACGGGGTCACGCCACGGCCCACCCGGCGTGCGTACACTTCTGGCGTAGTGATAAACGCCGGCCGATCAATATCGCGCGCTGCGTCGACAAGTGAGGATCGGTTACGCTTTTCCCGCCAAAAGTGGATGATTTTAAACATTTTGAGTTAACGGAAGAGGAGATAACGCAGTTATCCAACATCGAGATAAATCTTCTGAACCATAGTTTCCAAATAAACCAATCATTCACCCAACGAAAAGAAGATGCCGCCGAATTGTATTGTCAGACAGTGGAGATCGAAGAGAATGAAACACCGTGTGTTGTACGTGAATACGTTTACGTAACGGGGTTGATCCGCTCGGCCGCATTCATTCTTTTACGTTCCCGGCACTGCTTGACTCGGTCGAAGCTTTTTCCAACCATATACGATCTCTGTATTTTGATTCGGCTTTTTGACGCGTATAGGCTGACATTATTATTTTTACACATTATATATTTTTTATATTATTTTGACACATTATATTTATTCACTGTTACTATTTTACACTAATGTTTTGTATACATTCGATAGATTTTGCCGAGAGCTGACGATTGAAACTTAAACGAACGTCGTAGCTTTTCCATAACAAAAGTCTCGATACGCAGCAAAATTACCTCAAAATGACTGCGCTTCCCCCTTCACCACGCCCGATGCGTCACAGTCCTTACTTGGCGTAATGAATTCTTTGATCCTTTAGGTATCAAATGGTGTAATTGAATTTAGGATGGAGATGATAGATATGAAACTGCAACACCAAACTGTATCCCCCGAATTTGTTATCATTGGTTTTTTGACTTGCCTCCCACTATGGAAGGAATTTTAAAGTCGTATTCACGTTAAAAAGTATCCACTTATTGCCAAAGCTGCCCAACTAAACCTTACCTTTTGTTTACCTTGTTTTAATTAGAGTCAACAATAATTGTTTTATGCTTCAATGATGACTGATTATTTAATAATGTGATTTAAAAAACAAGAAAGTGCCCTATTTGTGATTGTTGAATGGTATTTTTGAATTTTAATATTATTATATAGTTTTATTACCGCTTTTAAATATAATTTATATTTACTACCGTATCGTTACCCTAGCATCATTGCAATTACCTTTATAAAAACTACAAGTTTATGTTGGATTTGAAAACCACGCGGTCCGGTTCGGCTACAGGGCCACGCGGCTCACTTCCATACGCGTTTTGTTTGATAGCTGCAATCTGTGGCTTGTAGGAAGCATTTCCGTAGTACCTTTCACGCGGCTCACGGGTGACCCCTATGGCTCGAATGGTTCAGTAAGATAAGGCTCACCGGTGAGCCCCATGGCCTGAATGGAAATACCCGATTTTTCACATGGCGTTCAACGTGTTAATAGCAAAGAGAAACTGTGTGTAGCTTTTGTACCTTTTTGGGTTAGAATGCAAATGAAAGTGCATTTTGACTGGCTTTATAAGCATTTCTTGTTGGTTTTTGATCGTCCATAGAAGCTTCAGATGAATGAAAGGAGTTTTCTGTGAAAAAAAGGCTTTCAGTTGCTTTTTAATACAGAAGAAAATTATTTTTTAAGCAAATGGACCTACTACGCCAATTTGCCGTATTATAGCCATTTCAAACAACTGTCAAAGAATGAGTTGTGATTTTAATATACGGACAATTTAAGAATGTGTAATGTGACTTGGCATAGAAAGTGAAAAGCTTTTCAAAAGAGCAATGAGTTGAGCTACGAGATGTACATCTACCAATACTTATAGTATCTGTATCCCACGAAGCGAAGCGCGCTTTTTTTTTTTTCGGTTGTTAAATCATCAAATGACCCCTCCCGCTCTGGATGGAGCGGAAGGGAGTGTCAGACTCTTACTGACAAGGTCAAGGTTCAAGGTATGAAAATGAAGCGATGTTATTGGTTTATTTCACACACATCCCTCGCTACGCATCCTCGCACACCTCTGGTGGAAACGCAGCCTGAAGGGGCCCTTCCTCGATGCTGACGCGCGCTTTACTTGTCGCTACAAAGTGTACAAACACGCTGTGAATATGTGTGTAAGCGCAGGAGCTCTCGGTACCGTCCGACACAATGGCGAAGTCGGAATTGTGTGTGTATGAGTGTTATGTGCAGACGCTACTCGTTTCTACGCACACATTCACAGCGTGTTTTTACACTTGGTTAACATAAGTAAAGCGCGCGGCGCTTCCTATTTTATCTCACGAGACGTCGGGAGATAAAAATACGGGACCTACTAACCCGTATCTTCGTCTCCCCTGCCCGAGCGCAACGATCGAAGTTGACCGATTAGATAGCTAAATTATACATTCCCCTGCTATTCGTTATCCTCTAGCTAAACTTTAATCTGAATACATTCACTATAACAGTTGGGAGTTTCTGTCAGATAGTGCGATACAGTGATTTCTGTCGTCAGTTAAAATTGAAAGGACTGTGACCTATTTTGTGTTTTATAAGGATTTCGTCTTGAGTGTTATTAAAGCAAACGTTTGACCTACTTCTAGAACCATGCTGTATTGATTTGCCCCGGTTTATTGGGAATTCATCAACACTCAATATATGTATAGCATTCCACAAAGCGAACTTAGGTGGTAGATTTTACAAAGTCATGATCATTGTGGACCTTGTCGGGTACAGCAAGTAGGAGAGAGGAAGAGGGCTTTAATTTGACTAATTGTGACCAATTAATTATTAGGAACGGATGCTCCAAAAAAAAAAGCATGTGAGATTGTTCATCACCAACTATCAGAACTTAACATTCTTTAACCACTTTTTTTTTTTAAATACTTTTTTTTCCAGAACTTGTAACACCGTGTTCAGTAGCACAGTACCTGCTTATAATGACCATTAGTGTGAAAGTAAAATACACCAGTAAGCAACCCCGTTAATATTAATTTGATGAAGCCGCCCCATATAACCAGGAATGCCCACAGATTGCAGTAATGCACACCAGTAACAGTTTGTTGCGAGCGTTGCCAGCGCCTTGTACCCTATTTCCAGTTAATGGACGCTTAATATTTTTGTATTACCTAGTCAGCAGCGGCAGGGCTTCATTTTCGTTAGTGGCGCCGATTCTGTTGTTCACAAAATAAACTAAATTTAAGTTCATGCATCTTTTTCTTTCTATTTCATTATGAAAAGGACAGAAGATAAATATTAGTTTAGTTCTGTCAAATTAAGATACTCCATAGACAACTTTAGACGAGATTAAAAAATTGGCTACTAAAAATACGTCAATTTACGCCAGGCGTTGACTAATTTGACAGGACTAAACTAATATTTATCTTCTGTCCTTGTCTTAATGAAATAGAAAGAAAAAGATGCCTGAACTTAAATTTAGTTTAGTTTGTGAAAAACAGAATCGGCGCCAATATCTAAATTTAAAATAGCTGTTTATGTAATGGTTTACGCTTTTGCTGATGCGGTAATTGTAGTCTTTGTTTTGACCGTTTGTTTTTGTGCATAAAATCTTCTACTTAATCCCTAATCAACATATCGACGGTTGAAAGGCTATCCTTTCAACCGTCGATATAATGATCCCGTTACTGGGACGGAGGCCTCCACTCTGTGAGAGGGAGTGGGTGGTAATTCTCCATGCGGGCCCAGTGCGGGTTGGTAGATGTCTTGTCTTTGAATTTTTGGTTCTAGGACATGGCGGTTTCCTCACGATGTTTACTTTCACCGTTTTGAGAGCAGTGGTGATGAGGTAATTTACAGAAAGTAAAGTCGTAAACTCGTAAGTTGCGGCCGTTACCACTTGGCCAGGGGTGCTCTTTTGATTCTACTTAATATAAATGTCTTAGTCTAAACCGATGTGTCTAGAAGCATGAAAATTTTTCACCGTTTTGAGAGCAGTGGTGATGAGATAATTTATAGAAAGTAAAGTCGTAAACTCGTAAGTTGCGGCCGTTACCACTTGGCCAGGGGTGCTCTTTTGATTCTACTTAATATAAATGTCACAGTCTAAACCGATGTGTCTAGAAGCTTGAAATTTTGTGCAAGAGTACCTTCTATAAGTAGTAAAATTCATAGTTTGGAGACCTTTGGAATATGGACAAATAATTGGTCTGATATAAATGAATTGAATTTTTGATTATTAAATTTAATGTATAACGAATGTAAGATGCGTGATGGGATGCGTTTAAGGTGGAACTAGTCGCGAGTTCGAACTCACTGGTGGGCGTGGCCAAAAAGCACGCTGTCTTACCTGGCACCGTATCCGATAGACATAGTATCAGTGATGAGCAGTTAGACTTAGACGCTAGTTTACATGTACACGTCTAGTTCGCACGCACACAAACACCGTTCGGAACTAAAACGCACGTAAAAAAATACGAAAAGTCTTTTGGAAAATCGGGTTTTATGAAAAAACCACTGCATAAATTAATTAAAAATAAAGTTTATTGAACACTAGCACTTGTTAACATAATAATGTTTTATTAATATATTCTTTTTAAGTTTGTATAAGTTCAGACCTAAGGTAAGCCTTAGAAAATACTTAAATTAGTATAGTTACTAGTAGGGTGGCAAAGGTAATTTCAAAGTCACGTTAAGCTCGGATTTATTTAGAACTTTTAGAAAAACTGAAATTAATTTTGGCGAAAATCTAAGAAAAGAAATATAAATGGAAACAGTTGCAAGTCAATGAACTAAATATTAATAAAATTATGTTTGAACACGAGTATTGTGTCATAAAAAAGTTATATAGTATTATTTCAGTTGAATATGTAGATGTTCAGAAATAGTCTTTCTAAATTCAATTACATAGTCATCCCTGAGGAGATAAAATGTACTAGTACAGGAAAAATATTTCTTTTCCTTTCTGTGTATTTAATCATACATTATTTTTTCTTTGTTCATGGGAATATACGAAAAGTAATATACTTACCTCACATTACGTTTCCCAGCCGTACTGACGAAGAAAAACCGGCATAGTGAGAGTCGGACTCGCATACGAAGGGTTCCGTTACCAAAAGGCTAAAAACGCCGAATTCTTATATATAATTATTCCCTTTATTTTTTATGAATTTTATTTTATTTATATTATGTGTTGTTACAGAGGCAATATAAATACACACTCTGTGGAAATTTCAACTGTCTACTTATTACGGTTGACGAGATACAGTCCGCTGACAGACAGATAGACGGACGGACAGCAGAGGCTTAGTAATAAAGACCCGTTGGCATCCTTTGGGTACGAAAACCTAATGACAAATTGACATATTTAACAGTTTCTCGAAAATATTTAGTAACATTTTATGCATAGGTTCCTACACTGACATTTCGCCAGTTGTGTTTCAAGTCCCATGTAATAAGGGGCAAGTCTATTGCCATCAACCTGCACAAGTCCCTTACTCCGGAAATACATAGAACAATATCAGGTACGTAAAAATGTAAAGTCATTTATCTTCGAGAATGAGCTTCTCTTACCGCGATCAGTCCGTATATTACACTAGTTTCTGCTCGCAAAGACTTCATCTGCGTGACTTGCTCCGCCGACCCGCCCCGTCGCATCGCATTGCCTGCCCGCGTTTTTACTTCGTTTTCACTTAGCGTTCTGCTTTGTCTGTTCTGACGTTTTTAGGGTTCCGTACCAAAATAGTAAAAACGGATCCCTTATGGTGAGACTCAGTCTGTCTGTCACAGCTGGATATCTCAACTACTAATGCTATCAACTTGAAATTTGGAATAGTTTTAGATGACATTTGCCCAACTATTTTGCAAATAAGAAAGAAATAAAAATATAATTTACATATTTTTTGCAACAGGGACTGAAAGGGGGTCTGAAAAATTCGAAGTGGGGCTACTAGGGCATGTGGGGTATCATATGAAAGACCGCAGTTTGCACATTCTCAAACCTTTTTTTCTGTTTTTTAGACCCCAAAAATGTAAAAAAAATACTGTCCCCCCCACCTCCCCCTTATCTCCCAAGTTTGCAAAGAGAAAAATCGGAAATAATTGTATGTGATAGAAGTTTATGTAAAGATTACAGGAAAAATAAAACGAAGTCTCTAAATGACACACTTTCTCAGAAATCATCAACAAAAGATACATTAGTTCCACTATCGGTCAAGAGATGGCGCTGACATAAAACTGCAATATTCTATACCACAGTGCAGTGTTAAAATTCTCTGACGAATATAGGCCTCGCCGATGAAATTTAAAACATGATGTTACGGAACCCTCGGCCTCGGTGCGCGAGTCCGACTCGCTCTTGCCCGGTTTTTTCTTTTTGCCCAGCTCCATAAGGTTTATTATTATATTGTTTAGTAACATTTTTATTCGACACGATGACAATTTAGTATTTGTCTTAATAAAATCACATATTGTATGTAAGTAAATACATTATCCGGTGTAAGAGACTGTTGAGTGACCTCAAACTGTGTTGATAAGGGTGCAATATGCAGTAATTACTACTGTACTGTGATTAGAGTAGAATTTAGTTACGTAAAAATTATGTAATAAATAGTTTTATTGAAACTTAAAACATTTATTTATTTATAAATAAATGTAGTATCTGTAATTCCATTATTTATTTTTTTAGGGACAACTAACAGTAGTGTATTATGCATTATAAATTACTTGTGCGTGGTAATAGGTTATACGGGCTGGTGTCTCCGCAACTCCACGTCAATGCGCGTATTTTGCGCACAAGTACTTGTGCGTGATTAAAGATACAAAACTAAGACCTACTTGCACCAAAAATCACTAACTGCCTTTAGGAATGAAAAAATATTTAAAATATCATTCTGCTCTTGTCATCTTCAAACGATTGACAGAAACAGGACGATGATAAGTACGTTAAGCATTGAACGCATTTAGTGATTTATGTCTCAGATCCTCTTTTACCGCAACAAATAAAATCATGAACGTAACGGTATCTACAGGTACACACTTCCCCATACGTACAATTGTTCCCTCTGAACCCTCCACCCTTTCACATAAAAGATTACGTCATATTACGTATGTTTAGGGTGGCTCGAGTCGTTAGGGCTTCGCTCGAGCACCGGAAAGACTCAGGCATTGACTTGAGGAGTATTCAACCCTCTGAATATGATACCTATCTGCTTAACGGGTCTCGATAAGGTAAAGGTGAAGGTTACTTTGTAATAAAAAAATAATAGTTTGGGTATTTGGGGCTTTTTTTTGAGAACGGAAAATCAATTATTACGTAAATTTTGTAAAAAACGAGAAACGTATTGTAAAATCTGATTTGTTGGTATGTAGGTCATTGTGAAATTGAGACATATAAAACATTATATTTATACGAATAAAATAAAATGTATTTATGCTGTATTCAAAGGAGATAAAATACACAGTTGCCTTTTATAAAAATTTCCGTTCAATAAAATTAAAGCCGCAAGCGTATGCTTTATTCATTACCTTTATTTACATTGCAAATAAAAAAAAAAATTACGTCAGTTGTATCTGACAAAAGGAAGCTCCGCCTGGGGATACAAATCATACATGTGGACTTTCAGTGCAGGCATCTCATTTTCACGTCTCCCTTTGCAAACACAAATTGATTCCATGGCATGAGCCATAGTTGGGTCTTCCTTCTGTGATGTTTGATTCAACGTGATTGGGAGCCAGACTAGATACACGTAAGCTCTATATTCCATTAGTGACTTGCTTTCTAGCTTCGGTATTTCCGTATACATCAAAATACTGTATGGTGTAAAATAATATTATGTCGGAATATACAAAAGCAGAGGTGTATTATTCAACCAATATTACCCTAGTTATATTGCAAGTCTTATTCATGGGGCGAGGTAACATACTCCGTTTCACCAGATTTGAATTAGCTTTTGAATGGAGTCACAACAATCAGCCTACAATGTTCTGCTGGGACACAGGCCTCCTCCCTGTGAGAGGGAGTAGGCCGTAATCCACCACGCGGACCTAGTGTGGGTTAGCGGTTGTCACATGTCTTCGAATTTTTGGTTCTAGATTTCCTCGCGACGCCTCATCACCCCATATTTTTCCAATCTTGGGAGTTCAGGACCTCATGAATAGCAGCTGCCCTGCTATTCATGAGGCTACCCCAAAACAGCCAAATTGAACAATGCTTTCATTAATGGTGTTCCGTCGCTTCCGCGGACAAGTACCACAGAACAGCACAAGAACAAGATAGTGAAGTACTATTTTATAATAAAAATATGTATGTTTAGGTTAAGGTATTTATCTATGGGCCTGCGTCGCCTGAAATAAATGAATAAATAAAAAATAAATTAGTACGTTCGTATTTGATGCAAATCTCCATAAATTTCTTAAAGGTAGACCATTGAAAATAATTGCTGCCCATTTTCTCTGGATCTAGTTGGAAAACTTGTGAATGGCAAACATTTAAAGCCAGAGCTAACGATAGGCTCAACTTTCTTGCCTTGAAAAGAACAGTTTTAGTTTAGCGAAGTTTTGTGTAATGGTCCAAAATATCTGTCATATTTCGACGACAAGCTCAATTAGGACTAAGTAAAGAAAAGAAAATATTTTGAGTTTCCCTTAGTTTTTCTTTTATATACTTACCGTGTTTATTTAGTTTAACTTAAAAAAAAAAATGATACATAAAGACAAAATGTTGTTTTAAGTTTTGTTATGTGTGTTTTATTGTAACTTAGAATTTCTCTTAATCGCTTGATCGTGATCAAGCGAGAGGGTCACAATTGATTTTCTATTGTAATGGGCCGCCAGAGGCCCGCGCCAGGACGCGAGACGGAGCGATTAATAAAAAAAAAATTGTACATAAGGTACTTTTAAATTCCGTCGAGGTAGTAGTATTCATGTGAAATTAATTTGCATGCCCTAAACATGCGAAATATGGACTGTACAGACACCAGCACATCAAGCTACTACAATCTGTCAAACTTTAATAGGCTTTCAACTTTATCGCTAAAGCATAAGGTTCAAAGTTGATTGGGAAAATTTACATGTGAAAATGTACATTAAACCACCAACTTTTACAACTGGTAACATCTATATTTTTTGAAATTATAAAAGATTCTTAGTCGCTTAAGAACCTACATAAAATCCACATCTCATTTAAATATTGAAAAGCAAGCCTCTTATTAAATGGAAGTTAAAACATGCAGGCATTGCTATACCTACACTTCTGCCCTCCATCGGTTTAGTATTGATCATATACTTGGATTTATTATACAATCCTCGAAAACCGACACTATTCGATATTTATTGTCCCATGAAGGTTCAACATAAGCCGTAATATCCACTTTTATGTCAACCCAAAGGTACAAAAATAAACAAAACTTTCCTTTTTACATTCCTACCTTACAACACAACCGGCTTCGCCTAGAATTTATGACTTGGCAAAACATCGACATTTCTTCATAAAATGTAAGTTTAAAATTAGTATATTATTCACTTTAGGCTTTTGGAATAAATTCTCTAAATGATGGTGAAAACCATATCGAAATCCATTGTGTAGTTTAGAAGAACATCGAAGGCACACAGGTACGAAAAACGACATTGTTAGATACTATTTATAGATATAGATACTGAGCTTCGTCGACGTTCACCGACACTTCCGTGTTAGCTATGAAAAATGTAGGTGTGTATGAAAAATATATATTTTGATTTCAGTCAAGTAAATCCGGGTTTTATCGCTAGCCCCGTACAAAGTTAGAAAGGATGATTAATGAGCTGTATAACAAGTCAGGTTCATATGTAGCAGAATCGATTACCCTTTGGCGAACTGGAAAAATTGCTTATACGTGTTACGTGGACGATGTTTTATTACCTGGGTAATTTTTTTCATCGAATGAAAATTCATTTAGGTCATTCGTAATTTTGATTGGCAGTTTTATCGCCACAGAATTGCTGAATTACTTTGGTATTGCCTTTTAAGGTTCTACTGTGCCTCCCGACTTCACCTAGTTTAAAAAAAAAAAAACATGATTGACGTGTAAAAGTGTTTGTACAAACCTACTTACAAAAAATAAAATCATTTCATTTCATTTCATTTCCCACAATGTGGACCGATGACCTGGTGAAGGCCGCAGGAATCCGCTGGATGCAAGAAGCACAGAACTGTTCGAAGTGGCGGTGCTTGAGGGAGGCCTATGTCCAGTGGACGTCTTTAGGCTGAAATGTTGACTGTGTCAAAGGGTGATAAACAATGAATGAATAATGGCTCTGGTCGAGTCCGAAACTTGTCGGACATACCCGAAAAATGCCTGATAACACCGACTTTATCTAGGCTTTTTTTTTCAATTGAAAATCATTTGGGTAGGCTGGTCATTCGTAGTTTGGTGTTATCATCAAAAGATTGCAGAATAACGTACCTATTGGCTGTTTAAGGTTGTTGTTTCGAAGAGTGTTGACGCGTAAACAACTCATGCATGAATAAGGGCTGCGTTCGAGTTTGAACCTTGTTGGGCATGCCCGAAAAATGCCTATTAATACCGATAATTACCTACCTATGTATTTTTTTTTCAATTGAAAATCATTTGGGTAGATCACAGTTTGATAGATGATTGAAAAAAAACGTATTTTGGATTCACTATGTTGTCGCAACAGAATTGTAGAATTACTACCGTAGGTATAGACTTTTTAAAGATTTTCTGTGTCTCAGGGTGAAGTCGTGTGAACAAATCATGACCTCATGGCCTCGGTCGAGTCCGAAACTTGTCGGGCATACAAGAAATATTGCCCATTTTTATCTAAAAGCAGAAAAGTCGGTAAAAAAGTGTCCTATAAATAAAAATAGCCTTTAGTATAGGCGTTAGTGTGTATCTGTTAAAGTGACAACAAAGTTAGACCCTGTTGAGGCGCTCTTTAAGTGCAGAAGTTCTATATTTTCAATTGTACCCTGTAAATCGTATAAGTTTGTACTACTCAGGGTCTTTAGGTGGCAACTTCGGACATTACGTGTCACCTGTGGCTTTATTTACGCCTTTACACCTAGAACATAACACTTCTAGGTATTTTTGAAAAGTATTATTTTTAATAAGACCGACGTTTTGTTAGTTTAGAACTATTGAGAACATCGTTAATGCTGTACAAAACTTTTATTTGAAATCATTTAATTCATTTTAATTTTATTTGAATAGTGAATAAAATGGCGCTCCCAGAGTGGCGTGTTGCCCATCAGACTAAAATAACAATAATCCACCCGTACCTACAAAAAAATCCGTCTTGCCCAAAAAGATTCAAAAGTATTAGGTATAGGTATTCTGTTCATGTCATTGTTTTATATTTCTGTTAGTATTTTGTTGGTATGTTGTTTCTGATGTTCTCAAAATAAAAAGGACTCAAATATGAATAAAAAATATTGGTTATTTTTTTGTGAAAATCGGGTTTGGTTTATAATCCTGTAATAAGTTTTTGTACGAAATTACGTCCAGCACCACAATTGCGTAACACACTATCAATCTCAATCTGAATCATTTTGAAGGATACGAGTATTGCTAATCCATTGCTTTATAAGTTCGAAAAATTTGTCTGCTCAACAACGTAAATAACGCAACTGAAATTAACTGAAAATAATAATAATTTTTCAAAGAGAATTTATAATCCTTTTGAATGCTACGATTACCATTTAATTCAGATAATTTATTTCAATTTACTTGCCTCCTTTCTTCTATCTACTCACCAACCTATTTTGTTTCCATTTTATATGCCTTCTCTATCAATCGAACCTCGGTTGTGCCTTAAGAACTCCCCAAAGTACGCAACGTAATGGATTTGGTAAAATAATACGTGAATTTGTGTGTACTTTTTATTCAGAAAGGGTTTGGGTAGATTCTCTACTTATGTCTATTTTTTTAGGGTTGGTTTAAAGATGTTATTGTCTGTTACAAGGTTCTAAGTGCTTTTGATTATTTTTTAATTCGGGTTTACCCCGAGGAAAACCCACCCTTTTGGGTGTCTAGGGTAGTGACATTCATTAATTTGTCCTTCGATTAGATTATACACCGACGACGGTATGGTTATAGAAAAGTCTCTCAATAAGTAGGTCGGAGCGGTAAATGAATTGTGGTTATTTGATAGTACGATGAGAATGCCTCTGTCCCTTTCAAGATATTAAATGGGTTCGGTAATTATGTCATGTTCGAAATTTCCCGTATCTAGTACATATGTAACAGCCGACAGAATCCAATCTACCGTGTCCAGTTGTATACAAGATGTCAATAGCAATAGTTAGCCATATACATATTTGTTTACGTGAACTATCCGCCCGAAATTGCCATCAAACAAACTACTTGAAATATCAAACAAACGGTATTGCTGTGTTATCTGTATCAATACTGGCCACATTATTTTGAATGCCATGATCGTTTTTCAAAAGTCCATTCTTCGCAGAGGCCTCATCGTATTCTTTTTTCAAAGCCAAAAGAAAAATGGAATGTTATTGTAATGAGTCCAGTTCATGAATTTTAAACAAGTTTTATGTATACACGAGTGTATGTAAAAACAAACTCAAAGTCCATTTCCTTTTGTACGAATGCCCCAACATTTCCACTCGATGTGATATTATTATTTACGGCGCCTGCTCGCGTGTAAGGAATAATAATGTGCTGTTGTAATAATTTTACCGACGACACATTTATCATTTCATTATTTACAATTTAGAGGTATCTAGAGGCGATAATATAGCTATAAATACCTTTTTGGAAAATCCTGGACCCTTTCTGTAAACTAATTAGATTTATAATTAATAGTACTTTTATAAAGTATTTTAGTCACACGATTAATTATGTCAATTTTGCAGTTTGTAAAGGAGTAGATTTGACACTTGAAGTACCTACTTTACCGCCATTTAAATTCCGTCCCTAAAGTTCAATAAGGTCGAACTCATCGATAAACATTTTTAATTATAACAAGACTCTCCCTAATTTTACCCGAGGAAAAAGTAGGAAGGGTTTTCATTGAAACGTCAAGCAAAATTGATGGGCTCGCCGTGTGCCGTGACCAATAGTCGTGGGGCGTTTGTATCGTTGGGTCGCGTCAGTCGAACGTCCGGAGTCAGTGTGGCCACACGCTTGTTTACTGTGGACACGTCCTGTCACGCGGTCACCACGTGGACGCCGCACGTGACACAACAACTTTTAAATAAAAAAAACTCGAATACGTATCCGACCTGCTTGCTTTGAGTTTTTTTTTTTGATCTGTCAGTTTTGGCGCGAATTTTTTATCTGTCAAAGTGAAAATAGTGATGCTAACTTTTGTCATGAGAACAATCGTGATATTTTTTTGGATTTCGTTTGTTCTCGTTGAGTAATGAACAACATGCTTGGTATTCGGCACTTCGTTCTCTGCTTCCTGGCTCTCCCGGGCCCTTCCTGCAGCAACTCAGATAATTTAGGTTGGTGTGAAATTTATTACTAACATAATTACCGGGGTATCCGTAGCTTGTGGTTAATGGAGCTTTACTTAATAACACACGTTGACAGCGTTTTAATGCTTTTAGATATTATTATTTACCTATGTTTGTAGCGACTATTAGTGTTATCGTGTCCTGTTAATTGCCTCATTCGACGAGCTTATTATCGTAGTGATGTTTTTATTAGTTTAATGTGTTTATTTTGAATTAATTTTAAAGTTATGGCATGCAATTAGTTTTATTTACACAATTATAACGTTTTATTAGTTCAATAAATATGTGTATAATTAACGTTAATATCTTATTACATAGAAGATCGTTAGTATAATTTGTGATGCAATTATAGGTTTTATTCTCGTTGTAGCTCAACTGTGACTATTAAATTGAATTACTATTGTTATAAATCAAATTTTGATTTTTCAACAGTTGAGCATGATAAAACTTATAATTGCTTGTTTAATTGTGTGTTTAAAGGTTTAGTTTAGGCATGAACCAGATTTATTGTGCTTATGATGTTACTTAGTGCTCATTATACAGGAATGAAGACTAGTGTTAGATAATCTTAGTACTTTTCTAAGTACTCTTTACTTTAATCACGTAGTTTATATTATTGCTTATATTCTGAAGCCGTTTAGAATTGCTTTTCTTTCCTCAATTTCTGTTTCAACATCATGATTGCTGAATAATTTAAGTTTGCTTTATGACTGTTTTAGATATTCATTTACTTTTGACGTTGTAGAAATGTTTTACCTGTTAGTATCATAAACTTGTTTTAACTACGGTAACTAGCTTAAAGCGAGACTATACCCACATCCTAAATTATACAAACATGTGTTTTAATTAAAACGGCTTCCATAACTCTAGCAACCCTAGGCTAACATATGCTCCGCTATTTAGCTCAGTTAACAACATCGTGTTTTGGCAACAGAAATTACGCAAACAGCCTCACTCGCGGAATTAAAACGTTTGCCAGTAATTCGCAGCAAAGCCTTTGGATAATCACAACATGCTACGAGCGTAGCGCTACGAAGCTACGAATCTTTACTACGCCGTAGCGTTCAATTGGGCGGCATACGAGTTACGATCTTGCATAATACTCAAGTTCCATTAACTCGAGTGGAGTTCAAGTTTGGAACTCAATTAAACTTTTCTTCTATTATGTTAATGAAGCACGCATACAAAAAAGTGGCCAGCTCCCTCTTCAATGTTAATAAATTATAAGATAAGACGTTTTATTCTGTTCCAATGCTAATTGTAAGGAATATGTTGCATTTTTATGAGCAAGCGGAATAATGAGAGAATACCTTTGCCATTTGAAAATATTCTTGGAAAAAAAATCTTTTTGAAATCAATCTTTCTTTGACGTGATTATATTAAAGTTAATTGAATGATCGATTCGGTTCGTCTCCTAGAAACGATATTATTATTCTTTTGAAAGGAAGTGGGTAATAAACAGCGCGGATGTTAAAGGAATAAAATAAAAGTATGATGTTTTACGTGAATTATTTGATAAATTTTGTTGTTTTAGCTAGCGGGAATGAAATATGATTCAGTAACTATCTTTAGATACGCCTATCTTGAAACATAGGTAATATTTTTTTTTATTCAGTACATTAGCTGGTACCTTCGTTACTGTCGTACTTGATCATATTCACAGTTCGTTTGTTATGTGTCGTAGGTATATTTCGTGATTTATTGTGTACTGGTAACAATTTGACATCGGCAGGACCTTTATGTCTTAGCAGTAAGGTGGATTTTTACCGACTTCACAAAAAGGAGGAGGTACTATGTTCGGATGTTTGTATGTTTTTTTTTTTGTATGTTTGTTCATCGAATACTCCGCCAATCGTCGACGGATTTTCAAAATTCTTTTTTTGTTCGAAAGTAGATAGTTCTGAGGTGGTCCCACTATCACGAAGTTAGGGTCTGATGATGGGATCTTAGAGAAATCGAGGGCAACCCTCAAATTTTACAGGCTCACTTATTGTTTTTCGCATATTTTATGAAGTATCTTGTGTATTTGCGTATGATTGTCACCATCTCAGGTACCTGGGCTGATGATGGAAGGTACAACTCCTTAACAGTAAGAAGTTACTCGAACAGGCAAGGACTGTTTTAGTAAATTGTTTTGATGTTTGTTGTATTTCAAGTTACTTTGCAATATTGATAGTACGCCATGATCACTAATTATTTAACACATCTGTTTTAACGAGGTTCCGCTTCAGTTAACGCAAGTGATGAAAGCACAGTTTCCTTTGAAATTGATCGGTTCTATAAAGTTGTGGGCAAGTTGGCCTCTGGTGTAGGCTGCGGCAAACAAAGCTTTGATATTGCCGACAAAATCAACATATGCGCTAGTTGCGAATACTCATGAATTTCCAATTACAACTGCGAGCCGTTCTTTTGTTTAATAAACAACTCTTTTGTTACTTGACTCAAGTGTTGGAATCAATTGTTGCTAAAAACAGTGAAATTTTGATGAGATTTACAGAATTGTTTTGTTGTTCCTATTGTGTGTTGCTGTTGAGGTGAGTGCTAATTTAAATTGGTTTCTGGTCGTTTCTATGGACGGAAAGGTAGTTGGTTGGCTCTTAAAAGGTATTTGTAATGTTTAATTTCCGTTAAGTTTCTGAAGTAAATTGTTCATTCAGTCAAGTTATCCTATCTTGGCATACGCTTTAGGGCAGATTCAGTCTTGAGGCGAGGGCTCCGTACAAATTTGTAGTTATATTTTTTGTAATGTAACTAAAAAGTTTACGGTTTACAAATTTCATGATTCTAGGTCAACGCATAGTACCCTACTTATAGGTTTTGATTTCGGAACCTAAACGCCCGTATCTTTTGATTGAATTAACTTAGAAGTTTGATTTTTTCACTGCTTCAAGGGATTGCAGCCTTAAAAATTCGATATTAATTTCAACTTGATAACTCCACGCGTTCCTGAGAAAAAGAGTCTTGACTGACGGACACACAGACTGACAACGAAGTGATCTTATAAGAGTTCCGTTTTTCCTTTTGAGTTACGGAACCCTAAAAAATATGCCAATGATTGAAAATGGAATATCATCTATGCTGATCCACTACACGTTTTATAGTTTTGATGCCTCGGTTTTTTGTTTGAACTGCCCCGTTGTTCTCGTAGTCGCAAGTACGACTGCGCTCTGAGCAGGGTTCGATTCCCAGGTCGAGCAAAGTGTTATTGGGTTTTTCAATCAGGAATTTCTCAGTAACAGCCCGGTGTTTGGAAGTTGGCGGTGTGATACCCCTGTGCCTCGGAAAGCACGTTAGAAGCTTTTGGTCCTGCGCCTGATCTGTCTCCGCGGATTGCCGTCTCATCGGACTATGAGGGAGAGAGAATATTTCTGCGCACATATCTACCGCGCCGAAGGCTAGTCTCTGAGATAGGCCGCCATGGCCGAAATACGGTCTGGAGGAAACCATTGGAGGATTATAGTTAAACTTTAACCCGTTTCTCAACTATGGTGGGTGTATTCACAGACACAACCAGCTGTCTTGTTATACCCAGGTTCGCGACTCATAACACCACGCAGCGAAACACGACGCCGACAACGTTACGTGTATAGTCATAGTTTTAAGGTTTTTAATATGTATTAGTTTATTATTGTATAAGATTATTTTGTGTATTTTACCTATGGGCCTTTGTTGCCTGATAATAAAATGCTTATTATTTATGATTACGCGGTAGCAAGTTCATCGCTTGACCACAGCGCTTTTCGAACCATTTTCTCCGCGTTCTGCGTATAGGGGTAACGTAGGAACTTCTTAAAGTTAATATTGCAATGTGTAAGTATAACTGACGTTGTAAGTTCATTGTTTAGAAGCTGTAAAGTTTCTTTTGGCTTTTAAAACTTTAGCGAGAAAATACACTTAAGATTTTCCTCCCATTCCAAGTTTCTGTAAACTTCAGACGTAAGCCCAAGTGGCCAGTAACATATCTTTACATTTTACTAAGAAGTTTTTGTATTTAGGGACAGTCAGCAAAAGAGTTAGGTATGCAGGATCGTCGGATATAGTTGAAGTTTATTAATAAACCGATGGATGTGGTCGACTGAAATTTAATTTGATAAAAATGAGCTGTTTGTTTTCTATTAATAAAATAAAATTTTATTCGACAAGAGTTAGGCAGAGATATAAAGTATGTTGGGGTAAGTTCGGCTCTGGGATGAGACCGTACGAATCAAATTTCCGGCTTCTTTGGCATTATTTTATAAAGCGGGTAACATTGAATTCTACGCCATTTTATTCTGCCCTGAACACGATCAGGGCAATTTTTTTTTGTGATAAAATGGCTCAGAATTTGTTTCATACGGTCTTATCCCAGCGACGAACTTACCCTAACATACTATACCTACCTAAAATACATCCTTTCGCCAGTTATGTTTAATCCCATGTAATAAAAAAACACAAACAAATGCTTAAATGTAGATACAAATAATAAGCAATTCCGCAATGCCCCCAATTTCACCTCAATCTAAAAACTCGAACTTCCCATCCGAACGATAATACTCCCACAAACTGGTTCAAACTAGTTACGCCTAACACTATTTGTACAGCTAATTTCGGTTTACAATGATGAAAATGTAAATGTAAGTGCCCGCAGCACTAAAGCCACGTTAATTGATGAATTTCACATAAGCGGACAAAGGTTATGCGTGATACTCGGGCCTCACCCTCGTAAATTAATTAAAAACGTGACAACCGCGAATTTAGCCCTTTTCATGCCGTGACTGAGTGGAGTAACAAAACAATGGAGGAGTGCTGAGGACAAAGTTTAGCGGAATTTGATGTTAATCATGTTCGATGTAACGCTAAATATGCTGTCAAAGACGGAATGTCTTGTTTGCGTTTACCTTCAATCCTTAATTCAAATAAAAATAAATGAGGAGATTCTTGGCGACTCTTCTCCATAGGAAACGACCAATTGAAACAGTGCACCTAGCTTCTGACGTTTCATAAGTGTATGCGAAATAAAATATTCTGATTTGAACGTCAAAACCACATATCAACCGCCCTTTACCACTTCCTAGTGATATAGCTGGGACGAAGTGGCGCAACAAACTCCCCAGCAACACAATGTTTGTAAGTATGTGATAATTGATCAAACGCGCTAAAACGATGTAGGTGTTTTTTTATAATCATTCAGACACTGTTTTTAATATCGAAGTGTCGCAAAATATGGTGTTAAAGGTGAAAGGTTACAGGGTATTTTTGTTTGCGCGCTACGTTGATCCCACTCCCGATTGCGATCAAACGCGCAATCACAGTGAGGTCAAACGTTTCATTTCATATTCATAGACATTCAGATACCCATCTAAATTATATATGTGTGCTATTTGTATATGGTTTTATCCAATACCTAGATGTTTGTCTTAGACAATTTCCGGGAATACAATTTCAATATAGCCGACACGTGTATGTCGACGTTAGAAATGCTCGGTGATCGACATTCGATTAAGCATTGCCGATCAGTTTGCTACGGAACATGTGACTAACCTGATCTCTATCGATCGACTTCTATCTAATATCCCCTACTAGTTTTGGCCCCTATAGTTTTCGAAAGATACCAATATTTTCCATTCTCACCGTTAAAAAACATCACGCCCCAAGGATCCGTACAAAACATTTTGTTTCATCAAAAAAACACTTATCACTATCGCATTTTCCTTTCATGACTAAACAGATTCGAGGAAACGACCTGAAGCAAAAACTGCGATAAATCCTATTACATAATGATGGTTCCGTAATTGACAGAGAATCAAACGAAATATCTAGCATTAATAATTTAAACTTTAGGTAAATTAGCATAAGTCTCATCTTTGAGAAAATGGCACTCAGCCGTTAATGTTAAATAGAAAAAGTTTAACCCAATTTTTTAAATTGATATTCTACTTTAAGTGCGATGTGCGCTTTTATCATTTCTAACGTGACGATATTATCGTGGACATCCACGTCACGTCACGGCACCACAATAACGCAGGGAAGTATATGGAAATATATGAAGACGCTTTTAAATTTCCGTCCACGATAACATTATAACGTACACGTTTTTATGGACGTGGACGTCTACGATAAAGATATCGTTTTTTTTTTTTAAATTAGTCTGTTAATATCCCACAGCTGGGAAAACGTCTTCCTACTCTTCCACCTCTCTCTGTCCAGAGATGCCAAGGACTAATCTTTATTGAATGATAGGTATCGTGACTTTAGAAATTATAAAAACGCACAATAAAGGCAAAGATAATTATAATTTGTTGATATAGCGAAATACGATGTGAGAAAACCAACAGTTAAGCGAAATGTGTCAATTTGGTTACGAATTTTGCGCTCATATTAGCCCCTTTTATACAGGGTGTGATGCTCCAAAAAATATTTATTTTTTATTTTACTTCAGATGAGATGTCTGAACACAATGCTCGTCAAATCTTAGAAATATTCTCGTGTCTTTGCCAAAACTTTTATGTCATACGTCGCTTCTGCGATTTTAGTAAAAATATTTTTGCTGTTTCTACTTTTCATTCAAAATTTTATAAGTAATATTTGTGAAATTTCATTTCGTCTTGTTTATTTAGTGTCACATCTTGTCTTCGTATAAAGACTTGCAGTCTTTATGCTTTTAATTAGATTAGAAGTAGGTACGACTAATGTGAGTACGTACATTAAAATTTTAGTCATAACTTTCTAACTTTTATGACTAAAATAAATGGATGAACTTTGTAACAGAGTGAGTACTTAAAAATTATGATGTTGTGAACACTAATGAGCAGGTTCATATTATTCTTACCTCTAAGTAGGTACGTAAGTTTTCATTTTATTTTATTTTATTTTATTTTATTTGGGAAACAAACAGATGCAATAACAAGCATAAGTATACAAATAGTTTAAACACAATCCAGAAACAGTTTCCACAGATAATTATTCAATTAAATAATATGTACCCAAGTGTAACAACAAACAGGCGGGAGGAAACGCCCGGGTGTCACCATTGCCAGGATCGCCCAGAGGACACGGTGGAGCACACGGTGGAGGTCTGCCCCGCTTGGGCGGAGCACCGCCGTGTCCTCGTAGAGGCGATCGGCAGCGGCGGCGACCTCTCGCGCCCGGCCCTGGTGCAAGCCATGGTCCGGGGCGAGAGGGAGTGGGAGGCAGTCACCTCCTTCTGCGAAGCAGTCATGCTAGCGAAGGAGGTGGCGGGACGGCTCAGGGAGAGAGCCTCCCGTCCCAGCCGCCGCGGGAGACGCTCCGGGCGTCCGATCAGGACCAGGCCCGTGCCGGACGGCGCGTACGTGTTCCACGCGCGCCTCAAAGAGATGTCAGCATCGAGGAGGGGCCCCATAGGGCCGAAGCCTGCCGGGTCAGCGGGATTGTCCGAAAGGGTTACCGCTGGCCCGGAACATAAAGGGCTAAGGAAGGAACACGGGTGGGTTTTAGTCAGTAAGAGTCTGACACTCCCTTCCGCTCCACCCAGAGCGGGAGGGGTCATTTGATGATTTCCCATCCGCAAAAAAAAAAAAAAAAAAAAAAAAAAAAAAAAAAAAAAAAAAAAAAAAAAAAAAAGTGTAACAACAACCAGAAGTTCACACCGTTAAAATTTACAATTTACAGAATTTACAATTTAATACTATATAACTTATATAACATTATTATTATTTAAATTTCGATGCCAAAATATTTCTTATATAAAATTTGAATTTGGGTAGAGAAAGGTGAAAAATATCTAAATCTTGATTTGCTTTTAATGAAATGGTGTCGTTGTAGAGACGACAAGCTCTTTTAATAAAAGTATTCTTACCATAATTGGTTCGGGAGAAACCAATTTGGAAGAGAGTTCTTTTGCGTGCATTTAAGCATGGACATCCAAAACTTATTTCATCATCCTTTAAAATGTTGAGTGTAGTGTTTCATTTATAGGCATGCCACACCCTACGGCCTTTGCGGCGCCGTACATATTATTATATGTATTTATAAAAAAAAACCTACTAATATTTTTTAACCTTATTGCAGCATACCCACACGTTGACCCAGATGCTTTTTATAGCGACGTTTTTTCATCGTACTTTGGATTTTCAACGCTCAGCTTAGCGTCGAGAGTTCAAAATCCAACTGTACGCTTTTATTACGCGCTAAGAAATGTTCTGTTGAATTCTCAACGGTCACCTCGAAGCCGAGAGTTGAAAATCCAGGAGCAATTGGCGTTTAAAAACCGACTTCAAAAAGAAATTAACTCAAAATTATGAAATAACTTTAATTTCGGAAGTCGATGTCTTGGAATCTGTATTTTAGTTTTTTGCCACCGATTTCCGAAATTAAAGTTATTTCATAATTTTGAGTTAATTTCTTTTTGAAGTCGGTTTAAATTTTTTGAAGCCGGTTTAATTTTTTTGAAGACGGTTTAATTTTTTTGAAGTTGGTTTAATTTTTTTAAATTAGGTACTTTTTTATTTCGTAATTTTTAGTTTTTGTATATAATAAGCCAGGCCGTCACACTTACACGTATTAGTCCATATCTTGAAAATTACTGAATCGATTTTGATGAAACTTGAACTGTTCCCGAAGTTGAAGTAAATATAAGCCAATGAAAACATGGTCACGATCCGATTAATAGTTGCGGAGAAATGCGTGGACAAACATACATACAAACATACATACGTACATACGTCTATAAAATTTGGTACATTTGTTTGGAAGCCCTAATAGATTGTCATATGTGAATATAATATAATTCCAATAATATTACATACCTACATACGTGTCGAATTGATAGCCTCCTTTATTTTGAAGTCGGTAAAAACGGTACTCACTATTAACAGCATTCATAGCATCATTTTCACTAGTTTCTTGACAAAATCGATTGTATCCAAGTCCGATGTATTGATAACTTCAGAAAGTAAAGAAAATAAAAATACAAGTAAAATCAACACCTAGCGAGCGGGAAACACCAGCCATTCCTTGCCGTTCATTGATGCTCGTTCGCATAATAATTAAAAAGTTCATCATTCATTTTAAGACTTTATTCCATACAAAATAGAGTCAATAATCGAAAAGCAGAATACATAACGTTATAAAGGTCGGGACTGCGGTGCCGGGATTATAATACGATCACCAATCCACTGACTAAGCGCGGTGTTAATGGTGAAAATGCATCAGAAGTGGGGTAATCCTAAGACTAACATCGAAGAAAACTTTGACTTAGGAAAACATGAAAGCTTTCTGCACTTTGAAAATCCGTGTTTTTTATATCCCAACATTTCCAACTATGACGGTTCTTTGTGGGGCTTGTTAAAGAAAAGAATTTAAACTTCAATTAACTCCACATTCTGTCTTCAGTGTTATCTATGTACTCACCAATATAATAAAATAGTAACAAAGTCATAACAGTACAATGAATATTTTTGAAAATAAGTAAGTAATTGCCACGAGGTGTGGGAACGAGTCGGATGCCGAAGAATTTTTGTCCGTTCGTCTGGTTGTATGTTCCGGATTGGCGCAAAAACGGCAGAACATTGATATTGGATAAAATTTTGCTCACAGATAGTTCATAGCCTGTATTAGCGCTTAGGCTACTTTTTATCCCGATATTTTCCGACCTCCATGCGGTCGAAGCCACGGGCAAAAGCTAGTGCATCATAAACAAAGTTTTGCAAAATCGAGACATTTCTAAAATGATAGCATTCAAACGCTACCTTCAAACGAGTTCCAATAAAAAGAATCTTGACACTAGAAGTGACACACAACCACTGATCTGAATTTTGGCTTAACATCCAACAAAACTGCACCATCTAGTATAAATAGAAATCAGAGCTATGTACTTTTAAAGTTATGTGCAGAAATATTTTCTGTTTTCCATTGTTTGCACTTGTTTATAATGTGCATAAAACATGAAGTCTTTCGTTTAAACACATAATATTGCCCGACCTACATTACGCCAAGTCGGTTGTTAAATAGAAAATATTAATAAATGGCTGTGTGACCTATATAAATAATTATACGTAGAGGGTTAACGTCGACTGGTGTATAAGGGGGATTAGCCATTGCTCTGATCGACCGAGAGGAATACCTTCATAATCGATCACGGTAGAATCAGTTTTTTGCATTTTATGTTGATTGATATGACATTAACTGATTGATTATCTTGGATTCGGTTCCCAGGTCGTGCAAGTGTTATTTATAGATTTTATAGTCGACGATGAGTGGCTAGGTAGTCTTCTTCTCGATGGGCTACCGGGGACCTACAGGCCTATGGTACTGGCAATTGAGAATTCGTATGTGACAAATAGCACAGATCTTGTTAAAACAAAAATTCTGCAGTTTTTTATTCAACTAAGGGCGCATTCCACCAAACTATAATACCTAGAATATGTCTTATCCTTTTTTTTTTTTCGGATGGGAAGTCATCCCGCTCTGGGTGGAGCGGAAGGGAGTGACAGACTCTTACTGACTAAAACCTACCCGTGTTCCTTCTTTAGCCCTTTATGTTCCGGGCCAGCGGTAACCCTTTCGGACAATCCCGACCCGACATAACCATAAGTCTTACCCTGAGAATACATTTTGAATTTTTGACAGTTTTTCTGTACTAGAACTGTCAGACGTCAGTTTTATTCCACGAATAAAAGTTATCTGGCTTTGGTAAAATTGACCCTAAAGAGTAAATGTTAATGTTATGCTTCGTTGTCCGTCTGTCTGTCCGTCGGTCAAGACCCTTTTTCTCAGAAACGCGTGGAGTTATCAAGTTGAAATTAATATCAAATACTCAGGACTGCAATCAATTGAATCAGTGAAAAAAATCAAACTTCTAAGTCAACGCAATCAAAAGATACCGGCGTTTATGTTCCGGAATCAAAACCTATAGGGTACCTACTTCCCGTTGACCTAGAATCATGAAATTTGGCAAGAAGCAATGTCGTGTAGCACAAGTAAAGGAAAAAATCCGAAAACCATAAAATAGTAGTTATATTGCAAAAAAAAAATCCCGTGATAAACTATTTATATACCTACAAATTTGTACGGAACCCTCGGTGAGCGAGTCCGACTCGCACTTGACCGGTTTTTTCGTTTTTATTTTAGCTCCTTGCCTAGTGTGACGTTTTTTATAATTTTATAGCAATGAAAATGTTTGTTTTATGTGCCAAAACAGTCATCATAATATGAATAGACGTAATGTTGATTACAGAATGTTGTTAGTAACAGACAAGAATATGGAACTGCTAATATATTTCGTTTTCATATGCTCTTGAATAACACCCGAGGGAGTGTAAGGGAAAACAAAAGAGTGGGTGAGCTTTTCCTTGTAGACATACAACATAAATGTGCCTTAGAAAAGTACATGTATTTGTATACTCATATGTATGGTCTGATCGAAAAATATCTGATGAAAATGTAAACAAACCCTGATTAGGTTAAACTCTTAGGCAATAACTCACTAACTTACCAAGACTTGGTAACTTTTTCCTACACTTATCCCCTTACTAATAAACGTATTATATCATTAGTTACACACCGATTTTTCTCTTTCAGTCGTCAGTAATTTGACTTTCGAAAGAAGAAGATAAAGCGTTGTAGAGTTATACAGACGCTACACAACGTTTATTAGTAAGGTTTTTTAAGTAACACCATTGAATTGTTATTGAAAAATCATCGACGAAAATTCAGGTCATAAAGTTAACCGTAGCAAATAATAATATGTACAAGTATATTAAAAGGAGGGGTAATAGTCAAAGGGCATCAAAAGATTCGTCCGCATCGCTGTCAACAGGAAACGTGCCTAAAAGGCTGGCAGCATTGCCACGTTCTATGGCAATGCTGATTCTTTGGCCAAAAAATAGGCCAGCCCTCTGGTCACGTGAAGAGTCGAGAACTTGGGGATATCTCGAAAAATTAATTAATTTCCTTATCATCAATTTGTCTTACAATCAATTTGTCAAATTAAAAAGTATCTAAGGTGATTTAAAATAAGAATTTCGGGTTTACATAATGAAATAATTAAACCAACGCACTAATTTTTTAATAATACTACAAAATGGCAATCACTGGTACTCTTTCCGATCCATTTGTTTACATTCTCGTCAGATACTTTTGGAACAGACTGCATACACATGTCCATATATATTTAGAGAATTTAAAAAGAAAATTTCGCGATACGTTTGAAATGTGCCCTCTGCTCCTACCGTTTCCCTCTGGGACAATAAAACCCGGCTAAAAGTAAATAGGTATTCTGTTCGGTCGGTATGTTAACATTCAGGAGCACCTTTGTATCCCTTGGGATAATACGTGAGGATAATGTCAGGCACTGCTATTATATAACAAGGATGATTCCGTTACGGACTGGGTTCGCGAAGACTTTAGTGGTCGACAAGGTGAGTGGAATGTCGTCCATAGTTTTTATGGTAGCATATTTTGTGATATTTATTATTGGAACGTTGTTGGTTGGTTCTCTTAGGCACACAGACAGAATAAGAAAGTTCGGCAGTCATTTTCAACCGGACTCTGTCAATAATATTCTCTCGAGGTGTTGTGATTGGTTCCTAAACCAATCAACAAATAATGGACGATTAGACAACAAACAATCTGAAAAATCTAACTACATCATAACGTATACGTCGACATGTCATCTAACAGCAGATTAAATTGACGAAGCTTTACGAAATAAGTCAGACGGAATTTGAATAAATTGGTATTTTTTTATTTTTATTAAATCGAGATTTTGAGGACACTCGTTACTAGTAAGTACCTTATCAACGTTTCATCGGTATAGATAAAATACTTTACGTATATTTTTACGATCACTACGATAAAAATGAGTATATTTACGACACGGTTTGATATTTGTAACAAAATTCAATAGACATGCATCGTTTACAAATTCCGTTTAAAATCGATGATCAGTCGAACTCGGGCCCTGAAAATTTATGGGTCTTCAAAAGCTATAAATTAAGGTTGGTCTAACGAGGCCCTGTCGAGTAATAATCTAGGGTTTGAAACTATTAAAAGGCTTTAGGTTCAATTATTAAGCTAACGGAAAGACGACACAGGTTTATTCACAGCATGTAAAATTACAATGCCGGGAATAATCCTTTTCTTTCACACCAACTATCTTTGACCCGAGCTCCGTTGACATAAGCCAAAGGTACAAACATTAACTGTGTACAAAACCCAAATAAACCTACCACCTAATACCGTTCCCTAACATATATTTGCCTTCTTACGTCCTAGACCTTATTAACACTAGGAAAACCAACGAACATACAGCGAATAACAAACATTCTGATAGGGGCAAAGCAGACCCAAATATAATGTTAGTAAAGGGTCCTTTAAACTTGGTATTTCGAGTCCTTTACCCAAATTTCACCTCAATTAACCCCTAAAAACTGTTAGTTGGCACCGAAATCCTAATTTTATTTGTATTTTTTGACCTTCAAAGTTTTAGAAGCCTTCTCGTGTAAGCAAAAGAGAACTATAACGTGTAGAGTAAACAAGGTACGGAAGGATTTGTTAAAGTAAATTGTAGGTATATCATGCTTATTGTGACAGTTTTAGGTGTCCTAACTAAACAATTTTATGTAAGTTAAAGTCCCTTTTGTTGTGTCAATTTGTTAAGTATCTTTGTTTGTTTGGGAGCCTTGGAATTGGTGAAAAGAAAACAGTGTTTATCACCTGTTTATTGTTCCGCGCGGCTTGTAAGATTTAATGAGAACGTTGAAAAGGGAATATTATTATCCTACAAACAAAATAATCATTATTTTGTCTAGCTTTAGAAATGACAGTTATTATAGTAAATATTTTCTTGATGTCACTAACTTTTTCTTTTGAAACTTTTAATTGATTCGGAATTCATAATTTCAAAAGAAAAACAAACCTGCGTACGTTTTGATACAGGATTACGTGCCAATTATAATTAGTTGACTTTCGAAAAACAGTTTCAAATAACTCTGCCAGGTATTTCCTTTTCCACGTTCCCCTTGAGACATGGGTCTAAAACCCGGCATGTCAGTTCCCGTCAATCACGCACGGGTCGGAAATCAAATAGCACCTTATTTGATTGTCGGAAACAGTTCAAAACTGAGTTTAACAAGGTTTTTGAGCGTTTTAAAAAGTAGGCGTTTGTTCGAAATCATTGTCCTAACGTTTTACGTAAAAAAAACTAAAAACTGATTTAATTGTTTAAGTCAGTTTTTTTTTCTATAGTCATCTGAGATTGATGACAATTAAAATAAATTCGATTTACACTCACTAAATTGGGTTACTAAAACACCTGTATCTATTTTTTTTTAATTCTAATGCATTGCATTTTTTTTGGAGAACTAAACTAATGTGGAGCTATGCTCAAACTATGATTCACCTATTATCCTGCCCTCTGTGTCCCAAAACCTGCTGTCAAATTGCTGCGCTGCCACCGACGACGCCGTGGAAGTGGCGAAGTTTTTGGCCAATGCAAGATCTGAATTACAGTGTGGCACCGCTGTAGTTTTAGGAGGCCTAAAAAGGCCACTTTGGAGAATCATAAAAGGATAACATTTTGAATCGTAATATGGCGAAGACAGTCCGTGTTTTTCTTTTTTTTTTCGCTGCACTACGTAGGTATAATCAGCCCCCAGATCTTGCGACACGAAGAAGAAGACAAAGCCTGTTTACTGACCTGAAGCCACCTAACGCCTCTTATCTGTACATTGTAAAAATCAATGATGCTCACCGTTGACCCACATTCCAAACGCAATAAAATCTAATAAATATTTACAGATTAACCATTTCAATATCATGAAAAAGTTCTTCGCAAATAAAACGGAGTTCTATTGAATTGAAAACACTCATATCCGGCCTATTATTATCAACAATAGGTATTTAATTATATAACACAATAGGTGTAAAATATCCATTCCGTTTTGTGTAGTGTTATTTCGTTTATTTCGTTCATAAATTTTGATAAAAACCCATTAAAATGGAGCTAAAGCGATGTGGATTTCGGAAACTGTTTGATTCAAGTTGTTTAATGTTTTGGTAGTATTTTATGGGTTTGGTTTTAGTGTTTATGATGGTAAAAGTCATTATGGATTATGTGTAGCTATTCAAAAATGGCCGTCACTAGCGCTTCTCTTGCATTGCATTGGCCAAAAATTTTAAGGTTTTATTTTGTAAATGGATTCAAACCTACGTAAGTTGAGATAGTTTACTTGCGGGTGAAACCTCGGAGCGCTGCTAGTTTTATTCTATTTGAATCATAAGCACGTTATGACGAATAATTTATGGCCATAACTGAAAGAGATGTAAATATTAGATAACCTATAAATGCTCGGTTCGCTAATTCGAAGACATGTGACATCTCCCAACCTGAAGTGGGCCAGCGTGGTGGATTACGGCCCACTCCCTATCACAGAGAGGAGGCCTGTGTCCCAGCAGTGGGAACATTATGGGCTGATTATGCTATAAACGCCCGATGATAACTAGATGACTACTTATCGCATCATAAAAAAATAAGTCATAGGCCTGTAGCGGTATCTACAACGCCACATGGGAACAACGCGTCATACTGACGTCACGCGAATCCTGCATCGCGCAAGCAGAGTTTACCGCGCAATTAGCATAGATACAACGGCCCGACATGAATCATCGGGCAGTTGCCCGCCAGACACAACACCCGTCTGGTCGGAGGATCCTCCCTTTTATATGGAGTATGAGTGAACTTTACACCCTGTTCCTCATACCTCTATAGGCCTATATTATACCCGCTTGCTTATTAAGCACGTGGTTACACTATTCGTCAAAATAAAAATATTACGATAATGCTGGCAGCAAAGCGAAAGATTGCTCTCGACAGAAAACAAAAACAAAATTAGAACGATCAATCAACTGTCAGAAATTTCAAACATTAACTGTTTCAACAACATTTGACCATAGATTCAATTCCATAGTCTCTCAGAAATCTTGCAAGGGTTGTATATTGTGCACATTTCAGCTTGGAAACCTGTTTCCGAAGTCCGTTTAGCTGCAACTATAGCATCTAACTGCTCGCTACTCATATCAGTCGACCTAAATGTCTGGGAGGCTTCCGCATGGCTGTCTGCGCATCTGATCTCAGGGTAATGGCGCCCAAGATACAAGAATACTAATGTTAGATGTTAATGCGAACTATTTAGGTATTTGAGGTTTGTTTAGTCAATACTAAATTATTATTATTTGTTTTTATGTTTTTATATATCTCGGGACCATGGGGTCCCGGTCCTTTGGAAGGCGTACGAGGGGCCGAAGCCAACTGAAATGCGGCACCAGCCGACGATTTATCTCTGTATGCACTATACAAGTGCACCCAAGGATAAAAAGAAAGAAAGAAAAAAGTTTATTTGGACACAGTTCGTAAACATAACCCCATTTTATTATTTTATTTTAATTGTAATGCTTTGAGTTTGAATTTTTGTGTTTGAGAAATTGCCGATGGGAAAACCCAATATCACGTTACTGCTGAGCACGAGGATTCGATTCCCAGAATCGAATCCAAGACCTCGTGCTCAGCAGTAATCGGATATCTATGGCAGTAACGCTTGCGATCACCAGACCAAATGAGGCAGTCATATACGAATCTCTCAGTTTGTGTACTTAGGAAATGTTGTGAATGATAACCTGACTCATGACCTAGACGTGTAAAGATGCATCCAGACAGTGCGAGGCATGCGCTGCGAATTATTTTTTTTATATGTACGGTTGCCTTAGGCTGAGTGCCATCTAACATACAAAAAAAAAACATTTGCGGCGCATGCCTCGCACTATCTGAACGCACCTTTACGGGAACGCTGGGGGTTCGTGAATCTTTGTAATATGTTGGTTCGGAGGTTTGCTAGGTGTTCAAAGGCAGTCAAAACAACATTGTTTAAGGCCTTCTGCCATTCTTTTTATACGTGCAGCCTGTGCCTTATTAACAACTAACTGTTGGCCGTGATTTCGTCTGCGATCCAGGATGAAAAGTAGCCTATGTCCTTCTCCATGTCATGGTCAACCCATGTGTCAATTTCATCCAAATCTGTTCAGCCGTTTCGGCATGAAAGCTTAACAAACAAACAAACTTACTTTCGTATTTATAATAATTATGAATTAGTTATGATTATTAGATATTTAATAAAGATGTGTAGAGACGGTCAAAATGTTATACTTTTTTCGGTCTAGCCCTCATTCGCCAAGTTTGCAGAGTATAAAGTTCGATACCGAACTTCGTTACAGAAATAAGTAGGTACAGACGCCAGCACACCAAGCTACCACAATCTGTCAAATTTATTTTATAGATTTTTAACTTTATCGCTAAAGCATAAGGTTCAATGTTGATTGGGAAAATATGGCGGTTTCTGGTAGTTTGATCTGCTGGCGTCTGTACATACTTAGATTAGTTCTAAATGAAATGCCTAAACATGAATACAAGCATGTCATTATCACGAATCATGCAGTCATGTAGGTATAGCTATAAAGATAATATGGGTCAGAAGTTCGATGCCTGTATGTGAACATAATTATTATGAACGATATGATATGTAGTTGTGTATAATCTCAATCGACGCAGATTGTGTAGATCATGAATATTGTATAGGCTAAATGTAATTAGTGTATTTTTAGTAACCTATATAGGGTAACTGGATCTGGACCCGCCATAGAAAATTCGCATGTAGAGGAGGTCATTTACTAATTATTGAACCTTACTTTCCCTAGCTAAAGTTTTATAGTTTGGGAGATAATAATTATGTCAATTTTATTTTTATTTTTTTTTACTTTATTGAGATTTTTCCAAAATTTGACCTTCAAGCATTCATAACTTCTGGATCGCAGACGAAATCACTGGGCGGTTATTAATAAGATGTTTATTTTTATAATATAAAAAATAAATTGTTAATTAATTATCATTTTATTACTGTTCCTTCATTTATTTTTTTTCATTTAGTTATTTTATTGTACCGTACAATAAAAATACATAATATATAGCGATGAGCTGGACTCCTTTAACATTTTGACCGCTACAGTCATTTATAGATGACAAACCAAAATGTGCCCAGCACGCCACGGTTCGACTATATGACAGACTTTGACGCCGAGGGCACGTTTTTGATTTTTTGACGTGTGGCCGTCAAAAGGTTTGGTCCTTGGCAGCTCTGGACAGAGAGAGGTGGAAGGAGAGTAGGAAGGCCTTTGCCCAGCAATAGAATATTAATGGCTAATAAAAAATAAAAAAATACAGCGACCCCACTACACCTCTCGCCTTTTAAATTCCATTCCAAAATACGGTATCCAGTAACAAAATGATTCGAATCAACGACCCATAATTTTATTTGCCTGTTTCAAGCAGCCAGTGCACATAGATCTCAATATGCCACGTAGACAAAATGCCTCATGCCTCGGCATGGAAGCGAGATATAAATATTCCAGTATATTAAACTGAACGGGGTCGGAGCACAAGCCCCAAACAAAACAGCGGCGCAAAGAGACGAATACACAAATAAATAGTAACAACCCCTGTGTTTTTAACCGACTTCAAAATAGGTGGGGGCCGTTTTTGGAAGTTGGGAATGGAACTCTATCATTTTATTCGTGATTGCTGCAATCACATTCTTCTTATGCCGTTTTTAAAAGTTCAATTAAGGCCCAATTTCACCAAACTGTTAGACATTATGGATTATAAAGTTGAGTACTGTAGTAATGATGAAGGCCTCTTAACGGTAGGTAAGCAACGTTCATAAATGAACACCTAAATGTCCTGTAACGGACAGATTTTGACGTTCAAACGTCTCTGAACTTTAAGGAATGTTAATAAAAACAGTCCGTCAAAATAATAACTAACAGAGTTTAGTCAAATTGGGCCTAGTCTCTGTTAAGTTTATCTCATAGTGTATACTTTTTGTTTATCTAATGTCAAATCTCGCGGTAGCTGTGATTCATCATGGAGGATTTACTCTAAACCCCCTTTTTTTTTTGAGGGTGGGAAATCATCAAATGACCCCTCCCGCTCTCCCGCTGGGTGGAGCGGAAGGGAGTGTCAGACTCTTACTGACTAAAACCCACCCATGTTCCTTCCTTAGCCCTTTATGTTCCGAGCCAGCGGTAACCCTTTCCGACAATCCCGCTGGCCCGGCAGGCTTCGGCCCTAAGGGGCCCCTTTACCACCTTCATTTTGCATCAAAATGTTGACCTTCCTGCAGCGGGCGATCGCCTGCGACTGAGCATTTTCACTGTCGATTTTAGTCACCAGCCGCATGCGATCGGCGAGATGTCGCATGCGGCTGGTGACTGGTGCGACAAAAGTCGACGCCTACTCTATTTTGGAAATTGCCATTTTAATCACCTGCGCCCTAGCTGAATTGCCATGTAGAAAGTCGATTTTAGCTGCACGGCTATAGTCACCTGTGTAAAGCCCGAATAACAAAAATAACAACAGCCAATAAAAACATCAAAAGATGTAATTTAATTGGCTTTTTTGCAATCTTTATCAAAGAAACTAGCTTCATCCAAAAGTGTTTCACCCAACATTATTTTATAATTTTTGAAAGAGCTTTTTACTTTGACAAAACATAGTAACGATTGCAATCTATTGTGTCTCAAATCTAATGGCGTATTACTTTTCAGGCTCAAACGTTATCGTAAAAATGGATGACTTTGTTTTTTTACTTCTAAGTAAGTAAAAGAAAATAGGCACTTTGTTTGAGATCTAAGCCTCAAATTATGCCAATGAATTTAAATGTGCGTGATTTTCTTTGCGAGGTAATTTAATTTTTGATATCTCTTGGGCTAATAGGTGTCTTAAAAATGCCTATTTGCCTAAATGATTGAAGTTAGATAGCTTAAAATGTAGAAAGTGATACTATTGATAGGTCTGTACGTGCTATGTACCATGGCCACCTAGTCAGCATTAGGTATATATCAGCCTATAATGTTCCCACTGCTGGAACACAGGCCTTCTCTCTGTGAGAAGGACCGGGTTGTCATCCACCACGCGGGCCCAGTGCGCATACTATAGGTGGATGTCACATGTTTTCGAATTTTTCGTTCTAAGACATGCCGGTTTCCCCACCACGTCACCTACTAGGCCCGAATCATTTAAACAAAAATATAAATACATACATAAAGTCTATTCAAAATGTTTCAAATTGATGTTGTTTCAAGTTAAACAAAATATCAACTTTATTTTAATGGAAATTAAGTTGATTTCAGAGTGACTAGCACCATTGGAAAAGTAATAAAAATGATTGAAGTTGTAGCGTAAACTGCACTTTGAGAATTAGTCATTTATAGAATTAGCCATTTTGAGAATTAGGCCATTAGAGACTCGGTTGCCATTTTGAGAAGTGGGCATTCTGCGCCTAAATCACTTTATTGTGTAGGAATTTTAAAGTTACTTTTCCATAAACTTTTCTTTGTTTACAATTTTGGCAAATAAGTCGCGAATGCAGATTACATATAAATTGGCATCATCGACTGGAAAGAATAAGAAAAACTATGTATGTTGCCGGTAATTCTGCTCTCACACGCCTTCGGAAAATACCTACACGCATGATGGGACATTGCCACATTTGCCATATTCACGCATCGGTATTATTTCCCGTCTAGTTAAAGACCGGGAGGGACTTGTAACAAGTAATCCTATTACAGGCTGTATTCTTAGCAATGGTTATGTTATGTGCAACGATGTGTTTATTTTTCTTTTTCTTTGTATGCTCATTAGATTGTGATAAAATAAACAGTTATGTTATTCAGAACAAATAAAACCATATGGAAATATACGCGAAGATTATCTAGTACTTTACTAATATACAAATGCAATTATGGTTAGGTTAGGTAAACTGGAACTTGAGTTGGCCCAGCGTACTACATAATGCGATAAGGTAGTCCGCGAAATAACAAGCTTTTTACGTTCTTTGCAATTTGCAGGTCAGGGGTGTTACATGTTGATTTAAATATGATTCGCGACCAACAAATATGACTTTGCATAATTATAATCATTAGAATCAGCAATACAACTCAAATACGATGATTTTAATGAAATGTAGGCATGTAATAGCATAGTCATTCAATAGGGTAATAATTATGAACTTAAAGAGTCATGATGATTTCTCGCAAGCTGCTTGGGGCCAGCTTATGGGTTACCTACCACTGACGTGACGTGACGTGACGTGAAAGCATAGGTACCAAGTTTTAAAACGTTCTGTAATGCTATTCTGTAAAAATCTCACCCTGAAAACTTACCACGTGAAAAGTTATCACGATGATCTTTTTACAGATTAGCACCGCTGTTTCGTCACTGTCAATCATACTTGTTTGACAGTGGTGCCGATTCTGTTGTTCACAAACTAAACTAAACCTGACGTAAATTGACGTACAAGTTACTCCATGATACAAGTTTAGACGTGATTAAAAACTTGTACGTCAATTTACGTCAGGCGCTGATTAATTTGACAGGACTAACTTTAAACTAAACAGTCGAAAATGTTGGTTTACAGATACGGTAACAGGCCGTAGACGTTCTCTGATGAACTCGGAGTACATAATTGAAATGAAGATGCAGGCGGCGCATATTCTCCATATTGCAATCATCGCTTGTTCGGATACTAGATTGGGCTAACCGGAAACCTACTGCTGTTTCATACTGTTCCTTTTGAGTGAATATGGCTGTGCTTATTTGCTTCTACGTCTAAAATGATTTAGGTCATGATATTTTGTTTCTCATTCTCTGAAAATGAGTCTTCGGTGAGAATGAGTGAGAGTCTAGGAGCGCATGGTAAATGGTAGTTCATAAATAATGTTTATTTTTGTAAATTGGGTCAAAAAACACATTTAGACATTAAACATAAAATAAGTTTTAAAATTTGGTGAGGTCGGTGCTTCCTATCCAACCAAGAAACTCAGAGATCACGGACTTTAAGAGTCCGTACATAATCTTGGTCAGGCCATGTATACGAGGACCATGCAGATTAGTGTCCGAGATGTTCTTTTGAGAAAACCATCACACAGATGGTTGGAATAACCACCGATGGCCGCCATGGCCCACACACAATAGTCCCTCAGAAGGAAACCAAATCCTCTAACATAGAACATCACATAGATTTTAAATGGACCTGTCCAGTCAGTTCTCGCTCGTCGGTAACAATTAACCCCCTTATTGAGTAAAAACATTCCTTATTAACCACAGACCGGAATAAATACCTAAAACAACCTGTTTTAGTCTTTTTGAAGCTAATGAAGTCTGAGGGCGATAAACTAAACCAGAATTTGACTTAATCATTGTTTATGAGTCGCTTTTATACAAGGAAGTAAGGCCCCTTACTTCCTTGTTTAAAAGCGACTCAGTTAGTAGAGTTAGTAGAGAACATTTTCGATAAATAGTGATACAGCCATTAGACCGATTTTAAATTTTCCATAGAAACAGAGATTTACAATTATCTTTTTTTAAATAAGACATTTCGAAAATGTTCTCTGCTAACTTTTTAGACCTTTTGTATCCTGCTTATGCGTATGAAGTTTCATTAAAATTGGTTAATTAATTTCGAAAAATAAGGGCTTGAAAGTTTGTATGAAATGCCGTACGACGTAAACGCTCTTAACATAGTTAGGTGTAACAAATAAACAAAACGACGTCTTTACATGCAAGTTTATAATAGTCATTTCCGTAAACGTGCTACCCGTAATTATTTCCGTGCCGTTTATTCGGGATGCATTAAAATGCGGCATCGTGTTAATTTAAGCTGTATCATTGCCCTATATTTTGTTGTAGAGATAATTTTGGGCGCTAATTACTGTGACTATGTAGTATTCATGTCTGTACTTATGTTTAAAGTTATTTAGAAAACATTTGACAGATTTTTAGTCGAATTTAACGTATACGAAGCATGTTTGTGTGATAAATGTAAGGCCATTTGTCTAAAAAGTCGAGATACGTTGTTTGATAATATTCATTTGTCTACAAATGAATATTATCAACCAAACAGAACGTATCTCGACTTTTTAGACAAATGGCCAGTTTAGAAAACTGAGCGTCATTTGTCTAAAACATACGTCATGACGATAACGTAATGTCGAGAGTTTAATACATTAGGTATCTATATTTGTCCAACAGGGACTTGTGGCTAAGTAATAAAATCCACACGGGTTGATCGATCAGGTTAAGCTACCCTTGCCGCTAAATCCGTGGATGGGTGACCATCTTTACATACCAAGACCCCTCCGTGCCTCGAAAACTGTTGGTCCCGGCTGTCATTCGTGGATCTTTGACAGTAGTTACGGTGCGTCAGAAGCATGAAAGTCTGACAACCAGTTTTAACAAGGGGTATCGTATTACCCAGTAACTGGGTAGGTCAGATAGGCAGTCGCCCCATTTTAAATACTGGTTTTCAGCTGCATCCAGTTAGACTGGAAGCTGACCCCACCATAGTTGGGAAAAGGCTAGTTTGATGATGATGATCTATATTTTACCAAACCACAACGCTAATACCGTTCACCATATTCAGTCTTATCAAAACCCGCTGCCGCCACCGCGGTGACATGTGTAAGGGTTCATACAAATCCAAGGGTAACTAATAGGTATTATATATAGTATTATAATAGGTGCCGCTGCTGCTACGGCATAATGTGTAAATGGCCTTATGCAAAGCCAACTTTATTTAGGTACAGAAATCTGAGGTAAAGCCTTAAATGGTAACGATTCAGTAATTAAAAATGAAAAACGTCTCTCAATTTATTCTATTTTTTAAATCTGGAAGCTAGCTATACAAATTAGTTATTTTAATTACGGCACTCCTATTACAAGGCTTGAATGGCGCAAAAATAGATCAAAGAAAAGCTGCAAAAAATTATGTTTAATGATGAAAAGTCTCAGATATTCTAGTAAATAATAGCAGATTATTCACTAAGGCGATAAAGTGGTGTCTTATAGTCGCGGGCGCTATTTTGAATCTTGAACGCAACGAAGTTCGCTCAGGAGTTAAGGCTAGAATCCTGAGTGCAGTGAGGGATTAAAGCTCGCCCAAGACGAAGACATCTTTATCCCACAGGAGAATACTCTACTTTTCGCACCTATAACTGCGAGGTAATGAAAATCAATTTGATTATCGAATTAATAGTATATGAAACTGTTAGATAACCGGGGACTACCTAGTTATGTTTCTCTTAAAATATTTCTCGTGTGAATAGATATACCTATAGTCAGCCGTGAAGTTTCACTTAGCAAAATTAAAAAGCAAATATCAAAGAGATAGAAAATAACTTACATTTCATCTTATGCATCGAGTAGGTACCTACTACTTGAAATGTAAATCGTTTTTAATATTTTCTTCGATATTATATCTAGAATTTAGATACGAATATCTTTTTAAAGTTCAGTTCGAAGATTGCGGGGTGATTGCGTAACACACTAACAGTAGCAATGATTTTCTTTTTGACAGTTCAACAACATTCATTGCGTTATTCACGTTCTTGAGCAGACAAATTTTCCGAACATATGTGGCAATGAATAAGCAATATCCTTCAAAATTATTCAGATTGTTAGTGTGTTACGCTACTCTTTATTATTGTGTGAGACTACATGATAACATAAGCATCCGTTATGACGTTCACAATCATTGCCAAAACAGTGTTTCAAACCACATTAGGTATTTTGGCATCGAAACGGTTACCTAAAATACAGTAAAATAATAAAAACGAAATCCTATTTAGTGGCCTTAAATGCTAGGCCACATAATAGTCTAAGAAGAAAACTCGATCTAAATTTGGCCTCATGGCTACAAGTCATGATAATCAGCCGGTCTATTCTGTGAAAACTTAGGTGAACTGAGTTGTCATTCCTCCTTATTTTAGGGATTGACAATATTGACAGCTCACTTTTCGCGCTCTTTTTTTTTTTCGGATGGGTTATCATCAAAGCGTAAGGGAGTGTCAGACTCTTACTGACTAAAACCCACCCGTGTTCCTTCCTTAGCCCTTTATGTTCCGAGCCAGCGGTAACCCTTTCAGACAATCCTGCTGACTTCAAGCTCACTTCGCCTTAGTTTCAACGGTGAGATTTCTACAGAATATTTATCGACTGGCCAATTTAGCTCCAATCTCAAACCGATTTCATTAGGTTCTAACCAGCAGGCCTTAAACGTAACTTAATTATGCAGGCCAGGCTACTACACAGGGTATAAATGACACGGATGTGTGCGAAGTTGAACGGCCGACCATTCGTCGATTACCGACATTTAACCCTCCGCTGTCGCCGATAATCGAGGCTGGACTTGGAACCTCGTTAGATAATTATTAATGAACCTACGATGCCCTAGGGCGTTGTGTCGTGGACTCGCTTGTGGTCGACGTTAATCTTCGATTATTAAACGGCCGGATATTTTATGGTGGAGGTTTTCATTTCTGACGTCATTTTGGTAAAATATTAACCTTTTGACCGCCACAGACGTCTATGGACGTCAAATCAAAAAGTGTTCACGACGCCACGGACGGCATGGCACGTCGAAAATAACCCTTTTTTTTACAGTTCAAAATAAACATGTGCCGTGACTATTATTTTGTAGGTATGAAAGAAGGAATTTATCGCTTGGCGTAGAGAACACGGATTTTCGTTATTGACGTGGCGGTCAAAAGGTTAAAGTAAGATAGGAAAGCGGATTAATGAAAATAATGTTTCGTTATTTATTATTTGTGGAATTTCATTTCTGGAATTTCATTTCTGTGAATGATTGCGCTGTGTAAATAAAATAAATATATAAAGAAGATCAAGCTGAATAACAAAAAACCAAGCCATATTATGGTCTACGTCAATTACAATAACACTAGCTTCTGCCTGCGACTTCGTTTGCGTGAAATTTCTTGTTCCTTCGACCCACCCCGTCGCATCGCATCGCCTGCCCGCGCTATTACTTCGTTTTCGCTTAACGTTCTTTAAGACTTTTTTCTTTCTGCTCGGCTTCGGCCTAGGGTCATGTTAAATGGCCTATTATAAAAGTCTATAGCCTTCCTCAAGAATTGTGCTCTCAAATGCAAAAGGATTTTTTTAAATACGACTGGTAGTTCCAGAGATCAAACAAAAAAATAGACAAACTCTTCTGTCTTATTATTAGTATAGATAGACAGATAAAAAAATCAGATACGGCATATAATAAGTAGGTGACGGCACGGTTGGCGCAGTGGTTAAGCGATTTACTGCTGCGCTGCGTGTCGTGGGTTCGATTCCCGCACGGAACAAATATTTGTATGACCTACAAGTAGTAGTTCCGGGTCTGGCTGTTTGTGTATGTGAGTTTAAATGTTTGTAAACGCACCCACATTACAAGAGAAATTCCTAGAGTGGGGAAACGTTTTTTTATAAAAAAAAAGATACGAAATACTTTTTTGTATTTTAATATCATCATGAAAAGTAAAGAGTTTCTGAGTTAAAACGTACAATTTTAATTAAAAGTTTAAAACGACGCCTAATAAACATTCAACAGATTCAGAAAACTGATCTTTGAAAAATAGTACGTCTCCAGAAAGTTTAAAGGGTTTCTTTTTTTTTAATCGAGACCGAAGCGAAGTAAGTATTATGAGAGTGTTATTATTTCTTTAGCTTAAAAACTCTTTGATCTCGGAGATAATTTTATTTTATTGCGCGATTGTAATTTTGAGCTCAGAATGCTTTATTTTCTTTCTAGATTATTATTCTAGTTTATACTGTAGGTACAGTAATATCAAATGTTAACATTATAAGATTCAACTTTCGACGCAAAATAATACGTAACATTTAGAGCCCAATCACAAGTACCACAAACACACCACAACCACAACTACACCACAACGACAACACGTGGACGGGCGTTAATTTGTACGAAAATCAATAGTTTATTCACTTGGACCACATTCGACCGTCAAAATCAACCGTGTGGGCGATATTGACCACACCAAGGCCACGACGCGACGCAGTGACAACGCAACCACCAGCACGCGTAGCATGACGACGTTTTGTCGACGGAAGGATAGACAAAATGACGCATTGCCATGCTTAGACGCGTAGAATGCGTACAAATATTTCTACAAACTGTCATTTTGTCTAATCTTCCGTCGACAAAACCCGTTTCTACGGCGCTAATGCTATGCGTGCTGAGAGACCGCGCACTAGCGGCTGGCTTCGTCGCGAACACATCAATCATCATCATCTGTCTGTCTGCCAACACTAACAAAACTACTAGCGATAACGCAACCACATCGAATGTTTATAGAACTCATCACAACGCAAGTGCAACGAGCTGCAGCGACATGTATTCACACGTAACCACTGCTTGCCCACATTTTGTCACTGCGATATTGTGTGGTTATGCAGGTCATGTGATCGAGCCCTTCAGGTGCTTACATGACCTAAAGCGCGGTCACTATCGGACTGCATAGAAAAGAAAGAGAAGTGCGATGATACAACACTGGTAATTTATTGCAAAATATGAAGCAATTATTTAATTTAAAAAAATCTATTGATTGGACTAAAAATTGCGTTTTTTGTGTTTAGGTTCTGTAAGCCCCTTAAGGTTGGACAAATTTTACTCGCGAGACATTTCTCCCATTCGAAGTAAATATTACATTTTTACAGACAGTTTTTTTAATTATATAATTGCAAGTCAACACACAGATCCTTCATTAAAAAAATATCTGACACCTACACTCTACAGCCAATCAGAGGCTTAGACTACAACGGATAATCAATCGAAAACAATTCCTCTTTGTGGCATTCTACGAATCTACCATCATTACGGGATCCCAACATAGGTACTTCTTATTATCTTATTATGTGGTACAAAAATCGTTGAGCGACAAACAATGTAGCGCCCTTATCTCCTGGGAGATTCGCAAACACCTTTTATGCGTATTATTCGTAACATCTGTCCAACTATTTGTTTCGCTCAATTTCACAGGAGACATAACGTGTGGGTGTGATGGGCTGTCCTTTGTCTCTTTCAAACTTAATGGAATTTTCGATAGTTTTAAAGGGAAATGTGTGTTACGTTTATGAGGCTTCCACGCGTTGTTTATGAGCAGTAAACACGCGTTTAGTGGTAAAAAGTTTCACAAAACTGTTTGTGTGCAATGATATATATTACAATGTGGAGGCAACAATATGACAATAAATGAAAACACTGACAATACTCATGCAATGTATTTTGGAACTATCAAATAAATAATAGCATCGAAATAAAAAAAAGTGTTTTTGAAGTGAAAACTTCTTTAGCCACGTTGGGCATTTTTTGAGATGGGAAAAAACCATTGAACTCGCGCCACTGTTACCGTAAGCGACACCGCGCGTGTTTTTTTTATAAGACGATTAAAAAAATACCCGCTTCGGATGAGTTCGGCTGTCCTCGGGATGTACTCGGTTTTAATGTATATCCGACATGTCAGTGAGTGATGGCAAAGTATTCTGTTTGTGTTTGGTTTCCACTTCTGTCGGCACTCCCGGAGTGCCACTGTTTTTTTTAAACAAACTAAATAGTAGTGATGGGCCGACTATGGTTTTTGTCAATCTTTCACTAGCTATAATGACTATACTATTGGATATATTTGATTGAAGTTTCGTATTTTCGTCTCCATATCCTACTACATATTATGTTCAATCTGCAAATTAGAGAGAGAGGTTAAATTTAAATGTAATTTAATACAGGTTTAATTTTGTTATATTCGTGTCGCCTACCTTCAAGTACATCTATTTAAGTAACTGGTATAAAATCTTCTTGTGCGTAGGCTTTCACAATGAAAAAATATTTACTATCGACCTTTCACCTTTTGGTAGATCTAAAAATAGTGCTCAAGGTTCGTTTACGTTTACGTTATATTTTTAACCGACTTCTTAAAAAAGGTGTATACCTATAGATATATATGTATTCAAAAAATGTTTTCGTAAATTGTGGACCAATTTTGAAAATTTTTCATTTGGTAGAGGCAGCTTGTGCGGTGGTCCTACATAGATTCTATTAACTTCGCTTGGGTAGTCTTTGAGTTAACACGTGTAACATTCTGTGTACCTATTATTTAAAAGACGTAGGTCTTTAACCAAACGTTTAGTTTAATAGAATCGATATCATAAGATAAGAACCAAAAACAGTAACTCTCATTAGAAGTCTTGAAAGCAATAAAGACAAAATTTAATGAAACACGGTACTTAAATGAGATTATGATAAAATAATTATTCTACGAATTCCTGAACGAACAAAATCTGAGGATACTCGGCTAACCGAATTTCAAATCTGTGAGCAATTAAAAGCTGGTTCTACAATATTTAAGTTTTTCTTTGGATTTTGAAAAAGACTTAACGTTATTACCGATCCTCCTTCTCGTGTCCAAAATTTTAATAAATCTCACACAGTGAGTAGGTACAACAGCTCATGAAGATAAATTGATGTCGGCATGTCCTATGTCCCAATTAACAGGGTTGGCCGTAACGTCTATCACGGCCTAATGTCCAATGCCACACGTCCTAATGACATCAGAGAGGACCCTGCGGTTTGTACTTCTGAGCCTACTCATTTTCCTAATTGTTATAGAGCGATTCGACTTTAGCGCTTGATTGAGCGTTGACGCACTCTCTCTCGCTACTCGAGTTAGGGAGACTACATGACATGATAAAGCGCGGTCACTGTCGGACTGCATAGAAAAGAAAGAGAAGCGCGATGACACAACGCTGGTAATTTATTGCAAAATATGAAGCAATTATATTTATAAAAAAAGTTTGGACTAAAAAATTAAAATACTAGTATTTTAATTTTTTAGTCCAAACTTTTTTATGTTGTTAACTAGCTTTAGTATGTTGCTTGTAGAATAATCTGACAAAAAGTCAGAATGATTATACCTTTTTTTTTCTTTTTTTTTTTTGGAAGGGAGTGTCAGAGTCTTACTGACTAAAACCCACCCGTGTTCCTTCAGTTGCCTGTGCCAGGAGCCACGGTATCTCCTTCGAACAACCCGCCAAATAATTCTGTGAGCGCCAAAAGTGGGTGAAAAAAGAATATACGCTTAGCTTCGGTTAAGTAACACAATTACAGGGTGTAGTGATTCCAGTTTGCCTCGCACTTGTAGATAAGGATATCCAAACATTGAACAATGTACTGATTACAGGAAAATGACTTTCAGGAGCCCTTTTCGGGATATAACGTTAATAGAGTTACTTGTTTTGTATAATAAAGTGGTTCATAATCAGCTTTTAATGTGTCCAACTCAGTACCTGGAAACCTTCATGAAGGAAGAGTTTTGGCCGATAGGTGTAGCGTACCGACGTTTTCGTGGAAGGTTACGCGACACCACGCAGCGCAACACGACGCCGACACAGTCATCACTTCGTTCACAGTAGTTAGTTTTTATTAAAATATGTACCTATGTTAGGTTAAGGTATTTATCTATGGGCCTGCGATGCCTGAAATAAATGGATTATTATTTTATTATATTATTATTATACTGGCCGTAATGCACTACGCAGGCCCAGTGCAGGTTAATAGATGTCACATGTTTTCGAATTTTTGGTTCTAGGACATGCCTGTTTTCTCACGATGTTTTCTTTCACCGTTTCCAGAGCGTGACGAAATAATTAACACAAAGGAAAGCGCTTGTCACGATTCGGATCGACGACCTACAACTCGTAAGTCCCGGCCGTTTCTACTGCGCCAGCGCTGCTAGCTACATCCAAAAAAGCTAAGCTTTAAAGGGACTCGTCATTTTGATTTCGTCTAATAATGGTTTTAGGTTTTATCAAAAGTAAAATATTATCATTAAGCCAAAAGATGGGAAGCCAATTTCGCTCAGTAATTCCTTAACGGAGCAAAATTTTAAACGATTGACTAGCCTAAGACCTTCTAAGCAACAAGTTAGGGAATACAGACTTGACATTTTAAAAGTTTCAATGATTTTCAATTTTAGTTTTTGTTTTTTACTGTTGTCAAAAAATATGAATAATGAGGTATTCAAGTACAGAAAGTTTTCTATTCCCTTATTATTTGACAGTGACGTGTTTGAATTTATTATTAGTTTTGATGTTTTTGAACTTAGGAATAAATTAGATTAGGCTTTCGTTCTTTGAGAGCCAGAACATATTACGCTTATTGGATAGAATTTAATAGACAAACAGATGTATGTTAAGATAGACATCGTCAAAAGGGCTTAATTTCCCAAAGGGCCAACCGAAAGTAGTTTTGAATAGTTCTCGGTACAGGCTTTTTTTACTTGGATTTGGGTTATCCGTTCCTTAGATGTTTTAAAGGCAGCTCTATTGCATACCTCGATATTGCTTTCAATTAACTAAGTTAAGAAAGGCTAAGAGAAAACTAAGTTAAGAAAAAGCTCTTTATCTTAAAATCTCCCACATTTGCCATTTCGATTGGTAGACTTAACAGAATCCGTAGTGGAATCGTTTGTTCTGAAACAATGTTAAAAAAAACTGACCAAGTGCGAGTCGGACTCGCACACGAAGGGTTCCTTACCACAAGGCAAAAACGCCGAAAAAACAGGTTTTTTGTATGAGAGCCCTTAAATATATATTTTATTCTGTTTTTAGTATTTGTTGTTATAGCGGCAACATAAATACATCATCTGTGAAAATTTCAACTGTCTAGCTATCGCTGTTCTTGAGATACAGCCTGGTGACAGACAGACGGACGGACGGACAGACAGCGAAGTCTTAGTAATAGGGTCCCGTTTTTACCCTTTGGGTACGGAACCCTAAAAAATATATAGATTTACAAATAAACCACCGGTTACTATAGATATTGTCCGTGACATTAGCAAATGAACTCAATTAGTCCCTACCTAACTTACGCAACTGTTTCATCTGTAAATATCTAACAAAGTTCAGGAGACGGAAAAAGCACATAATTGGACATGAATGTGTTTTCTTTGGTATTGTTCGTTCTGGCCCTAATTCACTATCATCACTTAACGATTCCTTGCTTCGAAATCACGTCAATTTCTCAGTTAATCACGACTCACGACATCTGCTATTAACGTATTCACACAATAGCGTGATTCGAACTGTCAAAATTGTCCGTAAGGTTGACATTTCGATTCCTTGCCGTTAACAAGACACGATATTGAAGTGGTTTGCACATGGTAAGATTTCACGGGGAATGATATAGAATTGGGGACCTTAGTTGAGCTACACGCCGAAGCGCGCGTGGATTGTTTTTATACAACCATGCGCAAGCGGTGCACATCCCTGGTGCGCAGGGTGCGGGTCAGCCCGAACAGTATCCTGAGCGCCTTCGCCCAACGATTCGACTGCCAGTACATGTATCACTGTGACATGGTACATGTACAGGCTAATGTGGTAATATTGTTTTAATTGTTTTGACTTGTATTTGTATGGTATTGTATTTTTGTATTTAAATTGTATTTTATTTTATTGTATTTAATTTAATTTTCATTGTATTAGTTTGTTTTATAATTGGTCCGTGTTGGCTTTTGATTAAATAAATTATAATAATAATAAATGCTTGTACTGACTGATCCACTCTTGTGAGGTTATTTCCTCAAAATACCATCTCAGACACTCATCCGCATGGTTCTAGATTCGCAAGATTATGTCTAGACTATAAAAGAGACTGTCCAATTTAAAGAAATAAATATTTATCATAGACAAAAAAAAATATTTTCATCACACGTGTTTTCTTTTCTGAACTAAAATTTACTATGTTCTGTGCGCGATCATAGTTGACTATAGTACCATTAGCATGCATCTTGACTTCTTGAGGTTCACTCAAAGTGAACAGGTAATGTAACTTTTGAAGGCGTGTCGTACGTGGAATACACGACGAAGCAAATGTGACCCGAAACATAGGTTTAGCATACAATAATTTTCTTCTTGCTACATGTCATAAAATTAACTGCTGATGATAGAAACAGTGAAATTTTTAAAAGAGACAAAATTTATAAAAACGTTGTATGAACTTACCGAAGAAAGCAAAGAAAGTGCGAAAAAGTTATTTGGGAAGTTAGTGTGATTTTCTTTGATACTACTACATCGGATATATCAAATGTTTTAGTACTTAGTTTACGAAAGTCTGGGGTCGATTCATCATCATCATCAGCCTACAGTAGCCATTCACCTCGATTCTCGGCGACTCTCATCCAACCACCTTGCGAAGATGGTCGTGTGATAAGGTTATCTAGTTGATCATCAGATAACGTAATTGTTAACGACAGCCTGTGCTTATCAATGGATCTTTAACAATTATGTAAGTATAACAACAAACACGTAATAAATTGCATCAATTTTCAAACTAAAATATTACCCTCTTCTTGAACTTCGTCCTCATTAGAAAGTTCAAATATTAAAATTTTATCAAAACTTTTAAATAAAAAGTTACGAAAATTAATCACATGTAAAGGAGCATCTTTCATTGTTAATTGTGATTCGGAGAGTGTTGAAGTTTAGAGTGGGTTCACAAACTTCTCTAAGACTTCAGTTTAAGTTAAGTTTACTGGAAGTTTCTAGAATTTTCAAGTCTCAAGCCTCGACCCTGGACGGTTCTAGTACACTTTTAGGTTTTGTTTTGTGATATTTATAGCTCAGTACTTTATAGTTTTCAAGCCTTTTTCTCCTAGTGTTTCTTTCATAAATAAAGATTGGCAGATGGGGTTTTCAGAAAATGTTTTTTAACTGAAGATTGTTTCAATTTAAGGGCTGTTTCCATTTACAGATGCTTTATCTATGAAATATAAATTGCGGTTTGACAGCTGTTGTATATAAAAATGTGATAAATCGCCATTTTAAGTCTTCAGATAAAAGATGTGTGGCTTTTAAAAAATCAGTCCTAAGTGACATAAAACAATTTATAAGAAAATTTGTCTAAAAATGTAAATTATTTTGTACTCGCTTGTGTGTTTAAATCTGTTAAATTTTGGAATTCTGGGTTAAGCCAGCCTTTGTGCATACATAGGTAATCCGTGTTAAATCTGTAATAACATAACAACACGGCTGTTTTACCGAAAGGGTTAAGCAGGTGTAGGTGTGTAGTAATTTTATAATTATTCATGTGCAGTCAGGGAGATTAATTGTTTCTAATAATAATATCTTTATTAAACAAGTAACATAAGACTCATTTGTGTTAGAAAAATAGAATGAAATAAAAAAAAATAGGTTGGTTGACTCTTCACGTGACCAGAGGGCTGGCATATTTTTAGGCCAAAGAATAAGCCTGCCTGCCGAATTTTTTGATGCCCAATGGGCTTAATATATTATCTTAGTTATCTCTAACCTTGGTTAAATTCTAGTGCAAAACTTAAAAATTATGAAGTAAAAAAGTAATTTAAGTCTTTGGTCTTATTTATGTCTTTGGGATCTGTATTTTATAGTTTAAAGTTTTTTGCCACCGACTTCCGAAAATAAAGTTATTTCATAATTTTGAGTTAATTTCTTTTGAAATCTATTAATTTTTTTCAGCGCCTTCTAAAATTGAAAATGAGATTCTAAATTTAAAATAACCTTCTTAGGCCTTAAACCGTACAGGAAAAATATTTTATCGAAAGCCACGCGATAATAATAGCTTCTAAGCGCATGGAAGTACCTAAGATCGCCGATAGGGGCGCTACCTGTCACATGGGACATAAACTACCGGCAACGTCGGTATATCGAGGTCACGACACTCGATTAAATAACTAGGTGCATGTAATCTCAGAACGATACCATTTTACATAGATAACAGAAATCAGGCGGACAATTTTAAGAACGATAGTGTTATCGTTCTTAAAATTGTCCGCCTGATTTAACGTTGCGATTTAATGGCCTGTATTTTAGTAGGTACCTACTAAAAGTTTTTTTAACTTGTATTGTTGCTTCATAACAATAAAAGTTGCACAGTTGCAAGTTGTTATATAAAGGCTGTCCCTGAAAGTATGGATCAAATCAAATAGGGGCGTACCCAAGGCCATTTCCAAACTTTTTAACCCTGAAAATGTACGGTTCAAAAGTTATGACCAATTTTTGTTTTTTTTCAATCACTTCGCATAGTGCTCAATGTAAAAAATCATAACAAAAAACTATCAGGGTTACTAAACAAAATTAATTGATAGCTCTTATTTTTATCTTATTGGCTCGTATCGCATCGGATCGGAAAGGATACGAACTGCTGCGCGCACAGCCGATCGCGTCCTGCAGGATGTCGACGCATACGATCGGGTCCGTACGTCGCTTGCGAACGTACCCGTTTCTGCGCCTAGTCAAATAGTTTCATTCCTACACGTCAACACTAACGTGTTCTAATTTTGAAAATGGTTGAAGTTGACGTAGTATTGGGCTATTGCATTAGAAGAATAAGAAAATAATCATAGGTATAACACCGAAGAGGAAAAGAAAAACTTGAACGACAGCCGAAAGGATTCGATCGGATACGACGTCAGGCGTACGGAGCCGATCGCGCGTCGCAGTATAGTTTCGGGTACGATCGCGTATCGCGGAAGACGCCCGCGGTCAAGCTGCTGAGCGCCCATATAGACTTAAAATACTGTGTATAGTCACGAGCATAAGTATGTGTACACTTGGCTTTTTCTCCTTTATTTTTGAATGAAATTAGAAACATAGTATTTCGAACCGATAGGTTTATGTAAAGTATCGTATTTCAACGTTGCATTCGTTATTTCGTGAAAAAATCGCAATTGAAAGTTGCCAAGTGTTGACATATTAGTGCTCGTGACTGTACACGATTTAATATCGTTAATGATTGTAAAATCCGTTCCAACCCGATGCGGTGCGAGCCGTTTGGTGGAAATCATCCATAATTTAACGTAATTTGGCACTTAAAAACTATACCAATTCTGATCCTTAGTGACTTGAGATAGCGCTGTCACACGTCGTCGCGGCGTCTGCATAGCAACTGCGGTTGGATGTTCAAGTTGTTAATGCCCTTGGGACTTAAGCTGCCGGCGCTAATCAGACTTACATTGATGTTGATGTACCATACCCGTCATATTAGCATGGCCATTTGGATTAACGTAAACGCAGTTGCATGTAGGTAGGTGTGGCAAAGTTTAAAGTCATGTTTATGTACCCGGCGAGGTAATCGCATAACACTATCAAAAGCAATGGCTTTCATTTTGACAGTTCAACAACATTCACTGTGTTATTTACTTTATTGAGTAGATTTTTTTTTCGAACATATGCTCTAGCTGACCAACTTCATACCACCCCGCCATCCAGCCGCTCTGTCCCCGCTTTTTAAATCTCTGATAATTATCTTCTAAGATATTCATTTTAATGATAATGCTGTAAAGGGCAATTTTGATCTCCATGAAATGGACAACGTATTTAATGTATTTAATTGGATAAGGAATAATACAGTATTGTTTAAAATAGCTTGGTAAATAACCCATATTTTGTTTTGTAATATGTAAAAGACAAAAATAGTCACCTACTGTGGGTTATCCTTGAGATAAACATAATACCATCGCGGCCTTTTTTATCGATATTTTTAAGATATACAATTCCGTAGTACATTAATTTGATCCATGTCGTAAGGTTTAGCTAGCGTTTGCAATGCAAGCGCACAAAAATATGTTTGTTACGACATAACGTTACAAATCTTTGAATTTCTCGGCTTTTCTCTACTACAATATGCATGTATTATACATATAAACCTTCCTCTTGAATCACTCTATCTATTAAAAAACCGCATCAAAACTCGTTGCGTAGTTTTAAAGAACGAAGCATACATAGGGTCAGACAGCGGGAAGCGACTTTGTTTTAATACTAATGTAGTGAAGCAATGGATTAGCTTCCTTCAAAATTATTAAGATTGAGATTGATAGTGTGTTACGCAATTAGGGTGCTGATACACATCTACCAATGGACTCCACATTGCTAGATGTGTATAGCTTATATAGGATTTCATCAATTTTGCAGTCTCTTTGATAAAGTAGTCGTTTACTTTTATGTGGTACGGTCCGGAGCAAAAGTCCATTACACTTTTCCATTTTGCGTAATATCATCAAAATTTACGGAAAATTTATAAAAAAAAACTCAACTTGATAACCATTAAAATAAATTTTATATTTGTCTAACTTGAAATAATATTAATTTGAGATATAAGTTTGAATAGACGATACATAAACTTACTCCTTCTTCCCATGGAGGTAAGCAGAAACTACAGAACGCTACCTGCTACGACCCTAACACACTCCTTTTGCCTCGTTTGCATTATCTAAAGGTCAATTCCCGTAATTAAAAAGGTTAAAGATCTAGTCGCAATCTCATCTCAGCGACAATCACTGTCAAAAACTTGTCAAAAATGTAGAGAAATTAGAGGTATTTTTGACAGATTGAGACTGAGATCAGACTGTGAATGTTCTCTGGTCATACACGCACGCCGGTTGTAAGAAGGTACCTACTACGCATCTGACCTTTCTGATGCACATCACCATTAACGTCACTACATTCGTCAAGGTTCGCGACCAAACGCCGACCGCGCAGTGGCGCCCTCATCGTTTGTTTGGTTATTTCTTTTATCTTAGAATGAAAATGGAGAAAATGAGCACTTTAAGTGGTGCTCCACAAGATACCTTGATACATTGCCTACCGGCGTTTCCACTTACATCTTCCTTTATTAACATACTAGCTGGGCCCCGCGGTTTCACCCGCGTAAATGTCGATCCCGTGGGAATATCGGGTTAATTAGTAGTATATATATATATGTTAATCCAGGGTGTCAGCTGTCTGCAACCATTTGAGCGAGAAGAAGTAACAAACATATAAAGACATACACACACACACACAAACACACCCCCACACTTTCGCCTTTATAACATTAGTGCTTCGATCAATAATAGTACTAGATGAATGATTAGGAACAAAAATAAGTCGCTAAAGTGCCCACGTTTGCACACAGATAAACATTTATACTTCTTACTACGAACTATAGAAAAAAGTTTAATAATATTAACAACTTCAGACTATTATAAACCTTAACACTCTAACATAAAGTTTAATTACGATTGCAAATGATTCATATTTAAGTCCTTCTGTCATCGAAGCAATAAATTTAAAATGTCACTTGAAAATAAAAAGTCATTTTTATAATAAGTACAAAAATATTTATTCTAAAACGAAACTTAACGTCTAAGCAATACGGTTAAAAACATTTTGTTGACAATTTCGTACTTACTCGAATTTGGAATTAGACGTAGTTCTTGGAATCACATTTCAATGCTTCAATGTTTGTTAGAATAGTTGGCGCGTTGTCGCAAACATTGGCCAACAATCATAATATTTGCTAATTGATTTATATTTACTATTTAACTGTGTTACTATTTTATGAAAAACATTTAATGATAAAGACTTACCGAAAAAAAGATATTCCTTCCAAAATCTTGGTGTTACGGTGGTTATTTACACAACTTTTGAACGCGCACTGAGCCATTTTGACGTTTTAACATTGGCTATGATTGGACCATACTAATTTGAAATAATAGCACAAAAGTATTCGTGCTCGTATTTTTCGGGCCGTTTTTGAAGCGCTTATCTAGTACTATTATTGATCGAAGCATTAGTGTGATTCGATATAAAATACGAATCCCCTTACTAATAAACGTCGTATAGCGTCTGTATAGTTACACAACGCTTTGTCTTCTTCTTTCGAAAGTCAAATTACTGACGACTGAAAGAGAGAAATCGGTGTGTAACTATTCATCTGATATAATACGTTTATGAGTAACAGTGGTAGGTATAGTAACATCTGAAAACAAATACTTCGAGGGAATGAAACAAATACTCCTTTTAGTAGCCAATAAATTGTGCCCAAAATGTACAGACGCCAGGACATCAAGCTACTACAATCTGTGAAATTTCTTTAATAGATTTTCAACTTTATCGCTAAAGCATAAGGTTCAAAGTTGATTGGGAAAATTTGACAGTTTCGGGTAGCTTGATGTCTGTACATTACACTTTTCACACCTAATAAATTTACTTTAGGCGTCCTACCAAAATAAACGTTGGTAATACATTAACTATGTATTGGGTACAGTCATCTGTCTCGTATGTACTGTTACAGTGTTATTCAATTCCCACTGTTTTCCTTACTTTTTCGTGTTTTTCTTTTGGCAACCATTTTGAAACAACATTCCGACACCTGTCTCTATTGGTAACTTTGGACAGATACAGAAAACAAAGTAGGTACCTAGTTCGTTGCGTATTAGCACACAGTTTTATTACTAAACTTTTTTTTTACTAAACTAAGTATTTTTTTATCCTCTATATTTATAAAGGGTAAAAAAAAGTAGTAGTAGGTAGTAGTAGTAGTAAAATAAATATTAAGAACCCGGTTCTATTAAGAACCGGGTTTTTAATATTTATTTACAATCATCCCTTTATGACTAATAAGCAATTTATTATAACGAAATTTTTTATTATATAATTATTTTAAAACTTATAATAGTGTTGATTGTCCTTTACACAAGTCCGTTTCACTATAGAGTCTTTAAATAATGATATAAACTAAGATGAAATATTTTGTTTATTTTTATTTGTATATGGCATTGGTCAACCTAGGGAGTGTTGGCTGCTTAACTAGGCTATCCTGTAGTTGCACTAATAAATTAAGTCCTCTAGTTAGAGCATAAAGCCTGTAAACTAAGCGACTACACGCTAAAGGTATTCCCTGTGGGGTGCGGACCTCGGCTAAGCGCGTCAAATTTCTTTACATAATGAAGAGCAATTTTCTTAAAAAAGCTAATATGGTGCTTCTGTTCTACACTTAGAATTACCTTTCAAAGGCGGCATGGTTTCAAGACATCATTTAAAATAAGTAGCTTTCAATGAATATCATTTCCATTCATGTTACCATTGACACGTTATTATTATACGTAGTTGGCAGCTATTATGTACGAAAATAGCAGAAAACACATACATAAACTCACGCCTTCCTCTCATGGGGGTAGGCAGAAACTACCATATGCTTTCGACGTTTTGCCGGCCGAAAATACGTAAATTTGTAGAACGTTCACCTGGTTCTGGTTCATCAGCGACTTGTGATAACGCAACGGTGCGGTGATGAGTGAAAGGCGACTAATAAAAGGTATTTACAAGGTAGATAGATAGAAGATAGAATCATCATCATCATCATCATCATTTCAATCCACTGCTGGACATAGGCCTCCCCCAAGCACCTCTACTTCGACCGGTTCTGTGCTTCTCGCATCCAACGGGTTCCTGCGGCCTTCACAAGGTCGTCGGATCACCTTGTGAGGTCTTCCAACGCTACGTCTATACGAAGATAGAATACTCTTTATTATGTACACCATATATATTATATAGAAATTTTACAAAGGGCATAATGGGCAGTCTTATGGCTAAGAGCGATCTTTTAAAGACCACCTTTGGATGGTTTAAAAAGGGGAAGGAGAGACAAATACTGTAGGTAGTCAGTGGTGTACCATTTACATAATACAATGAATACATACTTAAAGTATATTAGCTAATCTAAATAAATATTATATAATAATAAACATGAAACAGGGGCAAAGAAAATATACTTAATCATGATGATTAAGGAGAGAGGAAGTGCTTTTTATTAATATTAATTTTTAAAGTGGACAAAGATTGAGCACGCCTTACCGACACAGGAAAGTCATTCCATAACCGTACTGCTGAACTGTAAAATATTTGTCAGTCTCAGGTTTTCCGATGACCTCAGATATCTATTATATGTCATGAAGAAACTTGAAACGTTCTTTAAAATAAAAAATGGGGTTTTAGGATGGAAACGCCGGGGGCCCCCCCAATAGAAAGTAAAGACGTGTACTGACCGTATTGGTGAAGTTCTTTAGAAAGGTTCGGTGTGTAGTAGGTACTCGGAACCGGCGGGCTTGTATGACCACATTTGTATGAACGTGACCGAAGCAAAAGGAATATTAACAGAAAATATTACGAAAAAATACGATTCGTTTTTATTTGTACCTATCTACATAGATGACAGGAACTGGACATAAATGAACCGTATTTTTGTAGCATTGTGTATGTTAACATTAATAATAGAGGGTGTGCCGCGTATATTATTTGCCTTTATTTTATGTACGTTGGTATAATTAATGTCTACAGTTAACACGAAAGCTTTTTATATGAAAAGTGTCATCATTCAAAGTGAACCTAATTAAATGTTGACCTAATAAGGTTTTTTTCGTTGTAGCTTGGCAAAGGGATGGTTTTTGTGCTAAAGCTGATAAAAATGTAGGTCGAAGAGTTAGGCTCGTAGATACTCTTGAATGAGACTCAGTCATGAATCTCTATTTAAAACTAGGTTTGAATCACGATCAGTCGATCCATTTTGTAAAAAAATCACCATCTAAAGTGACGTGAACTGTCATTCCACCTAATGCTACGGATTGACAATATTGACAGCTCACTTCACTTAAGTTTTCACAGTGAGATTTTTACAGCATTCATGAACAGTACAAAAGAGAGAGAGATAAGAATAAGAGAGGAGAGAGAGAGGAGAGATAGATAAGTTGTGTTTTTCTTATCCTTGAATATTTATTTTTCTTTATTATTTTATTTATTTAGGTATTATGTTATTATTCATTAAATTAATCAATATTAATAAGTTATCTAATCGGTTTTGTTATTTCAAATTATTATGTTATAAATACCCGCTTAGGTGAGAGCGTCCCCGATTCTGCCTCGTGTGCACATCCGCTTTTTGAACCCGTCCTGAACTAGACCCGGAAAAAATTGTGACAGCAAGCACGTTCCACGGCTCAGTATTTTATTTTTCGTAATTTTGTCTATGGGAGTATTGCTTGCATTCCATGTTCTTTAGTCGAGTTATTAAATAGAGTACATCTGTGCCAAAAACCGTCTGAGCGTAGCAGCATTACGAAATTAGTTATCTGTAGTTGATCAAACAAATGACAGCGATGACCGGTGCGTAATAGGAAGTCCCGCGTGATGTCAATGTTATTGTTTATAAAAACTTTGAAACTACAATGGTATGTATTATATGTCATTCGATTCGGTATGAATGGGGCTATTTTTTAGGTAAATAAAAAAATAGGGTCATCGCTTTCGATTTTGAATGAAAATTATTTTAATTTTTAATTTTCGTAATGTAAACAAACATTAAAAATAAATGATTATTTTAATAAATCTAAGTCTCTTAAAGTTACGAAACAAGTTTTATAATCTACCCTGGTCTATCCACTTAAAGAAACAGCCATTAGTTTAACAGCGGTCCATAGAATTTTTTTCTGTACGAGTCGTGTATGAGTGGCGAGGGCGCCCCGCGGCGCGTCGAAAAAAATGTAGGCACACTTGTGATGACGTAACCTTGGGACGCGGGTCAACTAAGCGGACTCCTTAATTTGTTATTTTATTTTTTATTTAATATTTTTGTTTTGTTGTATTTACAAAAATTCAACAAAACATAAAAATATTAAATAACAGAATTCTCAATGTTTGATATCAATTTGTTTGATATCAAACATTGAGAATTCTTTTATAATGCAGGGCTCATGAAGGTTAGTATTTAATAGAAGAAAGTTACAGATTCGGGATCAAACATAAGTTGCTGCTTAGCAGTGATGTCGAACACTCCACTAGGTACTTGGCGAAAATCAAACAATAAACTTGAGAATAAATCTTGATGAGCTTTCACGAACAAACCAACGAAATAATAAGTTTTCTACGAATTGTCCAGCGCTGGATGCAGAACTGATAATTTCTATTAAACAAGGTCAAAGGGCAAATAATTAACCTTAACACTTGACTCCTCCAAAATTGCTTTCCCGAATAATAAAACGAACGAACGCGACAATAACCGAGCAACTTACAAGCATCAGAACTTCAACTGTGAAAGTTCCGAAGTTAATCTGAACAAAACATATGTCATTAGAGTATCAACGTCGTCTTCCCAAGTGTGTCGCAATCAGCGCCTTGAAGGTTCTTATTTGTTTTCTCTTGTTTACGAAGACGATGGTTATTGTTATTTCTGGATCACGTAACTGTTTTTCCATGTGTATCTTGTGCCGAGCCTTCTCTGTAAGGCCGTGTTGTGCTGCCGTAATTTGTGCTGCCATATATTCGAGGAAAAAATCTAGATTTCTGGAGTATACCCAGTTTTTTATTGCCTTGTTTATGGAGCAAACACCTGAAGTATATTGAGATTTGTGAGAATTGCTTAGGGTTGTCAGTTCAGTGTAACTTTGTTGGATTTTTCCAGGTAGGTAATTTCAGTATGTGGGTAACGTTCTGTGACACCCGCCTACGCAGGTTTTCTCAGAATTATATATTTTTCATTTACCTGAGTTCCGTAATGTAATATGGGTTTGTGAATAGTTCACTGAAACAGAAAAAGCCCCTTTACAAAGGGACATTTTGAGCAAGGAAGCATAAAATAAAATAAATTACACCAACAGGCAGAGAAATTTCATATCTGCGGTACCGCAGATATCTTCAAAATTCACATAATGAAAATACTTATACAAAAAAATCTGATTAATTCCACATCCTTGATTATTTTGCTATTTGAAACTTATTGTAACAACCTCCTTTTCTCCATTTGTTACAGCACTTCTCCTGGATACTCTCAAGGTCATACATCGGGCAGTCTGCAACGACGAGACAGTAGCCCTGGCATGTCCCAGAGGCACCACCATCAGCATACAAGTAGCTCAGTATGGGAAGGCTGGTGAGGAGCAGGGGTGTCCTGCTTTGAGCGATGAGGAACTAGAAGAGAGCAAGAACTGTAAAAGACCTAATGCTATGCAGGTTGGTAATTTTGTAGCACATCAGCAGGTATGTAAAAAATATAAAAAAGGATGATATAAGGAAACGGGGGAGAAAAAGCAGATTTTGACGACGGTGTAAAATTATGGTTCCAAATCTAAGGGTTCAATGCTGTCCATTATGGGATTTAGACTAAGTGTTCATACACACGAGCGGCACGCGTCAATGCCCAATGCCACCCGTCGACGCGTCGACGAGTTCCCTTTGCCGTTCGTGTGTATGCAAACTGTAGGTACTGGTTTCTTACTAGGCATACCAATTAATGTTTGGGCCAATCGTTAAAATGAAATTGAAACGAATGGGTTGTGTCTCAAACTCAAAGCATTTATTTCAATTAAACCATTTACAGGCACTATCTACATAATTGTCGAGAGTCGGTCGGCGGAGAAAGTTAGATAAGTGTTACAATCCAATTGCTAAAAAAATGCCTCGATCTTAGCATTCTCTTTAATGCCAAATATATATTTTCTATTAAAGATTCTCAATTTCTAAATAATGTAGAAGTTTTGTGTCAGAGATATTCTGTAATTCCATCCAGTTATCAAGTACAAACCCCATATTGAAACATTAGGATTCGATTACACTCTCCGTCCGCATTGTAACCGGTCCACGATTCATTGGTTCGGTCATATAACGCATTCTGATTGGATGGTGCAGCCTGAATTCTAATTAGGTAAAGTTTAGCGTCAGCTTGCATGCGGCGTGTATGCGGACAGCGAACAAAATAATGAAACGTCCCCTTTATGTTTAATTGTATTCGATTTTTTATGACTCCCCTTAGTTTTAAGACTAATATTTAAAACTGCTATCGAATTACTTCATATTAGCTACTGGAACTGCTATTGTTTCGATTTAAATTAATCTTTTGATTTAAATGAATCAAACAAGAAACTGGTGATAAGTAAAAAAATGCAAGTCTACAAGCAAAAGTAGCGCACAACTCCTATAGAGGCATGAGGAATAGTGTTAAGGTCACTCATCCTCCATAGATAAGGGAGGGTCCTCCGACCAGACGGGTGTTGTGTCTAATGGGCTACTGTTGGACGATTGATGTCGGAATGCTGTATTATATGATAATTGCGCGGTAAATGCTGCTTGCGCGATGCAGGATTTTTGCGTGACTAAATTCCACACTTCGCTTGAAAGAGGCATTTAATTACCGATGACAAATTGACAAATAGCTGGTTAAACAAGTATCTCTCCTGAAACTTAATACACATTGCTTTTAACCTTAATTTACCGACCCGCGGAATTTCCATAAAAAGTGCTTTATAAATTTAGGGACAGTATTCAAAAAAACCTTATTTGCAGAAGTGCCGAAATTGCGGATGTCTACAGACTCTAACAAGCGCTTAACATCAGGTGGGCCAATAGCCCGTTTGTCATATTCTGACATAAAAAATGAAAGATGACTTTAATAGGAAACATTAGATCGTCTTTGGCACTTAAAGCGATATTTTTCTTAGGGATACTTCGTAAAGATGATGATGTATGTCGTTACCTACAAGGAAAGGATAATTTATTTCCTTTGAATATTTTTTTAAGATTTATTGTTTCTTGGTGCGATTATTTTTCAATATTATGTACTCGTAGTTTGGTAAAAATGTCCATAATCAGCCTATAGCCTTTCAGTCTATCAAAAAGTACTCTGTGACCAGAGCACTGCGACATTTATTTTTTAAATGTCGCAGCATCATGCATAGATAGGAGCCTTTTGGCCTCGTATAGGACTTTTTGTTTCATTTTCCTTTTGATACTTTTTTTTTTAAATAACTTGGATTTTTATATTACTGTGTTTAGTTTAGTTTGTGATCTTCCTGTACGAGTCGCAATAAATACTTTTTCTTCTTCTTCTTTCTTATTCTTCTATAGTGTTCCCACTGCCTCCTCTCTGTGAGAGGGAGTGATGGGCTGCAATCTACCACGGACTCAGTGCGGTATGGTAGATGTCATGCCGTCGATTTTTTTTTTGGTTCTAGGGTATGCCGGTTTCCTCACGATGTTTTCCTTCACAGTTTTTAAGAGCAGTGGTGATGAAACACATTATACAAAGTTAAGCGCCTGTCTGGCTTCGATCCCACGACCTACAGATCGTAAGTCGGGGCCGTAACTACTGGGCCACCACTGCTCTGGTGAGAATGTGGAAATTCCGTAATAATAGCTATAGTGAAAAACTATGGCACAACAACCGTTATTGTCTATATGTCAAAATACTATCATTTATTTAGGCTAAACATAAACGAGTTAAACATGATATATTATAAATTAATGGAGTTTGACGTAAGACTGACAATATTGACACGCGTTGTACAAGTGTCTAAGCTTTTGTGGTTAGGCCCTAAGGATTCCACTTCATTTGTTTTTTTTTAATGCTCGCTGCTGTTGTATGTATGGTCTGTGCCAAAAGTATCTGCCGCGGTCGGTTTGTAGATGAGTGACCATCCATTACAGCCCCGGCTGTCATTCGTAGATCTTTGAGAATCGTTGGGCGTCTAACGACCCGCCAGATGCCAAAAAGTCTGACAACCAGTCTTACCAAGGAGTATCGTATTACCCAGTAACTAGGTTGTGGAGGTCAGATTGGCAGTCACACCATGTAAAATACTGGTATTCAGCTGCATCCGGTTAGACTGGAAGCCGACCCCAACACAGTTGTGAAAAGGCTAGGCAGATTGATTGATATCAAACAATAATTTTTGTAAAGAATGGTGAGTTATAAAGTAGAACCCTTCTATATACAACGTTATTTTTAGTATATGCGAAACCAGAATACAGTTTGTTCAGAATGAGTAACTGAATCGATTCCAATAATTTTTACCCCATGTTATATTTTGTCCCAAAAATATTTAAAAGAGGTTAAAAGTTGGACACCGAGCGACACTAAGTAGGTTATCCAATCTCCGCGCCGAACGGTTAGGACCAGGGTACCTAGGTACTATTATCAATGAGCGCAAGACGACGCGGCGCGGGTGAGCATGTTTTTGTACGGACAAACAGGTAACTTAACAAGTTTATAACTTTGTGATTTTTCATGATACAGTTTTGAAATTTTGTACATAGATTCTTTACATAAAAATACTAGACACGTGTTTCGGGTTTCGCATATACTAAAAATAATGTTGTATAGATGAATGTGTTGCTAATTCCATTAAATGAGTGATCGCGTACGAATTTAACCTGCACCCTAATCGCGTAACATACTATCAATCACAATTTGAATCATTTAGAAGGATATTGGTAAGACATTGCTTCATATGTTTGAAAAATTCGTCTGCTCAATAACGTAAATAACGCAATGAATGTTGTTGAACTGTCAAAATGAAAGCCATTTCTACTATTAGTGTGTTACCCAATTACCCTGCTGAACAGGTTTTTTTGCAATTTCACCACATAGGTACTTGTCGAACAGACATTATGTAAGAAAGCATCACATAGTAACTGAACAAATAATTAAAAGTAAATTCTTCGGCAAAAGTAGAGTCCTACGTAGATATTCTACAGAAAATTCAAATTGATTAACTAAAATCTTTTTCTTCTAGTACTCATTACTGCAGACGGTGGTGGAAGCTTGCCAAAAGAAGCCTCAGTGCAAGTTCAGTACCCTGCCAATGCCGGGTCTCGTGGACCCCTGTCCGAGGCAGAGCAAGTACGTCGAGGTCGCGTATAAGTGCCGTCCGTGTGAGTATTACATTTATAGTAAACTTGCTGTGCCCATGGGTTTTAATTTTTTGCGCGGAACCCTAATTCTTTTTCTAAAGTCATAAGCTATCTGCCAGTGAAAGTCTCGTTAAAATCAATCCAGCCATTTCGGAGATTTGCCGGAATAAACAGACAGACAGACAAAAATGTTAAAATAGTAGGTAGGTACCTAGATTGTTTGCCAAGGGAGCAAACAACTATTTTGAAGCCGAGAGTGTGAGTGCGGCACTCGAGCTTAAAATAGTGTTGCTCCCGAGGTGTACACTCTACTCTCTCATCATCACCCTGTATGAAAAAATAAGTAAGTGTATCTTATGAATAAGAATACGGTACGTTTATTTATTTACATACAATTTTGAGTAAGTAAACAGTTACGAACAAAGGCAAAATGCTTTACGCGCGTTTTTTATTTTTTCACAAACTTTCTTTTTAATTTGGCTCTCGTTCGTTAAACTTTACTTGTTGCCGCCTGTTAGTTGTTCATACAATGTTCGTGATTGATCTCTTTAGTAATTTGAACTTTTATTAACAATATCCACATTCCAAATTCAAATCACTTTTAGTCCCTAGGGATTAAAGAGCTATTTTAGTCTCTGTTTAGATGTGATAACAATTGATTTTTTGTTATAAGTACCGTACATACTTTCTTATTACTGATTTAGTAAAAAATTGTTATTTTGACACTTTTTTCATTTTACAAGCAGGCACTTAAATTTTATTTATTTGTATAGATAGACTACAAGTGATGAAACGTTAGGGCGGTTCACGGCCTGGGGTGATGCGACTTGCGGTCTGTCGCCGCGTCGCTCCACAAGTCTCGTCTCGGTGACTCGTGGCATACTCTTTCATTTTAAACGACTTTTTATATTTTTTCTTATTTTTTTTTCTTTCTTCTATTTTGTACGCAGTCCCTGTTGTAAGAGAATTGACCGTGACGTATGTGAGAATATGTTTTTCAACTACAATGTTAAGTTTGTTTCTGGAATAAACTCATCCCAACGGCGGAACCCTTCATTGTGCGTGGTCCAACACGCACTTGACCGGTTTTTTATTTTATTAAGAAGACTACTAACAATGAAGATACAACCTTACAAGTATTTTTGGCATGTCAGGTTTCAATTTAATATGTGTTTTTTAATTAAATAAAGACCTCGTCAATTGTATGACGGATACTCACGACCTCTTACCTCGTAGGTCAGTCCCCCTAAGGGCCTGTGCACACCACGTTTTTTAAACGCGCCGTTGACGCGCGTTTGTAGCGATACAGACGCGATACGCACGCGAGTCAGATACTGGCAGGCACTGCTCTGTAGGATAAAAGCGCGCCGTCGACGCACGTTTCTAAAACACGCGTCAACGGCGCGTTTAAAAAACGTGGTGTGCACAGGCCCTTAGGTGTTGGGCTATTGCCGTTTCGAATTGGATAATGAGTCAGGACAGAGATGGATGCCGTAAAGGAAGTTGAGTATGAAATGAATAATGATGCAGACAAGTGAACGCTGTGTATGTTATAAATTACAAATGAGTGCCAAATTGATCGAAATTCATCTAATATAAAGATGAACCGATAGCTAAAAACAAATGGGAACTATATTTTCTATCACCAAAATTTATATTTGTCATCAAGTTGTATCACCTAATAAATAGATCTATCGCCACGAAATATTTTCGTTCTCAGATAAACAAAAATTGTTCCCAGGTATGAATTATCAAATTAATGTTAATATGTGTAAAATAAGAGATCGGACATTATCGAGAACCGAATTAGTTACGAGGTTAATTATTAAAAAAAAAATGGTTAGGTTAGGTTAGGTTAAAACTGTGACCTCCTACGCACGAGCCGAGCGAGCGAAGCGAGCGGTGCCGCGGCAGCGGCCGGCGAGTGGCAGAAACGACTAAATTTTAAAGAAAAAAAATATGGAAAAAGGATACTTGAAGGATATGGAAAAAGGATATTTGAACTTAATGCAATTTTCTAGTAACATAATATGATTTATTGGTGATCTCTTTAAATTAGTTTGCTTAAATACTTATTAGGACACACCTATTATAATACATACAAAAACATTTATTTGGTACTAGACCTTATATCTCAGGATTTTAGGTGATTTATTGTGGAACTGATTTTGCATTGTTTGGTGACTACATTTTGGTGACAGATCTACTATTTGGAGGACAAACCCTATTATTTAAGAAACACAAAACTAATTAAATTGGTGATAGCTTAAATGATACCCAAAACAAATTAAGGTAATAAATATACCTTTCTTAGTAGCATAATCAAGGCACCTACAAACAGACGCAACACGCGATATAATCGCGCGCGACTCAAAGGCATCGCTCGTTGCGCGATTTGTGGTGCCATTGTGTCGCGCGCGATTTTATCGCGTGTCGCGCCTGTTTGTAGGAGCCTTCAGCCTATAATGTTCACACTGCTGGGACATAGAAGCTATTTTTGAGAGAGCCGTAATCCGCCAAGCGGACCCAGTGCGGGTTGGTAGATGTCACATGTATTCGAATTTTCGGTTCTAAGACATGGCCTTTCCTAACTAAATACCTGTTACATAAACTGTTAATATGTTTTCAACATTCCACCCAATATTTATTTTTCTTACCTAATATTTCGTTGCAGAAAATTTCTTCAGTTAAAATAAAATTATGTCCGTTGAAACAGAATTGACCAAGTTTTGAAATATTAATCGAGTTCGGGTGTTCGGTAAACGCTTAATGAATTAAAGTTTTGACTCGGCTAATCCTTCCGTGAATGTTGAAAGAATAATTAAGGTTTAGTTTATACTTCAAGTGATTGACGAGTGTTTTAATGAAAAACACTAGACGTAAATATTTACTATTTAGAACGTTTCAGTCTATGTAAATACATCGTCTTTGTCTTTTGAAAGAAAGTAGGTTTATAAAGTAGGTACCTATGTACACACATCAAAAGTGTCTAGGGATCAACATATATTTTTGCAATAACTTTTCTCCTGATTGATATTAATTAAAATTTTCTTTAAGGATTCATCAAATAAAGTGTTTTCGTTTGTCACAGTAACGATAAACCAAGTCACCTTTGCATTAATAAAGAAATTTGCCATTTTCCTAATAAAGGGATTTTTGACATTTGAACCACTAACACAAAAGTTCGAAAAAAAGACTGAAATAACAGTTTTCTTTAAAATTTTATTGGGTAACTTAAACAATTAATAATCCGTGTTTCTACCGCGAACACTAACAACACAAGAACATCGGTTTGGCATACTCAAAATGAGTTCATCCAAATCACGCTGTGGAATGGCCGCCCATGTTCGTTGCAACAACAAAAAAAGGTCTTCTTGCGACTGGATACCCTCCATATTCGGCAGAGCTCTTCTCTGTAGCATATCCCATGCATGCTCAATCGGGTTCAAGTCTGGCGACTGAGCAGGCCAGGGCAGGACATTGATGTTAGCTGCGGCGAGAGTCTGTCTTACAACTCTTGCGGTGTGCGGTCGTGCATTATCATGCATTAACTGAAATAAGGGACCGATTTGCACTTGTAGAGGAACGATGACGTCTGATACAATCGTCTCAGCATAAATTTGAGCGTTGAGGTTGCCTCTGATCCAAATCAACTCAGTTCTTCCGCCGATCCAAATACCCGCCCATACCATGATGGTTCCACCACTATAAGGATGGACTTCCTGGCAGGATTTTAATCGCTGTTGGCGTCCAGGGGTTCTCCAGTGTCGTATACGTCTTGTATCCGGTCTCATACCAAAACGAGACTCATCAGAAAAGCACACGAAACGCCATTGTTCTTCTGCCCAATTTCTGTGTTCAAGAGCCCATTGATATCGAATCCTACGATTGTGCATTGCTATAGGTGGTACCCGTAGCGGTCTTCGGGAATGAAGGTTCACTTCATGCAAGCGGTTTCTGATTGTTTGGTCGCTAATTAAGTTCCCTGAAGAGTGATGAAGCCTCACGGCTAACATCATGGCGGTTATTGTTGGAGCTCTTCGAGTTAAGATTTGAATGTATCGGTCTTGTCTCCGTGTGGTGCAGCGATACCGTCCTCCATGGCGCTCAGCCACGGTACCAGTGCTTCGGTAACGTGTCCAAAGTCGACTGATAACACTCTGACTTGTATTCAGAGCTAAAGCCACAGTACGTTGCCGGGAACCAGCTTCTATCATTCCCACGGCTCTGAGCATTTCTTCCCTGCTTAAATGACGTCGCCGCTCCATAATAACGTTGGTTTTAATCAGTAGTAGGGAAACAGTAGCACTAATAATGTCTTCAATGCGTTGTATGTTTTTATAGGGAAAATATTGACAGCTGATTTTCATCTTTTACTCGAATTTGATTCACAGTTCCTGATTCAAATTATGAAATGCACCAAAAAGGATCCATATAAATTTATAAAATCATAAATTTATTACAAAGCCACATCTCAATCTCAAGAAATCCGCATAAAAATGCTTGATCCCTAGACACTTTTGATGTGTGTATATTATAGATGCTTGCAGAGCGATGTCTCACGTAACCTGTAACCACAAATTCAGCATATGATTCTAGGGTACCCCTCATCATTTAAGCCGAAAGACGTCCACTGCTGGACATAGGCCTCCCCCAAGCACCTCCACTTCGACCGGCTTCTCGCATCCAACGGGTTCCTGCGGCCTTCACAAGGTCGTCGGACTACCTTGTGGGAGGCCTTTCCCACGCTACGTCTTCCGGTACGCGATGGCCACTCCAGAACCTTTCGGCCCCATCGGCCATCTGTTCTGCGAGCAATGTCCACTGCTACTTAAATTTGGCAATTCTTCGGTTCAGTAAACATAATACCGAACAATATTCGGTATTCCGTTACTCGGTAAAACTTGTAATCGGCGCATCTCTTTAAATTGTGCTGCATTTAAATTCACTTCTCATTCTTTAGCATTCCTTACAATTCCTAGTAATAAGATAACAGTTTTGCCACGACGTGACTGACAATCCATTTTATAAACGTATTGCCCCACTGAGTCTTGACTTTTCTTCGATTTTTCCATTTCCCCTCCATCAGGGTCAATTATTCAGTAAAGACCGCGACGTATTTCTAACGACCACTCCTAAAATTAATGAGTTTGCTTTACCGGAGGGAGCCGGTTTTTTACTATCGGTCAAGAAGAAATTAATCGGTTTAGCAGCGGAATCGATTTTGATAGATTGGTGTTAAAATGTAAACAAGACAAAAAAACATGTTTGCTATCTAATAAAAGGAATTTTACTTTGTTATCTACCCCCTACGCCTTGATTTCAATATTTGAGTTTAGCATAGGTAATAGGTAATACGGGCTGATGTCCACAACTCCACGTCAATGCGCGTATTTTGCGTACGGTGAGTTTAGCATAATCAGCCTATAATGTTCCCACTGCTGGGACACAGGCCTCCTCTCTGTGAGAGGGAGTGGGCTGTAATCTACCACGCGGTCCCAGTGCGGGTTGCTGCGGCATGCTGGTTTCGTCAGTTGAGTTTACTTTCCCAAAAAAAACAAAAGATAGTTTCCTAAAAATCCATTACCAAAATTGGTTCACCCACAAAAAAAAGAGACATGGGGCTTCTTACTGATAACATGACCCTCTAAAACAAAAAAGAGGGTAGCAGAATCACCGATCGCGTGACGTAACGTTTTTACTCCGGAAAGTGTATTGAAGTGATTTATGCCCAGTTAATAAATTCCTGGATGGGGTCAATGGCCGAAGGTAAGGGCGTGTACAGGAGTGCCGCCATAGGTGTGCCGCATGCACATTAAAACGTGCAGACGGGCGTTTCGAACGCTCGGTGCTGTGTTTGTAGTTTTAATTTTTGATGTTGCGTTTTGTCATGGTTTCTTTTTATAATGTTGAGAAATATTATTATCAAACAAAATTAATGACCCTGATTAAATCTACATAACTTATAATATTTGTGTGTATTGGTATTATATAAAAAAAACCGACTTCCAAAAAAAACACTACAAACTGAAAAATAACTTTAATTTCGGAAGTCGGTGTCTTAGGGATTAGTATTTTAGTTTTTTCAACCTACTTATAATTTAATTTTTAAATTGATACAAAACCACCTCACTGTAGTCTTATTTAGATCTGCACTTGTGTTAGCCATTTTTAGAAACATTTTATAAGTAGGTACCTAGTTGCAATGCCATTATTCACAGTGAAAACGAAGTGCTGGCGGGATTCAGTGACGTCATTAGTTGGTACCTCGTTATCTTGTTATTTTTATAAACTTGAGAAGACTTCGCAGCGGTTCTTGTTACGGAAAATACTCGTGGTTCATCTCTGATTAAATAATTATACGTAATTAGTTATGATTTTAGAATTACAGTAGTTTTATGTAGCGTTTCTCGAATTGAAAATAAATTGTCGTTTCATTGGTTTTAATTTTTTTATAATTCAAAGTCCTGCAGACTGACTTGACTGACTGATATATCAACGCACAGAATAAACCGCGGGTCCTAGAGACATGAAATTTGGAGGGTGTGCTATTTGTGAAGAGTAGGTATCCACTAAAAACGGGTTTTTCGAAATTCCACCCCTAAGAGGTTGAATGAGGGGAGGGTGTTTCACGCGGACGAAGTCGTGGGTAGAAGCTAGTTTAAAATAAATTCGTGAATTTAATAAAAATAAGTATAATAATAATAATGGTAACTAAATCTCCGTTTGACAGTGTTTCTATTAAACAGTTCATATTTATTTTCTTGCAGCTTACTAAAATATTTAATATTCTATTCTCAAGCTACAATTCAAATCATGAATCGAAATTCAAAATTAAGAACAATATTTGCAACTTAAAATTCATAGCCAAGACCCTAACTGAAATCGTGAACAATGTTGCTCCTTTATTTTTTACGAGGCCATTCCGTGCCCTCCGTGTGAGGTCACTATGGGTTTACCGTAATTTGGTAACATGACGTTGCATTTAAATCGGTTACGACCACTTAGACCCGACGATCTTAGGACGACAAGCGATTTTTAGGTGACGAATCGAAGTAAATCCAAGTAATAATAATATTATCAGTAATGGATATTATAAAAGTAGGTAATAATGTTTGTTTATGAGTTTTTGAATTTGGATGTTTGATCAATCACGCCTTAACTATTTAACGAATTTACAGGTTTAGGTACATTAAAAAAAAAATATTAGCAGGTACTTACCTGCCATTTTTTTTTGTTCTGGTAGCATGTGCTCGTGGGACAGTGAAACTATTCTGTTTGTCGCCTTCAGACATCTGCACGGTAAAAGTCGCGGGCAAAAGCTAGCATAACATAAAATGTTATCGTCACCTAAAAAAATCTTAACGACCAGTGAACGCAGGGCCTTAGAAGGAAATGACGGTTCAACCGCCCGTCTGCCCGCGTCATTAATATTAGTTATAGCTTCCTTAGCTAAGCGTAAAACACTCGGACACTCCACTAATTGATACACGAACACTTACCGAAGCTTTTATCGTATTGGCGGTTTTGTATTACAAACTAATGGATGCGAAAGGGGTGAACGTAAAAACAAAGGGTAGAAGTACATCTATATCGATAGAAGTGTCATCTAGGTTTATCAGCGCTAATTAGTGGCAGAAGTGATACTCAATTATCGTAATTTAAATCTGCATCGAGTCGAACGCCCTTCCGTTAGGTTCGGATTCATATTTGTGTTTTAAAGTGAGATTTGCGTGGATAACATAAATGTTGGGAGATAATTATTGTGTTGGGATTTGTTGATTTTCAATTCCATGATGTTTGGATTTTGGGTAATATTAGTTAGTGTTGTTTATGTTATCGATGATATAGTTTACAGCTGTTTGGTTGTTACTATGGAACATGTTTTTATAACAAGCAGCTACAATATAAACTCCCTTATTTATAAATGTTGCTTAAAGTTATGAGACTTTTAAACGCTAATCATTACTTAACTTTATGCAACGGTTATAAATAAGGGTGCTAATGTGTAGTGGTTATAGGTGCTGCTATCGTGTTGAAAGAATTAGTCACACCTAGCACTCGGTAGCGCAGAGTCTAGACTCTGCGCTACCGAGTGCTAGGTGTCCAGGGTGCGCCGGACGTTTGGGGATTGGGTACCGATTTCTAACGTCACTAGGGGAGGCTCCTTTCTTGCACAAAGTTTTGGAAAAACAAGAAGGTGCTGCTGCTTTAGATAGTTCCACGTTCAATCCACAAGCAAAGCATTTTCAAGGGAGATTCTGGTTAGCAGCGTGGAGTTTAGTTTATGTAGAAAAATAAACACACCGACCAAAACAACAGACGGTCTGTAATATACAGACCGTATTTCATAGATAGTTCCACGTTCATTCGAACATCCAGACCGTATTTTGGCCATCGCGGCCAATCGCAACGGAGAACAGCCTTCAGCAAAGAATCATCATCATCATCATTTCAGCCAAAAGACGTCCACTGCTGGACATAGGCCTCCCCCAAGCACTTCCACTTCGACCGGTTCAGCAAAGAATAGTGCATAAGTATGTGCGCAGACACATGTGTACTCTCTCTTCCTTCACTCTCATAGTCCTATGGGATGGCACGCAATTCGACACGACCGGAGAAAGATCAGGCGCAGGACCAACATCTTATCGTGCTTTCCGAGGCAAGGGGGTAACACACCATCAACTTCCAAACTCCGGGCTGTTACTAAGAAATTCCTAATGGATAAACCAATAACACTTTGCCCAACCTGGGAATCGAACCCAGGACCACGCTCCGCAGTCGTGGTTGCGACCACGACACCAACGAAGCAGTCCGCTATAAAGCCTACATATGACGTGGAACTCATTTGCATAAACTCACTATGTGTGGTGACGCGTCAACCGAGATTGACCACGGTCAATCTCTGCCTTCTTCTGTAGACATGTCCTAGAATGCCCTAGCTCATCCGATCTATTCTAAAGTACAGTAGCCCATACGTCAGTGGCAACAAAACCAGTATAAGCTGGCATCTTATTCTATTAAAACTGCGTACTATGCTAGCCCGAAAGTCTGACAACCAGTCTTACCAAGGGGTATCGTATTACCCAGTAACTGGGTTGTGAAGGTCAGATAGGCAGTCGCTCCAAGTAAAATACTGGTATTCAGCTGCATCCGGTTAGACTGGAAGCGGACCCAAACATAGTTGTGAAAAGGCTAGGCAGATGATGATGACTATGAATGCTAGGCCCACTCAAGGTCGAAATGTTGCCACAGACGCACGGTCGGTAGACTGTTCCTAGGTAATCTGCTTTTGAGCGATGTTTTTTTTCCATTAAAAAGTAATAATGCTCTAAGCGTTGTACTCAACAGTAACACATATTTCACAGATGAGTTTCGAAGTCGAACCGGCTGCGAAGGCGAGGTGATCAAGCTGAGCTGCAACCCTCACTCCAGGATCGCCATCTTTGATGCTCAGTATGGCAGGACCGCTTTCGAAGCCATTACCTGTCCACAAACACAAGGAGTGCCGGATGAAAGTAAGTATAACGATAATTAAAAAATTATAATAATGTCTAAAATTTTATTGTGTTTTAGGTAGCATGTTTAAGTGCAAAGCTAGTTTGTCCTAATTAGTACATTCGGTCTTAATAGTTTTTTTTTTTATCAGAGACAAAAACTAAAATTGTTGTTTACCTTTTTTACCATGGACCGTTTTCTTAAATTTTGATTGGGCCTAAGTCTACGAAAGTAGTAACAAATTCTTTATGATAGCAAGAACAAAATTGACACTTTTCTTGACTACGTTGTCATAACATAAAGCAAGAAAAGTTATCATCATCATCATCATTTCAGCCAAAAGTCGTCCACTGCTGGACATAGGCCTCCCCCAAGGTTCTGTGCTCAGAAAAGTTATTATTTCATCAATATGTTATTCAGATAAAAAGGTCGTATATTTCATTGCCTTATCAAGAATATAACCAGTAGAGAACAGTTGACATAAGCTCTTACTTATAATCAAATGGAAGCCGCTTACTTTAATAGATCGAAATATTATTATATTTTATGATCCATCTGTAAAAAAACACATGAACCTATCTATTTTTTACTTTTAATTTCATCTCTTATTGTAGTATCTTATAACAAACAGTATTTGAATTTTCTACTAACCTAATAAAACTGCCACCAAAAAATTGATTTTAAGTTAGGTACTTTTTTTTTTTTTTTTTTTTTGCGGATGGGAAATCATCAGATGACCCCTCCCGCTCTGGGTGGAGCGGAAGGGAGTGTCAGACTCTTACTGACTAAAACCCACCCGTGTTCCTTCCTTAGCCCTTTATGTTCCGGGCCAGCGGTAACCCTTTCGGACAATCCCGCTGACCCGGCAGGCTTCGGCCCTATGGGGCCCCTCCTCGATGCTGACATCTCTTTGAGGCGCGCGTGGAACACGTACGCGCCGTCCGGCACGGGCCTGGTCCTGATCGGACGGTGAGCTACCCATTACTCTCCGCCCGCAGGCCCGCGCCTACGGTGGCCGGGAGTCGTCGCGCGGCTCCCGACGCCCGGAGCGTCTCCCGCGGCGGCTGGGACGGGAGGCTCTCTCCCTGAGCCGTCCCGCCACCTCCTTCGCTAGCATGACTGCTTCGCAGAAGGAGGTGACTGCCTCCCACTCCCTCTCGCCCCGGACCATGGCTTGCACCAGGGCCGGGCGCGAGAGGTCGCCGCCGCTGCCGATCGCCTCTACGAGGACACGGCGGTGCTCCGCCCAAGCGGGGCAGACCTCCACCGTGTGCTCCACCGTGTCCTCTGGGCGATCCTGGCAATGGTGACACCCAGGCGTTTCCTCCCGCCTGATGATGTGCAGGAACCTCCCGAAGCTTCCGTGTCCGGTGAGGACCTGCGTCAGGCGGTAGGTGAGGGCGCCGTGGCGCCTCTCTAGCCACTCCTCAAAGAGGGGTCTTATCGCCGCTATCGCGGCGTGCCCTGCGCTGGGTTGCGACAGTCGTTCCTTCCATGTCGCCATGAGATCGCACCGGAGCTCAGTCCGCTCCGCAGCGATTTGCCGCGGAAGCGGAACTTCCCCCCGGCTTAGTGCCTCCGCGCGCCACCCATACACGCGCGCGAGGACTATCGCCTCCAGATCCCATGGCGGCAGTCCGGCAATGAGGCTTGCCGCCTCGCCAGAGATCTTGCGGTATAAGTTAGGTACTTAAAGACTAATTTTGAATGGCATTTTCAATCCATTTTCAATATTCCCTACCAAATTGACTCTTAATGAAAAAATAGCCGGTAACGACTACGTAGGAGCGTGAATATTAAACTGTTTTGAGGCTCACAAAGAACACACCTAATCATTCGAAGAAAATAAGGCAAAGGAATGACTCTCAAGTTCTTAACGATTCCGGAGAAAAAAACTAAACGAATCTCTTTTGATGAAGCAGTCTAGCAAAGTGAGTAGTAATTACATTAGTTTTTAGGGTTCCGTACCCTAAGGGTAAAACTGGGACCCTATTACTCCGCTGTCCGTCTGTCACCAGGCTGTATCTCATGAACCGTGATAATTAGACAGTTGAAATTTTCACAGATGATGTATTTCTGTTGCCGCTTTAACAACAAATACTAAAAACAGAATAAAATAAATATTAAAGGGGGGCTCCCATACAACAAAGGTGTTTTTTTCGGCGTTTTCGCCTAGTGGTACGGAACCCTTCGTATGCGAGTCCGACTTGCACTTGTCCACTTTTTATTATTAGTCTAGACCTTTGCGTGAAAGAGGAGCTCATATCTTTAGGAATAGTTCTTAATAGACTATTTTTAGAACTGTTAAAGATGTTTGTTTATTACTTTTGGATGGAATTTCAGTTGGTACAAGTTTATTACATTATTTTATATTGTTTATGTGACCAATTAAGGGATTTATACGAACTCGAACTTTCGCTTGAGAGGCTTGTGGCTAAGTAATAACAGCCGCACGGGTCGATTGATCAGGTTAAGCTACGCTTGCCGCGGTTGGTCCGTGGATGGGTGACCATATTTACATATCAAGACCTCTCCGTGCCTCGGAAAGCACGTTAAGCCGTTGGTCCCGGCTGTCATTTGTGGATCTTTGACAGTCGTTACGGTTAGTCAGAAGCCCGAATGTCTGACAACCAGTCTTACCAAAGGGTATCGTATTACCCAGTAACTGGGCTGTGGAGGTCAGATAGGCAGTCGCTCCATGTAAAATACTAGTATTCAGCTGCATCCGGTTAAACTGGAAGCCGACCCCAACATAGTTGGGAAAAGGCTAGGCAGATGATGATACGAACTCGAACTTTAATACAAACTTACATCCGCTAGTCAGCTTCTGTAGGTACTTTATAACTATCAGGAACTCTCTTTTATACAATGCGTAACATAATGAACGCAAGACCTCATACACCCCAATTAGAGTATTGAGTTAAAAGCATAATACAATGATCAAAACAATTTTTTTTTAAAGCTAACTATTTTTATTAAGTAAATTGTGTTGACCCTATCATTACTTTATGCATTCAAAATTGAGTCTTATTGCCTTGACATAAGATTTAATTTTCTTTGGCTCAATCGGCGATCAGTATGGCAAAATACATAATTAAAAAAAAAATACCAATCTTAAATGTTACCGAAATTGATTCAGTAATCAATTATGAACAAACTACTTTCAGGACTTGCGTTTATTCTGTTACACCTTGTATGTCACGCTTCTAGATCATTGTCTGTTAGTGAATTTCCTTAAATTTACTGACAGATGATAGATGATGATATTCACTGATAGTAATTGCAACCAAATATCTTTCTAAATACCTTTATCCCGTCGCATGTCCAATTAGCAGACACAATAGAAATTCTATTGTTATCGGTACATACCCTGTACACACGACATGCGACTGGTGATTTAGATTTGGTTGCAATTACTATAAAACAATAGAAATCTTTCTTGCCAGAAATTAACGTTGTTTTGATTAAATGTAAGAAAGTATATAATTGTTTTGTGCAGAATAACAATTCTATCTCACAGACAATAATTAACAATTTACTTTTCATAAATGTCATCACTACTGAAAATATCACACCTATTTATTTCACTCAAAACAGTGCTAACATAAATAAAAATTCGAAGAAGTCAAACAATATTCGTGGAAAATGTGTTTTATATTCCAAAAATGTGTTAATTTCATTTGTCATTCTTAATGGCAGATAGGTGTGGCACTGTCCTACATTACAGTATAGTGTACCGCTAGCATTCGTTATTTGTTTTGACATACGTGAAATGAAATTAGTGAAATTATTAGGCCTCCGAAAAATAAAAGAAATTTCATTATGGACACTGGACATGGTACATTTTGGTGTGTAGGTATAGGTATAGTGTGACACGGGGATACACAAAAAATCACGATAATAAGTGGCGAAAAATAGTGACCAAACATTCTGCAAATACAGTGAAAAGGACGAAAAGTGGCTTAGGAATTTAAGGAGCTAATTAATTAGGTACTGCTGTAGTACGTACGGAAGCACTTCTTTATTATTAATTATATTCTTAACTACGAATGTTACCTACTCACCTAATAATCGTACCACGTTCACTACATAAGACATGTTTTAGGCAACTATCATTATTTGTCTCTTATAATATAAGATTATCTCATATATTAGAAGATTATCTCTTATAATTTATAAGACATCAGTAGTAGTGACCCAGTGGTAACGGCCGAGACTTACGAGTTGTAGGTCGTTGATTCTAACCCAACCAGGCACTTCACTTCGTGTAAATTATTTCATCACCACTACTCTCAAAACGGTGAAGAAAACATTGTGAGGAAACCGGCATGTCCTAGAACCAAAAAATGGAAGACATTTGACATCAACCAACTCGCACTGGGCCCGCGTGGTGGATTACGACCCACTCCCTCTTACAGGGAGGCCTGTGCTGTGTCCCAGCAGTGGGAACATTATAGGCTGATTATGTTATATTATAGGACACTAGGATTTTGTTCTAATTTGAATTGCGACGGATTTTATGCCAGAGGGCCTAAAAAGGCCACTTTGGAGAATCATAAAAGGATAACATTATGAATTATAATATGGCGAAGACAGTCTGTGTTTTTCTTTTTTTCGCTGCACTACGTAGGTACAATCAAAGAGTTTGTGATTGGAGTTGGATTGGATTGATTGGTATTTTAGCACAGACCAAAAAAAAAATAACTGAAAAATGCTTCACCAATGGGATTTGATACGATTAACTTTACAGTTAGTTACACATTATGTTATCCTTTTATGATTCTGCCAAAGTGGCCTTTTTAGGCCCCCAGTACTATGAATGCAGTTTCTAAGTAATCGTTGCAAGGCCTTTTTATTTCTAACATAATCATAATTTAAGGCATAATGATGTCTAATCTAGACCTAAGTTTACGAAGGCTATTGGATTTATTAATATTTTGTAATCTATAGCTTTGTCCACAGCGTGCGTGACTCCTCATGCAGTGAAGACAGTTATCCAGCTGTGTCTCGGGAAGCGGCGGTGTCAGATTGCTGCAAACAACAGGACTTTCAACTCATCCTGCAACTTTCTTTCAAGACCATATCTTAAAGTCGTCTATGCGTGTGGTAAGCTTTCGAAGTATCCTCTTTTAATTGTAGTTGCCTTTCACAGTTGTTTTACCTCTGACAGCAGCATATCCAACTACAACCTTATTGTAACTGGAATAAAGATCAATGAGATTTTGACAGACTTGTCAGTGGCAACAACCTAACATCAACCTTATTGTAACGACAATAAAAATCACTTTGATTTTGACAGTGATGTAAATTCAGAGGTGAAAAGACTGTAGATATATATTTAAAAGACAGATGATAAAAAAGTTTGCATGAGAAGTTATTTGAAAAACTGGTCAAGTGCGACTCGGACTCGCACACGAAGGGTTCCGTACCACAAGGCAAAAACGCCGAAAAAAACACGTTTGTTGTATGGGAGCCCCATTCATTTTATTATGTTTTTAGTATTTGTTGTTAAGGGACCGGCGAACTACGCATGCAAATGCGTACTTCATGCAAATGTAATACCAAAACAATTTGTAAATCAAACATATTCTTATGGTTGTGTTTATTTATTCCGATTAGATTACAGAATATCTAGGTTCCCAAATATACAGGGTGATTGGAAGATGGGTGCAAAGCTTTAAGGCGAAGATAGTACAGGCAATTCAGAACCATTTAAGTCATGGTTGTCTTAGACGAAGTCTTACCACTTTTTTTTTACCAATTTCTTAAGATTTTTTTCGAAATTTCCCAAAGTTTTAACTAAACTACTTATTTATGGTCAAATTGAATGATAAACGAATTCATTTTTATTGTATTTAATTAAAGTAATGTGTAAGCAATCTTGCAAAACATGTTTTAGGCCTCTATGTCGATAGACATTTTTTTTACAGACATTTAAAGTTCATAAAACATTTTAAAATTCATAAATATTTTTTGTAAACCTTATTTAAAAAAAAAACGGAGCGTGCTTTTTTTGTTCAAACCTTTTTGAAAACATGCTTGATAATCGCTTTTTCTGTTGAGGTAACATTTACGCGGATATCTTACAAATGATTGAAATTAGGACCTAAAAACCAATTTGAGGGAGAAATTTTAAATTTTTGGCAGACTAAATAAAACAACATTTGAATTTAATTTATTGATGTTTCATGTTCAAAATATTGTCCGTGATTTCTAATACCAGCACGGCTCCGTCTTCTCACTTCTGTTGTTGTTATTTTCAACATCATCTTCAGCTTCATTGTTTCAAACTCTGAATTCATTCTCTCCATCAGTTCTTCTCTCGTGTTTATTTCCACATTCGTATACACTAGCTCCTTGGCCCGGCCCCACACGAAAAGGTCCAGCAGGGTCAGATCTGGTGAGCGAGCGGGCAAAGGGATGGGTCCATCTCTGCCAATCCAGCTGTCAGGAAAACAATTATTTAAGTGTTCCCTTACATTTAACATCCAATGCGTTGGACAGCCGTCTTGCTGAAAGATGACTGTACTGTCTCTTGCGAATATCGGGACACCGGTTTCCTCTATCAGCTCTGGTAAATCCACTTGTAGAAAGTGCAAATCATTTTCACATTCATGAAGGTTATGAAAGTTTGTAATGCCCTCCCTAGAAAATTTTAATTTGAAATCAATCTTGTGGGCGGATGAAAGCAAATTTTCTAGGGAGGGCATTACAAACTTTCATAACCCACACAACACATGGGGAACACTTAAATAATTGCTGGACCCATCCCTTGGCCCGCTCGCTCACCAGATCTGACCCTGCTGGACTTTTTCGTGTGGGGCCGGGCCAAGGAGCTGGTGTATACGAATGTTGAAATAAACACGAGAGAAGAACTGACAGAGAGAATGAATTCAGAGTTTGAAACAATGAAGCTGGAGATATGATGTTGAAAATAACAACAACAGAAGTGAGAAGACGGAGCCGTGCTTGTATTAGGAATCACGGACAACATTTTGACCATGAAACATAAATAAATTTAATTCAAATGTTGTTTTATTTAGACTGCCTAAAATTTAAAATTTCTCCCTTAAATTGGTTTTTAGGTTCTAATTTCAATAATTTGTAAGATATCCGCGTAAATGTTACCTCAAAAGAAAGAGCGATTATCAAGCATGTTTTCAAAAAGGTTTGAACATAAAAAGCACGCTCCGTTATTTTTAAAATAAGGTTTACAAAAAGTATTTATGAATTTTAAAATTCGTTATGAACTTTAAATATCTGTAAAAAAAATGTCTAACGACACAGAGGCCTAAAACATATTTTGCTAGATTGCTTACACATTACTTTAATTAAATACAATAAAAATGAATTCGTTTATCATTCAATTGGGCCATAAATAAATAGTTTAGTTAAAACTTTAGGAATTTTTGAAAAAAATCTTAATAAATTGGTAAAAAAAAAGTATTAAGACTTCGTCTAAGACAACCATGGCTTAAATGGTTCTAAATTGTCTGTATTATCTTCGCCTTATAGCTTTGCACCCATCTTCCAATCACCCTGTATATTTTGAAAGGACTCTGATATAGAGACGAGATATGAGGAATTTTAAATTTTTCTTATAACTCGTCTTTAAATCAGTGTCCATTCAAAATATATAAGTTCAAGATTCATAAAGATTCATAATGTTATCCTTTTATGATTCTGCCAAAGTGGCCTTTTTCGGCCCCTGAACAAGAATGGATGCGTAAAAACGATAAAGTAATTGATATCGGTCCAACTTTAAATTACTTTTCCTTCGTACACTTCCGTGTCAATAACATGGGTTCTGGAGGACCTTCGTGAAATTGGTTAACTTTAAGCTCTGCAAAGTTGTGTAACACTAATCAGTAGATTACTTTATCTCAACATCACCTCAATCTCGTGTAACCTCGAACTACTCCTGAAACGCCCCAGCCCGTAATTGCGCAACTTGTTCAACTCTTGAACTACCCTATTCTGGTGCATCTTGAAAGTTGCAACAATACAAATCTCTATTTTACCTTGCAACTTTGCTCTTTGCTCCATTGTTCGGTGTAAAGTACCTACAAGAATCTATGGTTGTATTAGTGTCATCATCGTCTTTTCTGTTCTTTGTACCAGAATTTGCTTTCGTGCATTCGAGAGTTGTAATTTTTTGGCGTTGTTATTACGCCGCCACTTAATTATTGTGAAACATTGTGAAAATGTTAACAGTACATTACGATGTGTGACTTAAGTAGTCCATTATTGCAGGGAATGAAATTAGTGCTAAACGCCGTGCATTAATAGACACTTAAGTGACACGTATATATATTTTTTAGCACGTGTGACCTAAACGAGCCATTAAGTCACGCTTTTCTGTGTAAAAATGGACTTCTTAAGTCACAGATAAGCGTGACTTAAGTGTGGGTTTAGGTCACAGAGTGCTATTAACATTATTTTCAAATCGCGGTGTTAACAACTATGTTTTTCAGTGAAATTAATTCTTATACCAACGAATTTGTCTAAATGACCACATTGATATGCAAAAACTGACTCATTGTTTTCTTTTTTAGTGCCATTAGGAGTTCTCTCAGAAAAATATGAGAGTGCACCTGAGAGAGATGAAGATTCAACCAGTTTTGACCACAGCAAAGCACTATTTGACGAATCAGGTAAATATTGTGACCATATTAATATTTATACTCGTATTTGTCTGTCCTTCCCCTTTTTAATCCATCCAAAGGTTGTCTTTAAAAGATCGCTGTCAGCGATAAGTCGGCCCATTGTGTCACCCTTTGTACAGTTTTTATATTTATGTCTGTAATTTATATGGTGTACATAATAAAGAGTATATTCTATTCTATTCTACTAACTTACGAAATATAAAGAATGATTCTTATTAATATTTTCACTTTGTTAGAAGAAGCTGGTGAAAAGTGGGGCGAGCCAAACGCTGACCGTGCTCTGCAGCCATCGCTAAATGAAGATTCTGTCCCACCGACAAGTTCAGAAGGTGAAATAACAACCATTGTCCAACCGAAAATGAACCTAGATAGAAATGAAGGAAAACCAGGTAATTGTGTACTATGTCCTAGCTTTCCAGTTAAATTCAATTAAGTTTATTCAAAGTGAGTGTGCTTTTACGTTTGTCAATAATATTTAATCCATATAGCACAAACGCATATCCAAATTCACTTTCTACTCTATAATACCTACCTTCATATTTCATACTCAAACGCGATCCATAAATTTCGACTACACCAATTAAACTCCTAACAAACATAATACATCAATGTATTTGTCCCGAGCCGAAATAGAACTCATTAGTTAATTTCGTACAAATATTCGCCTCTGGTATTAGAAAATATTTGTTTGTTTCAGAGTCACAACACGGGAACTCGCTATTACTGTTATCCGTTAGTATAGGACTGCTAATGTTCGTTGTCATAATTGGAGCAATAATTGCTGTCAGATGTTATATTAATCGCAAGAAAGAACATTCCAAAAACGGAGATATGTATACGACTGAAGCTCCTAACGTCTTCAATGATGCATTTTCTGATATTGACAATGACGCAGACATTAGCCACATTTCGGGAACATTCCATGATCCGATGCACCCAGACATGATTCTGTACAAAAATGTTCCCGGAAGTAGGGGAACTCTTAGAGCTATGAAGCCCTTATGTACAATTTATCCTACTAACGCAGAAGCAAATATGTACGGTAACGTAGACTATGTGCCTTCACACACGAGAGAAATAGCACCTAGGTTTACTAGAAGCAGAAGTAATGAAGAAGAAATGGAACCAAATGTTATGACTAGTCCTAGGAGTTTAGGAGCGCATTCTAGTAATTATTACTACGGCTGACGTCACGATGATGGAGGCAGACAAGATGCCTCTAGGACATATTGCTTTTAGAGTGATCTCAAACAAGTGTACAAAGGAACAGAAGGCTTGTAAAGCCAAGGATTGTGTAAAAATGATGGTTAAAGTATGGAACTGTTAAAGACTATGGATTTGTTTGTGAGATTTTTAATTGTTATATCATATTAGTTAAAGAATCTTGATTGTTCTGTAAGTTTTCCTATTGATTATTCAATCTGTCACACTCATTAGAGATGCACCTATGTATCTACTTTTGCATATCGTCAACTCAGCACTTTTATATTTCAAACTATTACTACAATCCCATCTGTGATGGTAAATCATATTAATCTCTACAAGTCTAAATATAGAAAAGTTTATTTGTATAGAACCTGAAGCTTCATTTATAACATTTTTGCCCTACATGTAGAAAAATGTAAATCCTTTTATATCATTTTTTTAAATAAAAATGCGGAAATTCTGTGTTTTATTTGACGGTAGCTCCAGAAAGATGTATAACAAAAATAATGGGTGAGTCATTAACATTAAGCACAGTTACGCTATATTTTTTCTTGTTAAAATGCGATGTAACGGTCGCGTGGCTGATGTCGTTATTCATGGAAATTAAGTAGAGATTCCGGTGGCTATCACTCAAGAAGCTAAATAGGGGAGAAGGATAATGGAAGGTTGGATAACAACGAAGTTATGCATATGAAAAATAAAAGCAATAGATTATGTAAATTGACATGCCATTTGAAGTCACGAACATTTGGAGTTTTCACGTTTGGAGCGGAATGCAATTTATGATGACACGAAAAAATCTGTTTTTGCAATCACGGAGTATAAATGAGTACTGTGTGCGCTACCACAATATTATTTTAATAGCATTTTTTTTTATTTATATATTTTGTTTGTTTAACTGAGAATTTTTAATAAATAATGTTCGTCTAGATTACGTTATATAACACGTAAACTTATGTTATATAACACCTCCAAATTATTTAATGTTGCTAACTTCTCAATAGAAACATGTTAAATAACTATGTTTAATAACATGTTATGTTACACAGTGTGGACGCACCTTTTAGGTGGATTAAAAATAAATAGAACTAGTCAACATTTTCAGGGTTCTCTCTCTATCGTGGGTTGCTTGTACTTGGGTACTTATACAATTATATTTTGCGCCGCACGGTTTCACCAGCATAGATCTTGAACCCGTGAGAATGTCAAAATAAAAAGTATTCTGTGTCCTAATCCGGGTCATGTTTTACCCATAAGTAATAGGTAATACGGGCTGGTTTCCGCAACTCCACGACAAAGCGCGTATTTTGCGTACGGTATGTTTTACGCATGTACCAAATTTCACTCAAATCCGTTCAGCTATTTTAGCGTGAAAGCGTAACAAATACAAACAATCTTTAATTTTATATAGAAACAGCAAAATATAATAAAACTCAAAAATCTTTCATTTTATTTTTATAGCAGTGCCCCGCGATTTCACCCGCAAAAGTGTCGATCCCGTGGAAATATCGGGATAAAAACAATCCTATGTCCTTCCCCGGGATGCAATCTATCTCTCTGCCAAATTTTACCAAAATCCGTTCAGTGGTTTAGGCCTGAAAAGGTAACAGACAGACAGACAGTTACTTTCGAATTTATAATATTAGTATCGATAAACTAGCTGAACTTCGTAGCGAATCAGTTTTTTTTGTTGATTTTTCCATGTTTTAATAATTATTCTGCTATTCGGGGCGGAGACACTTCCAAAAATTCAAACATCATAAAAATCGGTTTACTTTTACTTGAGTTATAAATGGTGTAAAACGAATGGGGCTGATTTTTCCAACGTCAGATAATTTTATCCGAAGAATAATTTGAATTTTTGACAGGTCTTCCATACAAAATCTCTCAGACGTTAATTTTATTCCACGAATAAAAATTATATATAAAATCACAACATTACTGAATCCGATCTGAAAACGTGTAAAAATTCAAAACCGTAGCAATATTGATTGTGAAGTTTCATTACCGAGTACCGAAGACGATAAAAATTTTATTAGAGCAAAAAACCGGCTCTCTGGCTCGGCTGTTGAATCCCAAGGAGGAATCTGCATAATTTTACAACTGTAATCCAAAGGTTCACAACTTTGCCGCCGTATCAATAGTTAGGAGTTAGTGTCTCTCGTAATCTGTTCAATAATTCTCATTGATTAATCCTACAGACCAGTAAGTGGGCTATTGGATCGAACTTTATGATTTATCTGTTAATTATGATGGAAACTAGTTTAATTGGTCATTGGGTTTTTAAGATGAGTGGGCCAGCTAAAATTACAGTAGTTTTAGGGATTAAATGTGCAAAAGAAACTACGAAAAGTGTAAAGCTATATAGAAATTAATGACATGACACGACGGACAAAATGCGTTTCAAAACGAGTATAATAGATGTAGGCATGAAGGCTGCTAGGCTCAAATGGGATTGGGCGGGTCACATCAGCCATATGCAGGATGACCGCTGGGCAAAAGTCTCCACACAATGGGTGCCTGAAGATGGATGGTGTTGCCAAAGTCGGCGCAGGAAGCCGTGGCGAGATCGTGAGTGCTGGTTCGAGGTGGCGTGGGAAAAGAGTTGGGGAAGGCCTTTGCCCGGCCGTGGGACAAAATAGGCTAAACAAAAAAAAAAACAACACGAAAAGGAAAAGAGTTCCTGCAAGGAGTTGGGGAAGGCCATTGCCAAGCCGAGGGACAAAATAGACTAAAAAAAAACAACACCAAAAAGGTAAAATAGTTAACTACAAAGGCCGAGTGTTCGGGGCTTCGAGGGTATGTATACGTATGCACAATAAAGTAGGTACACAAATAATACACAGGAATAAATTTCAACTACACTGTTCAGTATTTAAAAAAAAACAGCTTTTAAAATCACACTGCAACTTAATAAATACATTTGTAAGCAACGAAGCTATAACAGTTTAAAATATTCTCCCGATTCTTTTAAAATAAAACACGAACTGCGTCGAGCTTTGACTGCGCCAAAGTTCTATAACGACATAAATCGTTTGCAATAAAAAGTGAGAAAAAGGCGGGAGTTTATTCGGAGTTTCCTGCAGCGAGCTACGATCTACATGAGCCCAGTCGTGCGGCAAAACTTCATTATTCAGGAACCCGGTGCGATTAGTTCACGCTGGAATCGCTAGATGGCGTTAAACATATTTTTGCGAAGAGTGCAAAGTTAAGTAAATTTTTGGTTCCGATTTTATTTTGTAGTAAAGAAAGAAGGTTTTTGTGACAGTTTTTTCATTTATGATAATACAATAATAAGGAAAAGGTGGATTGGTGTGAATATCGTTTTAAAATAAGCCTTCAAAAGAACATAAACAGAATAGTGTAGTTCGCAAATTAGATTTATTCTATTAAGATAAGAAATTATACCAAGAAGTTGGGCAACAGCACTGTCCTGACTTAACACCTACCTACTTAAGAAAACTCCACTCATACGTAGTGACTACAGTAAATATACTGAACAAGTTAGCAACTCGATCGCGAGATATCAAGCCATCGTTTAACTTTGCCGACTGAAGTCACTAATTCAATAATAGTTTGATTTAAGATACAAGTGAAACGTTTCAGTTGAAGTTTTGAGTGAAATCTGCCTATATAAGTATTCTCAACTTATGATAATTAAGACATACCTACCTACCTACTTGAAACGAAACAGTATACAAGTCGTTGAGAGTTCTAAACTGAATAACCAACTATTATTGGATGAGAAATATGTAGTACTTATGACAGTTTTTTTTCTATATTGTCCCACTGCTGGGCAAAGGTATAAGGCCCCTATTTTTCCACTTTTCTTTGTGTCACTTTGTTAGAAACGAGTCCAAATCGTCACGCCAGCGTTTTTTTAGGCCTGCCTCGGTGACGACGCCTTCGCCTGAAGACGGGCGTCGTCACCGAGGCAGGCCTAAAAAAACGAAAGTGTATGACGACTTTGTCCTATCTGTCTGGATGCAACCTAAAGGTACCTATGTGTGACCCGCCCAGTCACAGATTTATCGCCAGCATCCGCGATACCTGTCTTGGAGCATATTGAACACCAAACACATAAAGGCCAAGGAACGATGGTTTTGTTTCGTAGTGTATAAATTATAGTAACTAAGTCCTGAAAATCAAACTCAATAAAAAACACTTCCGGCCTTATTACCTACAAAACAACAGTTTTTTTACAACCATCGAGCCGTGTTTGAACGTCGAACTTTATTCCGACAGTTTTAAATTAATTAAAAGTTTTAAATACTAACTACTTAAACTGACGTTAAAACTGAGTCTAAGTTGTCATTTTAGTATTAAGAACTTGTCGGATTATGGTCCGAAATACTGGCTCGCAGGTTTGGGCTTGAACTAAAGTTAGAACTCGTATTGCAATAAGCCCGCTCAAGTGACTGCCTCGTTGGTCTAGTTGTTGCAAGCGCTACTCTGCTGAGCTGAAGTCTTGGGTTCGATTCCCAGGTCGTGCAAAGTGTCATTGGGTCGTGGAGTTTGGATTTGTGCCCGATTGATAGCAATATAAGTATATTATAGAGGTATGAGGAACAGGGTGTAAAGTTCATTCGTCCTCCATAGAAAATGGAGGATCCTCAGATCAAACGGGTGTTGTGTCTGGTGAGCTATTGCCCAACGATTGATGTCGGGACGTTGTATATGTATATTCTAGTTGCGCGGTAAACTCTGCTTGTGCGATGCAGGATTTTGCGTGACGTCAGTGTGACGCGTAGTTCGCATGTGGCTTTGTAGATGCCACCACAAGCACAGGACTTTTCATAATTGATGTGTAGAACAAGAGCTATATTCCTGTAAAACTTTTTCCTCATTTTGCCTAACCGTCAATAAAACTGCAAACTGCATCTCCAGACAAACAAAAAAGCTAAACTGTAACCAAGAAAAACGTTCGCTATCTAAGCAATTCCTTCAAAACACGGTCCGTTTGTACCCCATGTCGTTACGCTGGTGATTTATTATTATAGGCCCCATTTGTTTCTTTAGTATGCATGTAAATCCCACAAAGGATTACTTATACCAATAGAAATCGGTACGTGCCACGAATTTTCTTTTACATTTTTGGAGTTTTGTTGAAGATTATCACGGGCTAAATTGCAATTGCAATTGCCTATCTGACCTCCACAACCCAGTGACTGGGTAATACGATACCACATGGTAAAACTTGTTGTCAGACTTTCGGGCTTCTGACGACCCTAAACGATTGTCAAAGATCCATGAATAACAGCCAAGGCCAACGGATTAACGTGCTTACCGAGTCACGGAGGGGTCTTGGTACGTAAATATGGTTTTTCACCCACAGACAACTTACTCTGCTTGCACGATGCAGGATTTTGCGTAGTTTGCATGTAGATCGCCGCCACATCGTGACTGATGGACCCCGTAGACTTTCTTGCACATTGTTTTCTACATCCATAATCAGCCTATAATGTTCCCACTGCTGGGACATAGGCCTGCTCTCAATGAGAGGGAGTGGGCCGTAATCCACCACGCGGGCCCAGTGCGGGATGGTGGTTTTCTACATAGTTTGTGAAAAAAACACCTACCTGTCTGATGACTTTGACTTGAGACATGAGTCAAAGTAATGGATAATTATCCAAGTTTATGAGTATAATTTACATGTTTGCAGTAACCTTTTAGTTCTAGACAAATGCTGAAGCTTCAGAGGCACTTATATCAAAGCCCGTCCTTCTCTATTCCTGCCACGTCCGCGACAACAAAGTCATAAGCCCCGTCGAAAGTTTCCAAACTCAACCGTCGCGCTTTGTCAGAGAACCTCGCGAAAATGGCAATCTTAGGAAAATACTATCTTTAACATCAGACTTAAGTCGACAACTAATTCTTTTAAACTGTTATTTTGTTGAAGTTTTCAAGAAAAGGGAGTTTTTTTTAGTTGGTTTTAATTTTAATGAGACCTCGTTTAAACTTTGATATTAATCGTTGTTACATTTTGCGACCAGTTTTATTCAAGATGTGAAACTAAAAAAAGAAAATAAAACGAGCTATATGTAGGTAACTTAATCACAATTTCGAATTTAAATTTATATTTCAAACCACACTATTTCACTAATAAAAAAGTTTTGCTGTTTAATGTCTTTATAAACAATGAAAACAAAAATAAATAAATTACACATTATCATTTGATTAACATTTGTTGAATTTCGTTTTATTTAAATATATGGAAACAAAATAGGTTTCAAAAATGTCCTAAAGAATCCTCTTATTCTTGGGTAATAAAACATTTGCAAAAGGAGTATGTAAAGATCGTAGCAGGTGGCCTTCTGTAGTTTCTAACTATCCCCATGGGAAGAAATCGTGAGTTTATGCTGACAATATCCAAAACATTTCAAAAATTGAACAGAAAATCAGTGGCATTGAACTTACAATGAAAAACAGAGAATTTATAAGAGCGTACATAACTTTGTTTTGCATAATACATTCAGATATATCCAATATGGCGCACATTTTCAATGCGAGTGAAAGTTTCCAGAATGTTCTAGTCAAAACAAAAGATATTGTGTTTGTTCTACAGACGTTGGGAGTTACTAAAACGTTTGTTATAGGTAGTGTTTTCAAAATTTCTCTCTCAACATATTTTCTTTAAGGTTTCATATTGTTTGGAACTTGGTTTGTTGTTCTAGATTTCTTGGAATCTATATTGGAAAGTTGGAGTTGGATTCTGTTTACCTACTTATTTATTGGCCTTGAAATATCAAAAACGTCTTTAGGATAAACCGAATCATTCTCGCTAGTTTAACATTTACATTGAAAATAAAACTCAATCTTGCATAAACAATTATTGTAATAACTATCTAAATTTACATTAAATTCGAAGTAAGTATCAAACCATTTTAGTATTTCTAACTTCACAGTCTACTCCAATTACAGCCACAGAAAATATTTGCTTTACGAAAATAACATAGCATGTAATCGAAAGCGTTTTCGTGCGATCACGTACGAACGAGTCCAAATTGTACGTAAGCCTCTCGCGGCCATGACTTGTTCGAAAGACACGTGTGCTACCCTAATCGACATCTTAATGATCACTGGATGTACGCACCGTGTAATTATGTTTAATGCTCTGAGTAATTTTACTAAAGATCGGGTTGGTACGGGTATTCATTACAATGGGGCGATAGATACCCCATTGTTTCTTAGCTCAATTATAATATTACTGATAGTATGAGTTATATGAGAAACACGCTAGATGATAGGTACTGGATACCGGTACTGTTAGGAAAACCTAGTATTTAAACTAAGATTTCCATGTATGGCTTCGATTGATTGTTATCAAGGTTGTTCTCCCCCGGGGGTTGACTGCCCCGTTGGTCTCGTTGACGCAAGCGCGACTACAGTCCTGAGTGTGGGGGGGTCCTGCCTCGATTCCTTGGTCGGAAAAAGTGTTATTGGGTTTTTCCATTAGAAATTTCTCAGTAGCAGCCCGGAGTTTGGAAGTTAGTGGTGTGATACCCCCGTGCCTCAGAAAACAGGTAAAGCAAGTCCTGCACTTGATCTCTCCCTGGACTATGAGAGTAAAGGAACAGAAACTTACTTACGACTTTCTCGTAACCCTTAGTAAATAATCTACTATTAGAAATTACTTACACATATTTCTTTCAGTAAAAATGTAAATGCACTCTGCTCTTGTTATAATGAACTAAGTAAATACATTATGAAAATGCTTTTAAATACGTCTTTCTTAGTAATGCAGGGTTACTTTGAATTGAGTTGGCTCTTTCATTACATGAGTTAATTAATTTCTTCGTGGAAATTCTATTAGGTACATACTGTTATACTTGTTGGTACTACTATAAGGATGATACCTTAGGAAGCTGTAAATGGTGGATTATTGTTAATTTATTTTTGTTTACAAAAAGAACATGGAACAGAGAAAGTGACCTTTGTCTAACTGTGGTCGTTTTCGTTGCTGCAATTATGATCATGATGAAGGCAAGACTGAGCCCTGTCACTTCTAATGGCCGATTCCAATAATTTACGGACCGTTACTGGTTAGAATTAAAACTCTTCTATCTCTAGAAATAATGAAGCAAAGACCTCATAGCTTACCATCGTAGATCCTCTCATATGGAAGTAGCTGTAAAATTAGCTTACAAATCTATTTATATGCCCAGTTTCGCAATAAAAAAGGCTACCATTCCGTTTCTGTTTATAGGAACCGAGCGGGTGTATTTCGTTATCCTGGGTTATTTAGGTTGACAGGCATGTATGTATTATTGTCAACACTTCGTCCGTCAGCTGTTTGATGCATGCCGTAAAAGAGCCGTTAATTTTGCGGAAAGTAGATTCTATTTTCCCTGAAAGTAAACCTACGTTAGACATCCTTAAAGAAATAGAGACTCCTAACTCATTTAAATATCCTACACAACTTAAAACAAAAATCTCAGGGATTCTCAGAAACGGGAGTCGCAAATAAGCTGGCTATAAGCTAAAGCGAAACAAAGTACTAACTTATTTTACTAAAGCCTGAACACAGAATAAATAGGTACAGAAGGCTAGCTCTAATCAAACGGGCACATGCACATGTACACGCGTACGCCGTACGTACGGTGATCTCAAACGAATGCCGTGCCCTTGCACTCGCTGTGCGTGTGGCGTGTATATAGACACGGCCATTTATACCACAAAGGAAAACACACGCACTCATAGGTGTGTGTGTACTCAAAACGGTGAAGGAAAGCATCGTGAGGAAACCGGCATGTCCTAGAACCAAAAATTCGAAGACATGTGACATCTACCAACCCGCACTGGGCCCGCGTGGTGGATTACGGCCCACTCCCTCTCACAGAGAGGAGGCCTGTGTCCCAGCAGTGGGAACATTATAGACTGATTGGTTCGTAAGTGTGCGTCGATTTTTAGTCGTTGTTTGGAGCCAGCACTCTGTACCCATCCATTCTATGGCCTGAATCTAGTAGGGGAGACCGGGTACAAAAGTAACACTTTGTACTTTTACCTTGATTTCTGGATAGGTGTTACTGTTGCCATTAAATTAATATAACTATATGAAAATTCAGTTTATGTTCTTTACTCTAGCAACTCAATTTATTACATTATAGTGCGTTTTATATGAATTAAAGAAATTTAAAAAAAAATCGTTAATTGTTACTTTCGACCACGTAGGCAGGTCGAAAGTAACACGTTGTGGGTCGAAAGTAACAAGACACAGGGGTTGGTAATGAATATAATATTATACAAGGTAAATCAACAAATTATTTATTTAAAGTCTTTATACTAATAACACAAATTAACTTTTATATTATAAATGTTCAAAAACTATAAATGTTAAGATAATAACAAATCAATAAAATTCTTAGTTTAAGTAATGAGATCAATTTAGTTTTATAATCTTTTATAATTCAGTCATTAATTATAATCAGAATCGCAATGATGGCACATATAAGTTATAATATATAAATAATTATAAATCTATATAATTTATAAATCTATATAATGTTACATGGCAAACATTATATTTTTTTGCCAGGCCTCTAATTGTTGCAGCATCTTTAAAATGCTCTTCAGCCGCTTTTTGATACACTTCCGTGTCGGTAGTTCCTCGTTCAGTTGTTCTTATGCGTTGTCGCGGCATTCTGTTAAAAAAAAATACATATAAAAATGTTACTTTTGTACCCATAGGGCTATGTTACTTTTGTACCCGTCCACATTTTTGTAAAAACGTGCATCATAACCTTTAATAGGAACGTGCTACACAAAAATGAATTTACGCAATGTACAATCACTTTAATACAGAATAGGTATGCAAACATTCAGATTACTATCATGCTTTTAAGCCTATCAAAACATTGAATAAGAAAACGTCAAAAAACTTACTTTTGGTTTGCAAATTCACGTAGCGCCCTGTCACACAGCCTAACAGCGCGTGGCGTACGCGGCGACTAAATGCAATTGAGGGGGGCGCTCCCGGCTATCGCCTGACAGCGGCAAAGCGGTGTTCGCCCATTGGATAAATCTAGAGAGCATTTGTTACTTTCGACCCGCCGTTACTTTTGTACCCGGTCTCCCCTACTGAGGGATAGTGCACCGAGTCCCGATGTAAATGGAAGTGGTCGCTGGCGGGTAGTCTCGTCGCAAGTTCTGTTTTAACCTACTTTTTCTTTGCTTCTGTCTGTTTATGTGTTTTAAGTGTTTTTATAAAATTATGTTTCGTCTTGCGTGCCTTTATTTTGTTGTTATGAAAGTCAAGTTAAAATTCCCCTGTTGGAAATATTCGCATAGTTGTAAAAATGTGCTTTTAAAATTCAGCAAGTATAATTCGTACATTCGTGCATTTCATTCATTCGTTCGTTTCGTTCGTCGTGTGTTTCGTATCGTTGTAAATTGTATTCGTAGTACAGTCAACAGCAAAAGCAGATGATCAAAATCAGAAATTCAATAGGAGTCAAAACTGATCACGAATATAAGGCAGCTGTACTAGTAGTAAATGTTTGGTATAATTTATAAACACATACTTTTGAATCACTTCGACGCCACACAGTTCTGACGTGAACTCCGTTCATTAGTATTGAATTTCTGATTTTGATCATCTACTTTTGCTGTTGACTGTACCTAGTTGTAGTATGCAATTCTAGAGTTTATAAGGAATAGGGTGTACAGTTCACTCATCTTTCATAGAAAATAGAGGATCCTCGGAACAGACGGGTGTTGTGTCTGGTGGGCACCTGCCCAACGATTTATGTCGGGACGTTGTATAAAGATATGCTAGTTGTGGGGTAAACTCTGCTTGGCAGCAGGATTTTGCTTGACGTCATTATGATGCGTAGTTCCCATGTGGCGATATAGATGTCGCCACAGAATTAAATAATAAATAAATAAAAACTTCATTAAGTTCAGAAAAAACACGGTACATTATAAAAATAAAAACTAGTAGCAGTTTAGAAGGAGCCGTGTGCTAGGTTTTTTCAAATGCCTTGGACCCCACACTAGGATTCCCTGTGTCGTGGGGTTCAATTAAAATTAAACATATAGAATAGAAGACAGAATTATCAATTTATAAAATAAATAAATTCTTTATTTTACCAAAAGCCATTTCATTACAATATCCAAAGACAAAAGAGCGTAAAGGCTTAGGTATAATTATGATGCTTTTATTCTAGATTTCTTTACTTCCAGCATTTTAGGACACTGATTGATCGGCAAAGAGGAATCACTGTGAATTTGGAACACTCTCCGGATCCAGTGTCTTCCAAATTACAGTAGAAGCTAGTATTATAATAGGTTGATAAGGCTGATAATAAATTAATGACGCCTAAACATTACTAAGACAGAAAAAACAAAGTGGGCCCTATGTAATAATGTACTTCGTGGCAAACACAAAGCCCGACCAAAACCCACACCAAAACACATTACCAACATTTGTGTTAAACATAGAAGCGCCGTAGGTACTGGTAAAGTCATTTCATAGGAAGTGTCAAATGGAAAGCCTTTCTAGATAGGTACCGTGTTCTACGATCGGAACGTGCGCTGGACCCTTGCATTAACAGTTTACGATTCTCTCTACGTGTCTGTAGTTAAAATCGTGGAAATATTTCAATTGCATTGTTGGCATGGAATACACCTTTATTTTTCTTATCTATATTATATTCTTTGTTTCCTGCCAAGTATGGCTGCCAAGTATAGTCATATTTTTTACGTATTGGTATATCTAGTACACTGGTGTCAAACGAGCGTAACTTAAAGTAAGAAAAGTAAGGAGAGCACTGGTGGCCTAGAGGAAACGGCCGCAACTTACGAGGTTCGAACCCGGGTAGACACTTTACTTTATGTACCTAAATTATTTCATCACGACTGCTTCCAAAACGGTGAAGGAAGACATCGTACGGAAACCGGTATGTCAGACGCCAGCTCATCAAGCTACCCGAAACCGTCAAATTTTCCCAATCAATTTTGAACCTTATGCTTTAGTGATAAAGTTGAGAATCTATTAAAGAAATTTTACAGATTGTAGAAGCTTGATGTGCTGGCGTCTGTACTAGAACCAAAAATTTTAAGAGGTGACATCCACCGTCCCGCACTGCATGGGCCCGCGTGGTGGATTACGGCTACTCCGTAATCCACCACGCGGGTCCACTCCGTCTCATAGAGGCCTGTGTCCCAGCAGTGGGAACATTATATACATTATGCAAAAAACGTGCGAAAGCTACGTTTACTTTTCAAATTTATTCACCCACGAATAAAGAACAAAATCAGCACAATACGACAAAATCAGCGTGGGTATGGCTCATGCACAACATTTTTAGTATAACTTATATTGAGTATGCATGGAGGGGCTTGCGGCTAATAAAAGCCGCGCGGGTCGATCTGCCGCGGTGAGTCCGTGGATGGGTGACCATCTATAAACCCGTCCGTGCCTCGGAAAACACGTTAAGCCTTTGGTCCCGGCTTTCAATCGTGGATCTTTGGCAGTCGTTATGGGTCGTCAGAAGCCCGAAAGTCTGACAACCAGTAGTCTTACCAAGGGGTATCGTATTACCCAGTAACTGGGTTGTGAAGGTCAGATAGGCAGTCACTTCATGTATTATTCTGGTATTCAGCTGCGTCCAGTTAGACTGGAAGCCGACCCCAACATAGTTGGGAAAAAGCTTCGCAGATCATGAATATTCATAAGTATCTAAAATCTATGCGTGCTCATTTAAAATCTAAGAGGTTACAGACAATCAGTTTCAAAAATAGAACCCCAAAAAAAGAAAACCGAAAGCGGGAAAACAAAAGTGAATTCACAAAATGGCGATCAAACGTTCGGATAGTCACCTGGCTAATCGGGGTCGGGAATCAAGATGAAATCGAACAAAAGTAATATAACTTTCCGTATTGAGTATATTAAGTAAAATCGGACTCGGTCATACGTATAATTAAGGAACCTCAAAGTTCGTTTAATATAATCGTCTGTTCTACCGATTGGATTGGAAACCTTGAGAAACTTGTACTATATGTAGAATAATACTGGGATTATTTTAGAGCTTAGCAGAAATATTATATATTAAAAATATTAGAAATTAATAAAAAAGTATAAAAAAAAATTCTAATCGGTACAATCAATGGACTGAATTGATGATTAAGAAAATTGGTGATACTTTCCACGTCTTCATCTGACTAACCTTTTCCCAACTATCTTGGGGTAAGCTCCCAGTCTAACAGAATGCAGTATACGAGTACATATGCGTACCAGTATTTTTCATGGTGCACCTATCTGATCTCCACAAACCAGTTCCCGGGTAACACGATATCCATTGGTAAGACTGGTTGTCATACGTGCGGGCTTTTGGCTACCCGTAACGAGTGTCAAAGATCTATGAACGACAGCCAGGACCAACTGCTTAGCGTGCTTTTCCAAGGCACGGAGGGGTCCTGGTATTTATTGCATGGTCACACACATATGGACCGACCTCGATAAGCGTTGCTTAACCTTGAAGATCGACTCGTACGACTGTTATTATTTACCTCCTAACTCTTCCCCTTCCTACATTAGGATCATTGAAGTTCCCCTTCTTAGATTAGCTTTTAGTAACACATTGAAGGAGACACAATAGAAGTTTTATTGTTATTACGGTGAGAGGCGTTAAGGGTCCCGCAAAGTTCATAACTGAGTTCTTCCTGCTATAGACTTCAACAAATACAAGCAAAAAACAACTCCTATAAAATTTAATTCGCCAATTTGCTGCTAAAATATATGAAAAAACATTTGGACCCAAATGCCTGTAAAAATAATAAATTGTCATTGAAGAGTAAACGAGAAAAAATATCATAAATCATCTGTCAGTGATGCTTATAAGACTTAATTTGATTTAGATGGGTATTCGAAACGGGATAATAAAGGCTTTTTGTCGGTTTCGTTCCTGCGATCATTTGGGAAGTAAATAAAAATGTTGGTTAAATTATGGCAAAATTTTCGCCCGTTTTGGGCCAGAATGCATAGGGGTAGACAAAGTTCAAAGAGCAGTGGTGGCCAAGTGGTAACGGCCGCGACTTACGAGTTGTAGGTCGTAGGTTCGAACCCAGACAGGCGCTTTACTTTGTGTAAATTATTTCATCACCACTGCTCTCAAAACGGTGAATGAAAACATCGTGAGGAAACCGGCATGTCCTAGAACCAAAAATTCGAAGACATGTGACATCTGCCAACCCGCACTGGGCCCGCGTGGTGGATTACAGCCCGCTCCCTCTCACCGAGAGGAGGCCTGTGTCCCAGCAGTGGGAACATTATAGGCTGATTATGTATGTATGTAGACAAAGTTCCTTGGATGATATAATATGAATTTACTAGCTGACCCGACAGCTGTCCTGTTTTTGATTCGAAAGACACGTGGCGCTATCTACTATCTTAATAACGTTGTTTTGCTCTGGAACAGCACTTTTTTTCAGGATGAAAGGTACCCTATGTCCGTTTCTGTACACCTGACAACGTATATGCAAAATTTCAGGTTGATCGGTTCAGTGGTTTAGGCCTGAAAAGGTAACAAACAAACAAACTTTTTTTCACATTTATAATATTAGTTAGGATGGTAGAGCATTTTTAGCCGTAGTAACGGCAGCGAATTACGAGTTGTAGGTCGTGGGTTCGATCGCAAGCGGGCACTTTATATTTTATATTATATGCCTGTGTTGTCCCACTGCAGGATAAAGGCCTCCCTTCCCTCTTTCCACTTTTCCCGGTATACTGCAATCGTGGGTCAATCATTTGAGTCTAGCTCATCTCTTTCCGGGCCTGTCGCGTAGTCGTTTCCTGCTTGCTATTTGGGATCCACTGAGTGGTGGTTTTTGCGTATTGTTGCTCCGATATGCGACAGAGGTGGTCAGCCCAGTTCTACTTTCCAGCAGCTGTGCGGCCAGCGTCCGTTATTTGGGTTTTGGAACGAAGTATAGAGTTTCTAACGCGTGGGGAAACCGGCATGTCGATCCTAGAACCAAAAATTCGAAGGCCCGCACTCAGCCCACGTGGTGGATTATTTGACCGATTTTAATGAAACTTCATACGCACAAACAGGATACAAAGGTTTAAAAAGTTAGTTAAGAACATTTTCGAAAAATAGTGTTACAGCCAAATTAGATCGATTTTATATTTTCCATAGAAACAGACTTTTTTTAAATAAGACATTTTGAAAATGTTCTTAAGTAACTTTGTAGACCTTTGTATCCTGCTTATGCGTATAAAGTTACATTAAAATCGTTCATTCATTTCGAAAACAAGGGCTTGAAAGTTTGTATGAAATGCCGTACGGCGTAAACGCTCCTAAGGCTGATATTGATCGATTTCCTTGTCCGAGTATGATCCGACCACCTGTAAGATATCCTTCCGACTGTATTGTCTATCAAAATGTGTCTGAAGTCCGAAGAGCTTTGCGGTCATGCCAACATCCCGTCGATTTGCCTATGAAATCTGACGTCAGAATTTGAAGCTATTTTGCCAGAACAGAGTTAGTAGAAATCTATTGTGAATGTTTTGGTGTTCTGATACAATATCGGATTATACTATCGGTTGTCGTATCAGCATGATATCTGTACGCAAACCCGGCCTCAGGGAAATTTATACTACTGTAAATTGTGACTAATAGGAGGAGAACTTGTTTATAGCGATACACAAAAGTTTGCTATCGGAGAAGGGAATTTATATTCTACTTCTTTTTTCGTATTGGCACATTCTACATATCCCTTTTATGAAAAACTAGCAGCGCCCCGCGGTTTCACCCGCATAAGTGTCGATCCCGTGGGAATATCGGGATATAAACTATCCTATGTCCTTCCAAGGGATGCAATCTATCTCTGCCAAATTTTATCGAAATCGGTTTAGTGGTTTAGGCGTGAAAAGTTAACATACAGACAGACACAAAATTACTTTCGAATTTATAATATTAGTATGGATGTGAGTAAAACAAGAATAACTTTATTTCGTTGAATAAGCGTAATGGCTGATTATGCTTATGCAACGAAATAAAGTGATTCTATAACTCAAACTCAAACTCAAACTCAAATCATTTATTTCAATTAAACCTTGTACAGGCACTTTTGAATTGTCAAAATTAAATAGTCTGTCAGATAGTCCGAAAGTTGAAGCTAGTTGCCCATTCCAAAGCGTAGATCTCTATGGAGAAGAACGGGCAAGAAACTCCATGGACACTCTTTTAAATCAAGATATTACAAAATCCTGGGTACATTATTCTTGTTGCTTCTATATGTGAGAACAATGTAAAAAAGACAGAAATGAAGAAAGAATTAAAGACATAAGATTAAAAATAAGCCTTGGCAGTTAAGAGATGACCAGTCTCAACCGACGGCGCCCGTTCACGAACATGACGCGTGGATCAGCACCATCCAGCTCAACCATTTTGTAGGGAACCGAATGATCCAACACACGCGCCACCATCGGTGAGACATTTAAGTGAGCATGACACGTTCTCAACTGCCATGCTCTTTCAAGTCAACATCAAAAAAATCATAATAAAAGGAAACATGGTTCTTACATTTACAAAGTTTAAAAAAAAAATGCTTCTAAATTATACAAAACTACAATTGCAATTGCAATTTATTTAAGAGATAAATAGAATTTTATTACCTACCAAACAGAGGAAGAGATATTTAATATTGAAGTATTCAACAATTAAAACTTGAGTGATAATGTTCCCACTGCTGGGATACAGGCCTCCACTCTTCGAGAGGGAGTGAACTATAATCTACCACACCGGCCCAATGCGGGTTGGTAGATATGTCACATGTTTTTGAATTTTTCCTCACGATGTTTTCCTTCACCGTTTTGAGAGCAGTGGTAATGAAATTATTTAAACAAAGTAAAGAACCTGACTGGGTTCGAACCCACGACCGTAAGTTGGGCCCGTTGCCACTGGGCCAACACTGCAATCTGGTTATTTCGTTGATTTAGTCAATATTAATCAACTTTGTTTTTGTTTTGACACACAAGACTTGTCAGACATGCTCCATAAAATAACATCAAATTAAGTTAAAGCTACGTAAAAGAAATAGCTCATGTCATCGCAATTATTTAAGATAGTCAGCAAGCTGGGTATAATCTGCATTTTTAGGATTCCGTACCAAAATGGTAAAAACGGAACCCTTATGTTGAGACTAAGTCTGTCTGTCCGTCACAGCTGGATATCTCAAGAACTACTAATGAAACAACAACTTGAAATTTGAAATAGTTTTAGATAACGTTTGCCCAACTATAATGCAAATAAGAAAGAAATAAGAATATATAATATGTACCTATATTTTTTGCAACAGGGACTGAAAGGGGGTCTGAAAAATTCGAAGTGGGGCCACTAGGGCATGTGGGGAATGTGAAAGAACGCAGTTTGCACATTCTCAAACATTTTTTCTTTTATTTTTTAGGCCGCATAGTTTTCGACTTTTGATGAAAAATGTAAAAAGAAATACCGTTCGGCCCTTATCTCCGAAGTTTGCAAAGGGAAAAATCTGAAATTATTCTTTGTGATAGAAGTTTATGTAAAGATTACAGGAAAAATAAAACGAAGTCTCTAAATAGCACACTTTTTCAGAAATCATCAACAAAAGTTACATTAGTTCCACTATCGGTCAAGAGATAGCACTGACAAATCTGCAATATTCTACACCGCAGTGCACAGTGTTAAAATTCTCTGATGAATATAGGCCTCGCCGATGAAAATTTAAAAACATATATTATGATGGTACGGAACCCTCGGTGCGCGAGTCCGACTCGCTCTTGCCCGGTTTTTAAACCGTACGGACTGTACCTAAGTGCGACTGTCACCGCAGCTGTCACCGAGATCGAGATGACAGCACCGCAGTAGCGATACATACATTTACTATGGCGGCTTGATCATCGCACGTATTTCAGCTGAGGGACGTCATCCTGGCCGCCGAAATTTCGAGTAGTTTGGCGCGACTGCATGAACTCGTCCCGAGATTGTGACGGTCCTATATGCCGGCAATACTAAACACATTTGATCTTCTCCATGTACTGTACTGGGGGCCTAAAAAGGCAACTTTGGCAGAATCATAAAAGGATAACATAATGGACAGATAACTGTTAAGTTAATCGTATCAAATCCCATTGGTGAAGCATTTTTCAGTTATTTTTTTTGTCTGTGCTAAATTACCAATCAATCCAATTCAAATCCAATCCCAATCTGTTTGACTGTACCTACGTACTGCAGCGAAAAAAAGAAAAACACGGACTGTCTTCGCTATATTATCACACTAATATTATAAAGGCGAAAGATTGTAAGTGTGTGGGGGTGTGTGTGTGTGTGTTTATATGTTTGTTACTTCTTCACGCTCAAACGGCTGTATCAATTTTGATAAAATTTTCTATGGATGTAGCTGACACCCTGGATTAACATATAGGCTACTTTTTATCCCGATATTCCCAAGGGATCGACATTCACGCTGGTGAAACTGCGGGGCGCAGCTAGTAATTCATAATGTTATCCTTTTATGATTCTCCAAAGTGGCCTTTTTAGGCCCCCTGTTCTCCGTCAAACCGGCACCGCTTGCCCACCTCTTGTTTTGTCTAACATAACATACTGAACCGCTGAGTTTGTTCGCGCTGGACAAACGCCCTAAGCCCTTTTTCAATATGCCTGTGGTTGTAGAATTAAACCAGGTGAACAGTGTTTCGTCCGGCGAGCGTGCACTATTGTATATTTCCAACATAATAATTATGTGCATAATATATTACAAGCTCAAGGAAAACAATGTGGAGGGAAGCCACACGTTCTCAATAATATTTGACGTGTATGATGCATGAGAGAGCAGGTATATCGCCATTTATAACTGACTGAGTAGATAAAGGGGAAGAGTTACGTTGGAATTTCTGTGGCTTTTCATCATAATTTATCGTATCCTGATAAAAGCAGTTTCGTTTTTGTAAACACATAGCATGCATAGGCCGAAGCACGACAGCGCGTATTAAAGGTATAACATGGAATGATTTTTTAATCGAAAACACTAATATCTTATCCTACTTAACACTATATCTCTATTTAAACGTCATTCTTTATGCTCTTTACACTTCTTTATGATTATTGTTGCATACATTTATTTATTTATATACATTTATTTTTGATTTTTAAGTATATGTTTGTATGTATTTATTGTACATTGTAAATGGTACATCACAGACTACCTGCAGTATTGTCTCTCCTTTCTATTCCAGCGTATGGCACTCGTGGGTTGCAGCTGAAAATCAGCGTCAGGTGGTACACCTTGTGTTGTCATCTGACATTATGCTGAGCTGAGGCCCTTTTGGCATTATAATCTTTGTTTTCTGTTTTTATAGTTATAAGGTGTACTTATTTTGATGTAATGCCAATAAACGCATTTTTCTTTCTTTCTTTTCTTTCTTTCACCTCTTGTAAAATTTCAACATTTATATCTGTAATATTTGATTTTTATTTTTTTGACGGCACGGTTGGCGCTGTGGTTAAGCGATTGACTGCTGCGCTGCGTGTCGCGGGTTCGATTCCCGCACGGAACAAATATTTGTATGATCTACAAGTAGATGTTCCGGGTCTGGCTGTTTGTGTATGTGAGTTTAAATGTTTGTAAACGCACCCACGATACAGGAGAAATTCCTAGAGAGGGGCAACGTTTTATAAAAAAAAAAAAAAAAATTGTTTATGTTACCGGCCAAAACCGATTTTAGGATGAACTAGTTTCGCCTAGGCCAAACCAGTTCTCCCTACACGGGTTGCATGGTTATGGTCGTTCGATAGGCGACGTAGGATGCAAGAGCGAGCGGCACCCCGAGGTTAGGTTTGGTTAGGTTACTTTAAACCCTTTACACAGAAATAGGAGCCCCGCGAAGCAGGGCTTCGTCGACATAGGATGCAAGAGCGAGCGAATGAGAATAAGGGCCTAGGCGAAACTAGTTCATCCTAAATTCGGGTTTGGCTGGTAACATTTATACATGTTAAAGAGTATTTCTATGCTACCTAGCATTTTGGTTAATGTGGCAACCACAATAGTACCATAGATATGAATAAAGACTTCTAAATCAATAATAAAATTTGAAACAGAAATCGTTCGAATTTACGATATGTTTACTGCGCCCGTTCGTACTAGGCTTACAGGGCTACATACTGTGCCCAAAGACTTTTCACGAACTATATATACTCACTCGTGAAAACTCTTTTAATAAAATCTGTTTTACTACTTAAATACAAGGCCTTATCAAAACTGTAAATCTTCTTTTTCTTCGTATCGAGAATTCCAAATTATTTAAATGTACACCAGAATTGGTAGTGGATCACCGAGAGGAGGCCTGTGTCCCAGTAGTAGGATCATTATAGGCTGATTATGTATGTACACATTCAGTCACGTCGACAGTACAGACAGACTAATAACTGCATTACATAATTAGGAATGTTGACGGAGCGTGTCATAATGCCCCAAAACTGTAAGGAAATGCGCTTTTCTAACGCATTTGGAACGGTAGTTTCAATTCTAGATTGCAATAACATCGAATTTTTAAACCACAATTTGATAACCTCTCCATCTTTCAGACATCCATCTTCCTGCATCACTTACGTCCCATTTACTACATCTGCATACTTAAATACCTAATCTTATTCACTCCACACTATGTTAATGGTTTGAAGATCCTTAGCGCCATAAATTCAGATATAAAGCGAACGTTAGTACTATTTTATGGTCTTCATAGATGGTATCCGTCATTCTCCACAATTTTATGGGTTGTTAGCCATCCTTGGAATTTATAACGTGTTCCAATTATGGCGTTTAGGTAGTGCTTGGTAATGCCATAATTTTCTTGTGATTATAGATTGATGATTTAAGTCCTGGGCGTAAGTAATATATGATATAATTACAAAACCTCTAATATTTACAAGATATAACAACAGAACCTATAATTTTATATGATATAATGATCAGTTAATATAATAAACGATTGATATAATTTTAAAATAACTAATTTCTATAAGCATAACAGACAAAATGAAATCACAACATACTGACTATTTTAAGACAATATTTTAATCCACAAAGCCAAGAAGGCCTTCTAACCTAACCTATCCAGGTCGGAATTATATATTTTAAACGATATACCTAATGATTTTCAATTTCTTCATTAACTTTTATTAATTGAGTAAAAATAACAAAATAAAATTCTAACTTAACTAAAACTATACAGAAACTAAAAAATAGCGTCGAAAAATTCATCCGCATCGCTGTCGACTGGTAATGTACCCAAGAGACTGGCGGCATTACCACGTTGCATGGCGATGCTTAGCCTCTGGCCAAGATAAAAGCCAGCCCTTGGGTCACGGGAAGTGTCAACCAGCCGTTTCGAAATTTCTTTAAAAAGACCATGAGCACTCGGTCCCCACGGCCCGAGAGTTTCAACCCCAAACGGCTCGAAAATATAGTTTCCGATGAGGTTATTATATTTTCGCCGCTTGAGGTTTTCCGCAGCCGCAGCAGCAGCGCCAGCACAGCATACCGAGGCAGGAAGATGGGATAGCGCAAGAGTATCGACACACGTAGCGTCCCACACTAAAGGCCTACCCACCTTCCATGGAAATAAAGACATACCGTCTGGTCTCTTGCCATCGTCGCGTGCCAAGCCATTGGGTTCTAATACAGCTGGAACGCCGACGGTGACAAGAGCTCGTCGGATGATGTCATTAATATTCGCGTGCCGCGCTAAGCGACCCGCACTTCGGCTGCAAGACAGGCCGTGGTGTCCGAGGCTGTTGACATCTTCGCCACAGTGACAGCGATGGGGAGAACAGCAAGGAGTGCCTAGACGTAGGGAAGCAGCGAGGCGAAAAGTAGTGTCGTCGAACAAAGTGCCTATGTTCGACGAAGGTAGTGCATGAAGCCAAAGACCCGACTCCCACCTACCCACAGCCAGCAGGCGCGCACGTTCCGCAGTAGTAGCAGACGAGTCAAGTAAATTGTTCTGTACTACTCTGCAGAGCGGCTCATCCCATCGTCTCTGGGAAGATGGATTGTCGGGTGGATCTGTATTCGGGCAAGCGAGACTCCAGGCATCCATAGCCTCGGTGATAATAATATGGTTTATGGTAGTGACAAAACGAGAACGGGTAAACCCTCTTTTCGAGTCGGTTATCTGGACAGCTTTCTATTTACCAAGGATACCTTAGAATGAAAGTTAATTTACAGTTGTCTTCACATGACATGTTGCCATGACGGCAATCTAGCTAACAATGTTGCAACTACAACAGAATAGCCCGGTTAAGCAACTGACAACCTCCTAATTTGACTTGCGAGATGCGCTGCCAAAGAAAATATTAATAATTTACTAACGGATGGAGTAATGTTTTCCATAATCATTTAGGCTACGTACGCACTGATTGCTTGCCTGATTGATGGCTTGCCTAGCGCCTAAAGCCTAGCGAGCCACATTGCGAGTAGCGAAGTGGAACGAAGGCTCTAGAATGTTCGCAACTGGCCGCACTGCGTGCTTGGCGCCTTGGCTAGTAGTCTAGCGTGTAATCGAAGAGGGTCTGGGCGCTAAACAAGCCACCTGCCAGTGCGTACGTAGCCTAAGACTTTAGCCAACTTCATAACCATCAGCGTCTAGAAAACATATTTGATTCAGTGAGCATGCTTTCCTGTTAATTACACAGCCACAACAAAATAATCAGGAAGAATATTGCAACTCTAGTTGAAACAGCAAAGTCTAAAAAATACGGAATTTTTTGACCAGTAAATTCATAACCTTCCTTTGGAGCTTACCGCAGTCAGCCTAAATTAAATTTAATGCAACTTCCAAAAGGGATTTTCGGAGAAATGTACTAATTGAACGAAATGTTTATTTACGATGCTTTGAGCTCAGCGTAATTAAAATTAAAGTTTCCATATTATTTTTGGTAAATGGAACTGTTTTTAGGGTTCCGTACCTCGAAAGGAAAAAACGGAACACTAGGATCACTCGTGTGTCTGTCCATCTAATAGACCGATTAAGTTGAAATTTGGTACACATATGAATCTCTGTGAACCAAACACAGACGTGTAACGTAAATAAATGAATTTTGAATATGGGGGTAATTTTTGGGGGGCAAATAGAAAACAAAAAATAAAGTCTAGCAATCTGTACCGTGTGACATATCAAATGAAAGGGCTTACAGTACAATTTTTTTCCATCATTTTAAAGTAAATTGTATTAAAGTTATTTAAGAAAATAGACGAAAATTGACCATTCTCCCACCTTATCTCCGTAACTACTGAGCCTAAAATTTTGAAAAACATACAGAAAATAGTTCTATACCTATAGATTACAGGAAAACTTATAAGAATATCGTGGTTTTAAAAAAACATGGTAAATCTCTCAATATTGTACGTACAAACTTAAATTTTCAGTTGGAATGTATGGGAGAACATATTTTTCCATTACAATGATAAGTTTATTTAAGTTACCACAAAAACATTTGGGTCAGATTTAAAAAAAACATGGCAGATAAAATATTAAAATTTATCGTACGGAACCCTCTCCACGCGAGTTCAACTCGCACTTGAATATTTTATCAGTCTGTTTAAGTAATGAATTATGGGTTCTTTCTACAAAATATCATATTTTTGAGCCATGAAAGATATATAATTATATTTTTTTGTTTTTATTCATCTTGAGATACCTCATTTTTAAGGTTCCGTAACCTACTAAGGCACCGCTGTCCGACCGTCTGTCTGTCACAGGGCTATATCTTCTGAACCGTATTAAGTTGACAGTTGAAATAGAAATTCACAGATTGTGTACTACTGTGTCCGCCCTCAGGCTCGGTGCAGAATAGAAGAGAAAATTATTTATTATGTACACCATAAATATTACAGACTAGCTTCTGCCCGCGACTTCGTCCGCGTGAAATTTCTTGTACCCCCACCCCGTCGCAACACTTCGTATTCGCTTAGCGTTCATTCTGACTTTTTTTTTTTGCTCGGCTCCTAAGGGTCATAGCGTGATATTAAATAGCCTTCCTCAAGAATTGGGCTATCAAATGCAAAAAGATTTTTTCAAATCTGACCGGTAGTTCCAGAGATTATCGCGTTCAAACAAACAAACTCTTCAGCTTTATTTTTAGTATAGTATAGATTTATTTATTATCTTCGTCGTGTGTCAGTCCATTGAATTGTATGGCGAGCGATAATGTGATAAAATATATAAGTAGTATCTTAACCGTGTGCAGCGCCCCTTAGTGAACTCCACTGAACATAACCTACGACAAATTTATTATTTGCGGTTGGTACAGTAATCGGGTCTAGGGATCGAACCGCAAAATTAAGTTTGTTTTTTATTGTATATACTTTTCCGGGATAAAAAGTACCCAGTGTGGTGCCCAGGATTTTAAAGAATAATTATACCAAGTTTCATCGTAATCGAACCGGACGTTTTTGCGTGATGCCTGAACAAACAGACAGACAGGCAATTTTTTTTAATCACATTTTTGGGTTTTGGTGTTGGTCTAGTAACACCATTGCCATTTATTTTTTTGATATTTTCAATGTACAGAATTTTCACTTCTACAGATTTATTATAAGTACCTATAGATGTAAATGTAGACAAGGGGGTGTTACAATGGAATAGAATAGAATACTCTCTACTATGTACACCATATAAATTACAGACATAAATAAAGTACATAGAAACTGTACAAAGGGTGACACAATGGGCGGTCTTATCGCTAAGAGCGATCTTTTAATGATAACCTTTGGATGGATTTAGAGGGAAAGGAGAGACCATACTGCTGCACGCGTAGCATGAGCACCGATTTGTCGACGGAAGAGTAGACAAAGATGACCACAGACTAAGAAAGAAGAGAAAGATGACGTTCCGTGTAGACAGTACGACGGCAGCAAAATAGAAAGACTCAACTGCACTTTTTACGAAATTCACTCTTTTACCTACTAATTCTTTGTTGTCATAGGATTTTTTTTTGTTTTTGATTCTATACTTTGTGGCCGTCGAGTACAAAGTTTTCTACTGCATTTTGTAGTATGTGGCGATTACAAAATCTCTTAGACAACTGTCAGTTGTCAATGTGATTTTGACAGTTGGGATAGAAAACTTTCTTCTGAAATAGTCTACATATAAAAGGACCTAGACAAAGATCGTTTGAAACGAAAGACAAAATGACAGATTGTAGAAAGATTTCTAGGCGGTATGTCAAAAATGAAGAAAAGAAATGTCACTTTGTATAGAAAGCAATGTATCTTCTCTTCGTAGAGATAGAAGTGTTCATGGGTAGTTCTTCGAAATTTGATTCTTTGACTGATCCATATGGCCAAAATTTAATTTCACTTTCAGCTCTCTAACACATGTTCATATGAAAATAGGTATACCAAATAACATATATTTGAATGAGGGACTCGTTTTTATAAAGTAGTTTTCAAGATATTAATTTTGTGCCCAGATGAATCAGAATGTGTTACATATTAATCAGAAACAGAAATAAAAAGTAATAAATACACCGTTAGTTATGAATGTAAATTCTAAACAATAATTATTAATTATTAAATAGGACTAAGACATATCAAAAGTATCATATTTAGAACAAGATTATACTCCTGTCATTTTTTTATTATTCAAAAGGTTATAGCTAAGTAAATAATAATAAATAAGATTAAAACTACTGACTTGTACACGGTCAAAAATTGGACAAGGAGAATTACGCAACAAAAGCGCTCCTATCGTGCTGGAGAGGGGAAAAACTAATTTATTTTATTATTCATATGGGGTTTTGACCATACGAATCAGGCACAGATGAATCAGGATTTTGCCTACAATCATGCATTACTCATCGTACATACAGACTTCATTATTTTCATTTTTCTACACGAATCTATAACCCAAAAGCATCACACGAAACACAGATTGAAGTTTTAAAACAATAAAATAAATTTTATAAAGTAGGCATTGTAATCAGGATGCCACCTGAACCAAACACAGATGAATCAGGTATTTTCCTTCGTAACACCGGATCTAAGCCAACCAGCCGCACGTCCACCTTCTAGGTCGTCCGTTGCACGACTGGCTTCCCCCCGCGCTGGAAGCCAGACTCTCATTATTATTACCCGACCAAGTACGGTCAAGCGCAGCTTACGCCACATTAATCAGTATTATACGCCGGACACTTCTTTTTTACTTATTTATAAACAGACTAACGTAGTTATAACTAATACACATTTTTTTTGTAAGAGGACAATTCATTTCCTTTCGATATAATTATAATTTATATTGATGTATCAAAGGGAAAATGCGACATCGACCATTTTGTTCCGGAAAATGGCAAACGGACGCGCTATATGAATCAGAAGAACGACCTTCAAATATTTTTATTTTGTACCTAGACAGCAATTATTAAAAAAAAATCATTTGTCCCAGTAAGGGATAAAGCTAAACTGTACAAAAAAAAATATTACATGCCTTTTTTTTAGTTGGTTACAGAAATATACCCACAGACATCGAAAATTTTGTCCCTGAAGAATTACCCTCATGCTACACGTGCAGGTAGTCTGTGGTGTACTAATTACATAAAAAACAATATACAAATATATACAGACGAGTCTAATGTCTAATGAACGAATCCTAGGTACCGAGTCTATACGAGTCTATTACAGAACACTGTCACGTCAACTTTAAACCACCGCTTACTTATCTGGGTCCCTAAATTACAATTTCTGAGGTACCCTGTGTCAGCCATTGACCTTTGCCATTCATCAACCCGCAAACGGAAAAGTGAAAAACGCAGATATAAGGATTTTAATATTGTGAAGTGTCATGATTTTTTAAATGTTGAGCGCACTTGTGTCACGCGCATTTCGTTACGATCGAATAACCAGTAGCATTAGGCATGGAAAAACCGGCCAAGTGCGAGTCGGCTTTACAAAGGGGTCTCCACCCCTTACCATACCATAATCAGCCTATAACGTTCCCACTGCTGGGACACAGGCCTCCTCTCAATGAGAGGGAGTAGGCCGTAATCCACCACGCGGGCCCAGTGCGGGTTGGTAGATGTCACATGTCTTCGAATTTTTGGTTTTAGGACATGCCGGTTTCCTCACGATGTTTTCCTTCACCGTTTTGAGAGCAGTGGTGATGAAATAATTTACACAAAGTAAAGCGCCTGTCTGGGTTCGAACCTGCGACCTACAACTCGTAAGTCGTGTCCGTGACCACTGGGCCACCACTGCTCTCACCCCTTAATTTTATTTTAATTTTTGATATAGCGGTAATAGAAATATACATTCTGTGAAAATTTCAACTGTCTACCTATTACAGTTCATTAGATTTAGCCCGCTGACAGACAGACGGATGGACAGTGGAGGCTTAGTAATAGGGTTTCATTGGCACAGTTGGGGACGGAACTCGGAACCCTAAAAATGTAGTATAAAGTTTTGGTGGGTTTTAAAAAGTAGAGCTTCTTGTAAACAGTTCCTTCTGAAAATGTGTGATCTGATGGCAACGCGCAACGGTATCAAGTATGGGCCAATAGAAACTTTGAATTTTAGTAAAACTAGTCCATTTTTTTCTGTAAGTTTCTACCAAAAGGGACTATCCAGGATTTACGTATTTTTAACTGACTTTAAAATCCTTATTTTAGTTTAGGAGGTTTTCAATACATAAAATAGATAAATAAATAAAAGTTGTACCCGCTTGGGCCAAATCTACCACAATGTGGGCCGACCCAGAAGAAGATGGCGGGACGAGCTTGGCATCAAACCAGGATTGGTCCACATTAGCTCAGGATAGAGATAAGTGGAAAGGAGAAAGGGAGGTTGCCCTGCAGTGGGACAAGACAAAAAATAAATAAACAAATGGTACCCGCTTGCCAGTTCCAGGAGGAATATCAATTCTGAGCGATCACAGTCCGTACGCCTGTCACGTTTTTTATATGAATTTAGCGCAAAGGGAGAGGAGTTTGTGTCCTCCATTTTCCTTATCGGTAGATCTCGACATGTTGAATTTATGTGTTTTGAACGTCATGAGCGTTTTGACTAGTGTTAGCAAATTTTATTTCATGAATCTTAATCACCATCATCTGCCTAGCCTTTTCCCAACAATGTTGGGGTTAGCTTCCAGTCTAACTGGATGCAGCTGAATACCAGTGTTTTATATGGAGCGACTGCCTATCTGACCTACACAACCCAGTTACTGCGTAATATGATACCCCTTTGGTAAGACTGGTTGTCAAATTTTCGGGCTTCTGACGACCCGTAACGACTGCCAAAGATGCAAGAATGACAGCCGGGAACAACGGCTTAACGTGCTTTCCGAGGCACGGAGGGGTTATGGTAGGTACCCATCCACGGGCCAACCGTGGCGAGCGTTGCTTAACCTTATCGATCGACCCGTGCGGCTCTTATAACTTAACCACAAGTCCCCCCCGATGAATTTTAATGTGATTGTAAATTATTTCGTTGATACGACGAAGAAGAAGAACAGGCCTTTTCCCAACTATGTTGTGGTAGGCTTTCATTAAGTATAACCAAAGTTACTCACTGGCAACAACTAGAAAAATTTTTGAAGAGAAAACATCTATAAGAACGTTGGGAATTTTTCGAGATGGGAAAAAACCATTGAACTCGCGCCACTATTACCGTAAGTGCCACCACGCGTGTTTTGTTTATAAGCCGATTAAAAAAATACTCGCTTCGGATGTGTTCGGCTGTCCTCGGGATGTACTCGGTTTTAATGTATATCCGATATGTCACTGAGTGATGGCAAAGTATTCTGTTTGTGTTTTGTTTTCACTTCTGTCGGCACTCCCGGAGTGCCACTGTTTTTTTTTATTTGTTTGAGTATGTACAAGTTTGTAATAATTAAATAAATTCTAATTCTGAGAACGTTTTGAAATAATTTGATGATTGAAAATTTCTAATCACAATTCAGTTTCAGTACTTATGCCTGTGGTGAAGTAGCGTATGGACATTGACAAGGGTACCAATATTGACAGCTTTTATAAATGGTGGGTGCCATCTGTAGCTATATCCATACCTTTTTTTTTTGTTTTCGGGGGTAACCTTCAAAAGGCACCCGACCTCCAGGGAGGGGAGGTCGGGGAGTGTTGGATTTTTACCTCACTAAAACCACCCCGGTGATCACCATCAGCACATAGGGGTCACAGTTAGGTTTTGGGGAGAGCCCTTTACGGTCCCCTCAAGGATGTACCCTAACGGGCGTTGCACAGAGGGGGGGATATATCGGTCTTTCGGGAGGTGACGGCGCCCCCTTCCATGTGCAGATGGTGACCACCGGGCTGGTTTTAGTGAGGTAATAATCCCTCACTCCCCAGTTTTACCTGCGCGCCTTTTGGAGGTTTTCAACGAAAAAAAAAGAGTATAGGGGGAAGTCCCCTAGTGACGGACACATAAGGTTTTCCGAAAATAAAATTAAAACTACTTCGAGAAATATGTATTTATTCATGAATTAGTTAAATTAACAAAATATAAAATCAAAATCAATTAACAAAAATACAACCTCTGCGTAAACATAATCTTGAAACGTTAATTAAATGTTGGTAGAAAAAAGTTAGTCTTTAACATTGGCACCTAGTACCGGACGGGTTAATCTTCAAACCCCAAGCGCCAGAAATTCTTAAAACATTGTGCATCTATCACATATTTAAGTATCTCCACATTCCGGAACGTCTGCACATGCTTCATGGGCCCATTCTTGGCAGCTGGAGCATTGTTTCCAGTCCTCGTCGTGGTCCTCTAAACACACCACAAGTAGTTTTTTCCATATTAGATATTACAGTTTTCAAACTTTGCTGATCCCATTTTCCTATCTTCCATGTTGAAATATCTCCCTCCTTCTATCCTGTAAAACAACAAACAATCATTATTATGATAAGTATACATGCTTAGTAAAAAAGCCAACCTATAAACTGTCCGGTGGTAAGGGACAACTTTGTATCCGGAGGTAGGGGACAGGGAATGTCCAAAATTACGTATTTCATACTAAAACTGTTTAAGTAATTAATAAAAACTTTCACAATTTACGAATTATTATGGAACACTGTCTTTATTAACAAATAACAAAACGATTAAACACAAAACCATAGCAGTAATACTCACTTGAAATTTACGAGACGCAACGCTTTCCCGCCAAAAACAGCAATTCACCTCTCCCACCGCGGCTGTACGCCTCACTGGCAAACCGCGTCGCGTGATCCTGTATCGCTACGTTCCCCCGCGCCCCTTTCACCAATATTTGAATAGATCGCGTTGTCGTTTGTCGAGATAGTACGTGTGTCCGACGCTAGGTGCCGTCCGGCGCTACGGGACTTCCCCCTACCCATGCATACGTTGCCGGCTAGGTATACAGGGTTATTGGTAAAACATTAACAACCTCTAAAGAGGTCATGGTACTCATCATTATGAACAACTTTTATTATGGGACCAAACCCGAAATCGCGAAAAAAAAACAGCTGTTCCCTACATTTTGACGAGCTAGACGATCATAAAGAAATGTAGGAAACAGCAGATTTTTTTTCGCGATTTCAAGTTTGGTCCCATATTAAAAGTTGTTCATAATGATGAATACAATGACCTTTAAAGAGGTTGTTAATGTTTTACCAATAACCCTATATAACCAGCCCTAAGCACGGGCTGGTTTTTCCTGTGGCGGGTTTTTTTCGGCGCACTGGATTTTCAGCGCATTGCTTAGCGACGAGGGTTGAAACTCCAACCGTGTGTTTTTTGACGCGCTGGGATGCATTCTGTTGGATTCTCAATGTTCGGCTCAGCAATGAAAGTTGAAAAGGTTTAGGCGCAGAATGTCCAATTCGTAAAATGTCCAATTCGCAGAATGTCCAGTTCGCAGAATGTCCAGTTCGCAAAATGTCCAATTCGCAGAATGTCCAGTTCACAGAATGTCCAGTTCGCAGAATGTCCAGTTAGCAGAATGTCCAGCGGTCGCAGAATGTCCAATATTCATTATAAATTCCGCCGCGGTATTTCTGCATCCGTGCAAACGTCGACTAACTGCTCTACTATAGGATATATAGTCTTCACATAGGATGAGCTAAAAACTAACTGACAAAATTTTAACATTCGAAACTTTATGGTAGGATCAACACTAGTACTAATTGTAGTCCTACGTCCCGTGTGCTTGAGTAACTTTGTTTTTAAATCCGTAGCGACCCGGATTTTTGTTCCTTTTCCTAATCCACGTTTACTAGACTTTTCCCTTTATGGCCATCGTGTTTGCAGACAAAATTATCAGACTGGGATATGTGCAAGAATTTGTAGACCTACAAATCATGAGCATCATCTGCCTAGCCTTTTCCCAACTATGTTGGGGTCAGCTTCCAGTGTAACCGGATGAAGCTGAGTACCAGTATTTCACCGACTACTGGTACTCAGCTTCACCGACTGGAGCGACTGCCTATCTGACTAAAGTGCCTATTTGGTAAAGTGAGCGTGGAGTGAGCTGTCAATAGTGTCAATTCCTAGCAAAAACAAATTCACTTCACCTAAGTTTTCACGGTGAGATTTTTACAGAATAGCACCGCTGGGTAGTACATACCCCTTAGTTAGACTAGTGAAGACTATATAAATATATAGGCTATAGATAGGTGTTTGAGTCCTACAGGAATGATATTGAATACCTGTAACATTGTATAGCCAATCATTTTGCTGTAACATGACATAATAATAATAAGTAGATATAGGTACAAAGAACCGTCGTTGATTATACGGTTCTATACAAACTAAAATGGCGGCTTTTAATGAATAACTTCTCGTTTTAAGTTTCCGCGCGAGCAATATTTCCTGGGGAAGTATCTTGGTTTTAATCAACACAAAGGTTGATGGCAAAGGGCTCGCCCCCTATTTAATAATAATAATAATAATAATACTTGCAGAATAGTAAGAAAGTTCATGCAAATTGACGAAAATGAAATCACCCCTCATAACATTAATTCTTCGTAAAAAAAAAAAAAAAAAACACCACACACACGCTACATTGACTTGGCTTGGGCCCGTTAATGTAGCTTAAACTAGCCAAAGAGCTAAGAAACAAAATTCGTTCACCAAAAATAATAATAATAATATTCCACAACTATCACACAACGCCGTCTAGTCTCAAGCTAAGCAGAGCTTGTGTTATGAGTACTAGACAACTGATAAACATACTTATATATTTCTAAATACATACATATATAGATAAATTACACCCAGACACAGAACAAATGATCATGCTCATCACACAAACATTTGTCCTGGGTGGGAATCGAACCCACGACCTCCGGCATAGCAGTCATAGTCACTGACCACTAGACCAACAGGCCAGTCAATTTTAAAGTTAATGGGACTTAAACATAACGGGCGAAATGTGGGTGTATTGTAGGTACACCACTGCCAAACCCTTTGTTGAATATAGGCGTGATGGTGTGGTATGGTAGCTACTTAAATACTACTACTACTACTGTTTACTACTTGTATTTATTACATTACCAAATTAAGGGCTCTCGAGAATAAAAACAGGTTATTTTATAACACACACAGTACATACAGTATGGAAACCACATAATATGCAATAAATAATACCACATACTTGTTATCGACTTTTCTGACGATATACAAAAAACTGGAGAAGTGCGAGTCGGACTCGCACACGAAGAGTTCCGTACCGCAAGGCAAAAACGCCGAAAAAAACACGTTTGTTGTATGGGAGCCCCCTTAAATATTTATTTTATTCTGTTTTTAGTCTTTGTTGCTACAGCGGCCACAGAAATGCATCATCTGTGAAAATTTCAACTGTCTAGCTATTACGGTTCATGAGATACAGCCTGGTGACAGACGGACAGACGGACAGTAGAGTCTTAGTAATTGGGTCCCGTTTTAACCCTTTGGGTACAGAACCCTAAAAATGAACGAAACCCGTCCCGAAAAAAAATCTACTGTTCCCTACATTTTGACGAGTTACGCGAACATAAATGTAAGGTCAGAAAAGGCGATAACAAGTATGTGTGTGTGGGTCATTTTAAATATATTTTTTTTTTTATTATTCTCTCTGTTCTGTTAGTTTTTTTTTTCATGGTCTGGCAGTTTGAGTAATTTATGTGGCCTACCCAAATGTCCTTTCTTTGGTATTGTTCGTCGAATCGTTGAGCTCCTTAAGTCTTGAGTTGAGCTGCACGATTTCTGACAAATGCGTGCACTGACTGCACAGGTCCTCTCAATCTGTGTGGTTCTTTCCTCAAAAGACCACCTCAGACATCGATCTACATGGTCTTCATATAACCTGACCAAGATTATGTCTGGACTTTAAAAGAGACTGTGTCTCTGAGTTTGTTTCGGCCTTTCTTCTCAGAGTAGTCAGATAGGAAACGCCGACTTCATCTAGTTTTAAAAAAACATGATTGACGTGTAAAAGTGTTTGTACAAACCTACCTACAAAAAATAAAATCATTTCATTTCATAACTTACTGCATTGTAAGTGGTTTCCATACTGGAACAATCTGAAACAACCAAAACAATTAATTTGGAAGAGTTTATCTTGAACTTACGAATAGAAAATAATTATTCAACCTGCCTTCTAAATCATCTACTGTCTGACCTCTACAATCTCAAAAGTCCATCAAGAGTCCATTGTACCAGAATTTAAACATGACTAATTTAGAACCATTAGTTATTTTCCAAATAATTTACTTAGCATGTTCAGCAGACCACATCCAATCATGCAATGTATTGAAATTGACAGCTCTATAACTAAATTATACGGTTAATAGAAAGTACCATTCAATATTGTGAATTATGAATACGCATTTACAAACATTGATTGGTCTGGACATAATATAAATGGAAGAGCCTTCGCTGGACTTTAGATTGGCCGCATATTGTCTACTATTTTCTCAATTGCTTGATTCACACTACGGTCCTTACAGTTATTTTACCTCTGACAGTGCCAACCCAATAGCAACCTTATTGCAACGACAGTAAAGATCATAATAATTTTGATATACTTGTCAGTAGCAACAACCCAACAGCAAGGCAATTCTCGCGCATCTCGCATCCGTTATTGTCGTTCGATTCAAACTTTTCCCTCGTAAAAATCAAGTCTAGCTATTCTCGCCGTGTCGATTCGAGCATTTCTCGCAGGACTGACACGCGACATGCCTTAGTTTATATGTGACATGCAAAGAGTAGTCATGACCAGAACCTGAACTTATTGAAATTGACAGCTCTGTAAGGGTTTGTTGCTGGGCAACTAGGTTGCTCATGAGCACCCTGCTCATGAGCAACCTAGTTGCCCAGCAACTTTTAACTAACAACAAAAAAAGAATACGTGGTTTCATATAAATGTGATGACTTCATCGCCAAAATGTATATGTATAAGTATGTAACTTAAAATTAAGTGTACGGCAGGTGGTTTGCTTTAAAGCAACCGTGACAAGCAACAGTTGCTCCACAAATAGTAGCCTGATCTGCGGCCAGTCTAAAAGTGGCTTATCCTTATTCTAGATGATAAAGGAATTTGATTTACGGTTGGTGGACATAAATAATTTAAGTTTGTAAGTTGAGATTAACATTCTACTAAGAAATAAAGTAATTTGAAAGCAGTGGTGGCCTAGAGTTAACGACCCCGACTTACGAGGTGTAAGGTCGTGAATTCGAACCCCAGGCAGGCGCTTTACTTTATTTAATTAATTTCATCACCGCTGTTCTCAAAACGGTGAAGGAAAAAATCGTGAGGGAACCGGCATGTCCTAGAACCAAAAATTCGAAGACATGTGACATCTGTCAACCCGCACTGGGCCCGCGTGGTGGAATACGGCCCACTCTTTCTCACCGAGAGGAGGCCTGTCTCCCAGCAGTTGGAACATTATAGGCTGATTATGTTAAACCAAAGCTAAAAATAAGTAAACAAATAAACGACTGTCGGTTTAAGTAAATATAGGTAACGTTCACGTGTTTCAACTCACTGAGGACCACCAGTATAAGTATACACCAGTATAAATATGGTAATGTATCCAAATAGGGTTTCTCTTAGTCCCAGCTAGAATAGAGAGCTTTGCACCAAATAAGTATACGTTCTCTTGTAGGATTTTTAAAAACTTGGATTTTTTACGAGAAATTGAACAGGAATTCGGGTTTGTTTTCTGAAGACCAAAACTCGTAATTAAAACCACAAATATGATTGAGTATCACGTATTAGCCAAGGACGCTTGTGGAGTTTCCTACTCAGAAACAGGCTAAAGGATGTAAAATGAAAAAGGTCAGGTACTCACGGGATGCTGGGAGCCAGGAGATCACAACACTGTATCACTAGCAGTCATATTTCACGATATTTTTATGTTTTTTTTACCGCGCGTGCGGTTTTGATGCCGGCCGGTAAAACGTTGAAAATCTAGTCGCAATCTCAGCGACAATCAATGTCAAAAATGTAAGGGTATTAGAGGTATTTTTGACAGATTGAGACTGAGATCAGACTGTGAACGTTCCTAAAATTACGAGTATTATCATGTTGAGTTTTTGATACCCATTGCGCCTGCGGAGTTTAGCTAGCCAATTTAAAATAATCCTGCAGATATATGTAGATTCTGAACAACCGCAGTTTCTTTCGCTGAATACAGCAGAAGTTATTCTGTACTTTCTTTAGTTGAATATGTAAATATCTAGTAAGTTTCCAGTTTCTTTTAAACTGTCGCCGCTCGATACTGCGTTCCAATCCGTATCATTATTTATTGTTATTGGATCCATTCCACGTCCACTACATTTGGTTGAGACTCCAGATTGTGGGGTCCGTTGTTTGTTTTACTTAAGCCTGGATATCTGACATTTATTCGAGGAGGCCAGTCGAATTTCCCGCCGTATTGTGAGTAATAACGGCCCATTATTGCCCTATTGGCCCTATTGAGTCCTGCTGGATGATATACCGATATTACTTTGGTAAAGTTTTTGGGAGGATCGGCAGGACATAAGTTATGTGGATAATGTGGTCTAAGTTTTTAACCGTCGTCGTGAAAATTATGTGTAGAAAGAAGGCCTGGAGGCTTGGACTCGTCGCTTTATTGCTTTTGGTAGGTATGATAGCACCTTTTTTGTGGTGTGTGGTGGAAATCCTCATAGACTTCCTCCATCGTGGAGGTGACAGAGGGGTATGCCGGACTCTTACCGGTTAAACTCACCGCGGTGTTCAACCTCTGCCTGTGGCCCGGGGGTGCAGGATTCGCATAAGCATTCACCACTCTCCCGACCATTCCCATAATGGCCGCACCCACTCCACTCACGAGTGGCGCGCGTAGGCGCCCCTAGTATAGCACCTAAAATCCTTTTCAATAAATAGGTAGCAATGTGTTTCAGAACTAAGTAGGTAAAAGCTCATTTACAAACTTAATCAGAAACTTGTTACACAGGGTGACGGGGCATCGACGGGCAACTGGTTATCATGGATTCACTAGATGATTGTGAAGCCGTTGCTGATCCATAAATGTTGACCGCGTAGGTATTGTACAGACGCCAAGCACATCAAGCTACCCGAAACTGTCAAATTTTTCCAATCAACTTTGAAACTTAAGTTTTAGCGATAAAGTTGAAAATCTATTAAAGAAATTTGACAGATTGTAGTAGCTTGATGTGTTGGCGTCTGTACTTTTCTATGAACAGCAGATTTTTTTGAATATTTCTACGCTACGGTCTAGAATCGTGTGCTGAATTCATGGTTACAGTTTGCGCGTCGATGTAACGCCAGCCTGTATTTTGGTAACTAATAAATCCACTAAAACCTTTGACAGAAGCAAAGGCAAGAATAGCACTCAATCTAGTTTCCGTACAAAGCTCAAAAGCAACCAACTGGCAAGTTAATTATTTTGTTGCTAAATACTGCTTAAGGGTTAACTGCTAAGGTTTTTTAGCCTACAGTTAAAGGTGCCAAAACATTCTTCGTCAACATCGGACCGATGACATCTATTTTGCGTCTACTATATTCATCAAGGAAACAAGACATTGAAAGCTCAAAGGTAGTCAAGAAGCTCGGACGTTGTGAAGTAATCAATCATTAGCCCCATGATCCCGGCATCACTCGGCTTGATACGCCACATCATCAATCAAGTGGGAACTATCATTGAGCGTGTGTGACTAGATGGGACAAGTCTCGGAGAATTATTGGAGTAATACTTAGCTTCTACCCACGACTTCGTCCGCGTGAAATGTCTTGTTTTAAGATAAAAATATCTTATAACACTGCAATACTTACCATTAGTGAAAGAATTTTCGGAATCAGGTGATTTGTTTCGAAGATTACCCCCCTACATAATTTGATATTTTACTCTTTATAATATTACTATTGAATAAGCAGGTAGGTAGTTAGGTATTTTGGGGTTGCGGGCGCACAGAATGGGGACTCCGTCCGCCCACCAAGTGACCCCAGGGAAGACGGTGGCACAGTGGTCACGTGCTGCCGTGCATAGCGAGGCTCAGGGGAGGCCCCTTTACAGTCTCCCCAGGGATGTGCCTTGCAGGCTGTAGCGATATTTTAAGGAAACACTTCATCGCCACTTAAAAACGTATAATTTGATATAATAAAAATAACCGAACTTACAAAAAAAATTACAAAAACTTAAAGAAAAAAGAAATTAATACTTGAGGTTTTTTTTGTTCATTGAATTATGTTTCAAAATTTAGCTAGATTACCTACGCGTCGAGTTAAACTGCAGTTGCAACTGAAATTTTCCCTACGATCGCGTAGCACCAATCGTGAACGAACGATATAAAAACCTGTTGTATTCTGCAATTAAATTTACACGAAACAATTATTTATAAACGACAATAATATTAGTAAAAAATCAATAATAAAAAAAATATCTGATAAATCCTGGATTATTTCTCTCTGGATTATATCTTGTATTCCATATCACATCTGGTCGGTATGGTTTTGAAACTGCTCCCTCGAATAGATCTCCACTCCTCAACTCATTCAAAATCCGGGAACAGAATAGTGCATAGGGGTAGGGTAAGGCCGAAAACTCGGCTTGTTACGTCTATCTTTAGGCGTATCCTAGACAAAAATAACGCACATTAAGAATGCTGTAACAAGCTGAACCACTTTTACCAAAAAAAATAGGTAACGAGTAGAAATACACATACCTGATAAGATCAAAAGATCAACATATAACTATATGTTGAAGACTTCACACAAATCCAATTTAGATGATTAAGGACGTATTTTTCATAATATCTTTACGATTATAAGCAAAGAAAAAATAATTGCAGCCTTCAGCATTGAACACCAAACAACCAGTCCCAAACTTCAAGAGAAAATTTTACTTGACAGCATCAGTTCAATATTCAAAAGTTTGATTTTTTTAATCAGAAAAACGACCAAAAAAAGGTTGTCTAAAATCTTAAAGAAGGATGGAATGTTGAAATCATAATATGCAGTAATCACTAATACTGCAGTACCCCCTTTCCAAGAAAAAAAAAAGGAGAAACCCTGTAAGAATTAATCTAACCTAACATAAACAACAAGTAAATAAGATAATCGAAATTAAACCTAAATAAACAAAATCGAAGTGCAGCAGAAACTGAATAAAAACAAAAACGGGACTTTAATTTAAACGTTAACGTTAACTCCCGACGTGTCGAATAAATCTAGAAAGAAAGTAAGAAAACTAATAAGACTAGCCTAACTTAAAAGCTAAAGACCTAAGTAAAGAAAGGATCCCAATGAAATAAAAATTCAAAGGCAAAAGTAACGACAAAAATTAAATTAACGACTAAGTCGGTGAAAGAAACGACTAAAGTCAAACAAAAGACATAAGTAAAAAAGGAACATTATATCTAATAGAGAACTAAAGCCAAACGAAGGACTGTTAGTCAAAGAAAGAACTCGGTGAAATAAGAAGCTAATGCTTGCTTTATCGACAAAGAAAAACAGGTAATCAATAATTGTAATGATGAACACAAAGGATAAAAAAATTAAAATTAAAACCTTATATCATTGTGATCAATAGATAAGAGTATGTCGACTATGTCTCGTCCCTAAACTAAATTATCGATACGTGTTAATCATCCGTTTCCCAACACTAAGAGCTGTCATTATGTCATTGAGGGAATGACAGTCATAACGACATCTGTGGGCGAAAGCCAGAACTAAAAGCATTGATAGTTAAGAAAAAGTTTTAAACAAATTGTTTCAATTAGGCACAACTAGATGTCGCAATTAATGTTTTTACTATTTTAATTATCGAATTAGATATTAATTATGAATGAGATTATTTATTTAAATAATTATTAAGGGAATTTCAATTAAAAGGGATGAAATAAAATCTAAAAATAACATTCCGAATGGAAAATGTTAATGAGATTACGGGTTAAGAAACTACACACATTATTTAAGAATATCTTTGATATGATATCTTCCAGAATGGGAGGAATCAAAGTCATCAAGTTCATAAGTGGTCCTGGAAATAACTCTAGTCACACGGCATTTAATAAAACGAGGAGCTAACTTCCCGGAAAAATAATCATCACCAGAAGATCTGGAAAAATTCTTTCTCCATACAATGTCACCAACATTCAACGTGACGGCTGAACGATGCGAATTATAAGCTCGCGAATTACGGAGAAAAGCCATAGATAGATTATCGGCGACTTTCGCATAAACTTCTGCTAAGGATGATAAGTTCGACGCGTACTGAGTCCGACTTTCAGCTAAATTTACGCCTTGAGTCTGACTATTAGTACGAGTAGGAACCATGAGAACTTCTCTACCAAACATCAGGAAGTTTGGTGTGAAACCCGTTGCTAAATTAATACAAGAGTTAAGATAAAGTTTAACTTTGTGCAACATTCTTGACCAATTTCTTTGATTCTCACCAACCAAAATACCTAAACATGTAACCACGCTTTGATTATAACGCTCGACAGTATTTGCCTGAGGCGTATAATAAGGGGTATAGGTCGGAGACTCTATGTGAAATGATCTTAGAAAGTATAAAAACTGATTACTGCGAAAAACAGTTGCGTTATCGCAGAGGATACTTCGCGGTACTCCGAAATTGAAAAATATTTCTGACTCGAGGGCTTTAATAACAGAACAAGCGTTAACTTTCTTAAGAGGTATAATCCAAACGTACTTCGAAAAAATGTCTACCATAGATAAAATATACTTATAACCATAGTAAGCAACGGGCAATGGACCAATGACATCGATAGAGATTGACTGTAGCGGCATGGAAACATCCTTCGGATAACACATCTGACCACGAGGTTGAGTATTTGCTATTTTATAAGCTTTACAAACCTCACATTGCCTCAAGGTCTCGGCAACGTCACGAAACATGTTCGGCCAGTAGAAGGTTTCTTTTAACTTAAGATAAGCCTTAGTAACGCCAGGATGTATAGATGGGAAGCTATTGTGTACCTCCCAAATAGCGAGTGGAATCTTCTCCACCGGTAATACTACACGCCATGGATCCGAAGATAAAGGACTGGTGATAGGCATGCGTCTTAAAAGTACGCCGTTCTGTATGGCGTAAGCAGGAAACATTTGTGGTGAATCGCGTGCCCCTAAATAAACCTTTTTATACCATCTATCGGTGGTGTGCTCGGGACCTTGATCGAAAGAAATAGGACTTGCATGTATCCTAGATAAAGCATCTGGAACGACGTGTTGCGATCCTTTGCGGTGAACGATGTCAAAGGTATATTGAGATATAACAGTAGCCCACCTAGCTAAACGGCCAGAGGGATTATTTAAAGTAAGAAGCCATTTTAAAGCCATATGATCTGTTATAACAGTAAACTTGATTCCATCTAAATAACATCGAAAATGCTTAATAGAATCAAGAACAGCCAAAAGTTCACGTTCTGTAGTACTATAATTGCGTTCTGCTTTGGAGAAAAGCCGTGAGTAATAAGCAATAGGATGCTCAATATTATCAATATTTTGTGAAAGAACCGAACCAAGACCAACTGCTGAAGCATCACACTGTAAAATGAATGGCTTTGAAAAGTCAGGACAAGCCATCACAGGTGTGTTCATAAGCGCCTCCTTTAGTTTAACAAATGCACGTTCGGCGTCATCATCCCAACTGATGGGAGCACGACCCTTCCTTTTTCCTATAAGGGAAGTGAGAGGAGCAATTATAGACGAAAAACCTTCAACGAAACGTCTATAATAGGAACACATTCCGATGAAGCCGCGCAGGGACTTTGCGGTGGTCGGAGTAGGATAATCCTTAATAGCATCGAGTTTACTAGAATCAGTCTGTAAACCCTTTTCGTTTACAATGTACCCCAAATACTTTAATTCACTCTTACAGAACTCGCATTTATTTAAGTTAATTGACAAACCAGCTTCCTTGAGACGGTTTCGTACCTTTCTGAGGAGAGCGAGATGACTATTAAAGTCTTTAGAAATCAAAATTAAATCGTCAACATATCCAAAGACGCAGTCATCGCTAGTTGAGGTAAATTCGAAATTAACAATCATATCTGTAAGACGTTGCATCTCTGAAGCTGCATTTGTGAGTCCAAATGGCATCCTAACAAATTCAAATAAACCTCGTTGAGGAACTATGAAAGCAGTCTTCTCACAACTTTCCTTATCTGCAAGAGGAATCTGCCAAAAAGCACTCCTAAAATCGAGGGAACTAATGTATCTAGCTCCACGAAGATTATCAAGTATATCCTGTATGCGTGGGAGAGGATAAGAATCCCTGATGGTAACGCTGTTTAATTTCCTGCTATCAACGCAGAAGCGAACTGAACCATCTTTCTTGGTGACCATTACCACCGGACTAGCCCACGGAGAACGAGAAGGACGAATTACTCCGACTTCTAACATCTTATCAATTTCTTCATTAAGAATCTTTAATTTAACAGGAGAGAGAGGGTAAAACCTCTGTCTAATTGGCTGTCCAGTTGTAATAATTTTATGAGAGAGCCAAGTAGTCTTACCAAGACCAATCTTGTCTGACGAGATTCCCTCAAACTCATCAATCACAAGCTGTAAACCTTGTTCTTGGTCAGGCGTTAGTACATTGCGAGGATGTATATAACGTACCTCACTTAAACAGGAAGGTTGAGAAAGAGAATGATCTACAGAAGAAAGATACATGTTACCTTTAATATTTTTATTAAAAGCACTACTAAAAACTGATGTTAAACCAAATTTGTTCCAAAATTCAATACCTAAAATAACTGTAGAAGACATACATCGCGCTACTAAAAACTCATGGTCAATGGTCGTTCCATTAAACTTAACCGGAAGATAAACAGTTCCTAGGATATCAATTGGCGAGTTATCAGCAGAAATAACACGAGGATGTAAATCATTTGACTTCAATGGGACACCAAAATCCTGAATCAGACTTTCACTAATAAGAGACATTTGAGCGCCTGAGTCAAGAAGAGCCTTAACCAAACGATCACGCAATATTATTTCAATAAATGGTCGATTATCTGTTGAATTAGATTTAATCACCGGTGACACTGTACGGAGAGAGACGTGCCGCCGGCAAGTTATACATTTTTTTGGATTACATTTAGGGCAATCACTAGTAATAAAGCCAGGAGTACGGCATTTAAAACACACTATGCCAGGAAAATCCGGACAAAAACGATGAGAATGTCCTGATTTATTGCATTTCCAACATTGTTGGGATTGTTCGCAATTTAGACAAAGTTGGGTTCCGTTGTGACTAGTGCTTTGTTGGGATGATTTATGTATGCTGGAAACTGATTTTACAGATTTTTGTAAATAACTTTCAAAATGAGTTACTGTTCCAATTAATGTATTGAAATCAGTAAATCTGTGAATCGACAAACAAGGGAAATAGCGTTGATGCATATTATGCGTTACGATTTCCAGTAAATTTGATTCTTCAATAGGCTTACATAAGGTTTGATTCAGATAAGTAACATGTATAATAAACTCTCTAACTGATTGGTCAGGTTTTTGTTTTAGATTTCTGACCTCTTGTTCTGTCTTATATTCGAAGTCAACAGATCCAAACATAGCAAAAAAGGCCTGTTTAACTTCGTGATAAGTCAATTCAGGTCGCCGAATTGACCTAAAGTATTGTAATGCAATTCCTGATAGGACCTCATGAAAACGTTTTAAAAGGTAACTATTAGAAATATCATCAGCTTCTTTCAGTTCTTCCAGGCTTATAAAAAATTCCCGTACACACGAATCGCCAGAATAACTAAGCCTCCATTTTAAAAGGGAAAATTGTTTCTGAAACAGTTGATGTCCTTCTTCGAATCTTACCGGAGAAGGGAACATTGACGGAGAAGAGGGACAAGATGACCTAGGAGGTATAGGAGGAGGTCTAGAGATAATGGGACTCATACGTCGCGGATTCTCACGAATAGAATAATCTTCTTCAGCCATGATAGTATACAAAAAGATCAAAAGAAAATTATGTATGAACTTAATTAGAAACAGTTGGACAACCTCAAAAAATAACCCTCAACTGCGTTAGAAACAATAAAGACCAAAAAATACAACGGTATCGTTTTACGTAACAGGAACGTGGTTGATATCGAGTAATACAACTGATGCGAGAAATGGTACGACGACGTGACGACACAGGAACGGCTGGGTTAAGAATTCAAAGAAAAAAGAAAACATAGAAACTAGTAAACCATCTGCACCAAAAAACAAACAACGTACAGATGGGCTAGAATCACAAAAAAAAATCAAATAGAATCTAGCAGACAGCCGTTCAAAACCAACGCTTACCTTAGTCTCGAAGTCTAAATCATTCGCACACCAATCATACACTACAGGATGCTAACTACTTCTAACTAAGGAGTGGAATAAAACCCAAGATAAAGATGTAATAAAGGGAAGAATTAAAAGCGTTTTATATGTTTTAAGGTTCTACAAAGATAATATTTATATTGCATCATAACATAGCACATTATAATAACGAACACCATCAGCAATAGAAGGGTTAACAGAAGTTGTCAATCACAGCCACAGAGTACCTTTTGATAGGATCACAGCATAACTCTGGTAACCATAGCAACGATCTTGTTTGACAGAATGAGAAATAAATTTCTGAACTCCTGAAACATATAGAAATAAAACATTAAAATTTGCTCGGATGAGCAACCATCCTCACAGAAACAGAAAAAAATGATATTTCAGTAATCAGAATCAATAAAATTACTTACTTTTACTTCGGGCGCCATTTTGTAGCGATATTTTAAGGAAACACTTCATCGCCACTTAAAAACGTATAATTTGATATAATAAAAATAACCGAACTTACAAAAAAAATTACAAAAACTTAAAGAAAAAAGAAATTAATACTTGAGGTTTTTTTTGTTCATTGAATTATGTTTCAAAATTTAGCTAGATTACCTACGCGTCGAGTTAAACTGCAGTTGCAACTGAAATTTTCCCTACGATCGCGTAGCACCAATCGTGAACGAACGATATAAAAACCTGTTGTATTCTGCAATTAAATTTACACGAAACAATTATTTATAAACGACAATAATATTAGTAAAAAATCAATAATAAAAAAAATATCTGATAAATCCTGGATTATTTCTCTCTGGATTATATCTTGTATTCCATATCACATCTGGTCGGTATGGTTTTGAAACTGCTCCCTCGAATAGATCTCCACTCCTCAACTCATTCAAAATCCGGGAACAGAATAGTGCATAGGGGTAGGGTAAGGCCGAAAACTCGGCTTGTTACGTCTATCTTTAGGCGTATCCTAGACAAAAATAACGCACATTAAGAATGCTGTAACAAGCTGAACCACTTTTACCAAAAAAAATAGGTAACGAGTAGAAATACACATACCTGATAAGATCAAAAGATCAACATATAACTATATGTTGAAGACTTCACACAAATCCAATTTAGATGATTAAGGACGTATTTTTCATAATATCTTTACGATTATAAGCAAAGAAAAAATAATTGCAGCCTTCAGCATTGAACACCAAACAACCAGTCCCAAACTTCAAGAGAAAATTTTACTTGACAGCATCAGTTCAATATTCAAAAGTTTGATTTTTTTAATCAGAAAAACGACCAAAAAAAGGTTGTCTAAAATCTTAAAGAAGGATGGAATGTTGAAATCATAATATGCAGTAATCACTAATACTGCAAGGCGTTGCACGGGGGGTTCCGGAATTGGTCTTTTAAGAGGAACCGGGACCACCCCTATGTGCTGATGGTGATCACCCGGGTTGTTTTAGCGAGGTAAAAATCCCACACTCCACGACCTCTCTCCCCGGAGGTCGGGTGCGTCTTGAAGGTTACCCCCGACAAAAAAAAGGTAGTTAAGTACTGTAGAGATTATAACCTATTTGGTTTTAGGGTCTGTCTAGCTGACAAGCGGGAAGACAGAATATGAAGAAGGTATAAAGATGTAAAAAACGTAGGTAAATCCATTCTAAGAATAATTCTGGATGATACATAAAAAACTGATTGTTTAACTCTTCGAATGTACACCATGTGTACCGATAACAATGAAATTTATATTGTGTCTGCTAAATAGACGCGGGACGGCATTGACATATATATTACTGGCGTTGACGGGTTTGCTCATCCCGGTACGAACATTGACTTATATATAAATCTTATATATTACTAGCGTAAGGACCGGGCTAACAGCGCGACTAAATGGCACCAACGCGCTGGCCCTAAAATGACGGTTTTAGGGCCAATGCGACTCAATTGACAGTGGTGCGCGCGAGGGAAAGAACGTGTACTTATTTGCCTGTCATAAAAATGCCTAGTTGCGTGGTAAAAGGCTGCAAAAATTACGATACAAAGATTAAAAAGAAACATGGGACATCGTATCATCAGAATGTAACCTTACATTATTTTTGTTGCAATTAAATGATTAAATAAATACATTTTTATCTACAGCGACAATTATTTTACAATGGCGGCCATTGTGTGGCCAATGGCTCCTCGAAGTGAACAAAGTAACCTTGTACGGACGTCATTTTTTTATTTCTGTTTTATTTTGATTTCGACTGTCTGAAATCTGATATATTGAGAATCTTATATTTTAAGAATCTGGTATTTTAAGAATCTGGTATTCTGAGTTTAAAGGATATCGGCATGCAACTGACTTATACTGACTGACGATAAAATGTGATAAAAAACATTTAAGTAAGTACGCACGTACAAGGTTATGTCGTCGACCTATGCAACGCTGCACTCACGTAGTTCGTATGATTTATGACAGATGGCGTTACTATTGCTTGTATGAAAAACGTCTATGTAAAATGTTCAGATAGGCGTATCCTTACTTTTGAAATCATTGGGTACGAAGAGCTCGTAAAGCTCTCTCACAGTACTCAAGTACTGTTTCTTCCACATTATGTTAAAATGCAAATACTCGTGCCGAATTCCCATTTGGAGTTAGATATAAACAACCTAGTAATATGTAAGTCAATGGAAACAACAGAACTTTGTGATCCTTACCCTTTGTTGCCGTAGTTACTACCAATCTTACTGCCGGTTGTAATACCGTTAATTTTGATTACCCTTTTCTACTACTCCAGTATTGAGCTGTTAGAAGGGAAAAAATAAATAGCCCGTGTTACTATACATACCTACTCATTTTGATGCCTCGACCTGCGGGGCAATTGCGTAGCACGTTGTCATTCGGAATCGGTTTCATTTTGACAGTTCAACACATTGCGTTATTTATGTGTTGAACACACAAATTTTTCGAACTTATAAGCAATGGAATAGCAATTTGCTTCAAAATGATTCATATTCCGATTGATAGTGTGTTACGCAATTAGGGTGCTGTCCTTTTTGTAAGCTATCACCAAAATAAGGAAGGTCATGCTGAAATCGGCTGCCAATATGCGAAGAACAACAGAAATCAATCTTTTTTTCTGGACACAAACCGACAAAGCCCGAAGAAATTGTAAACTTAAGTGGCAGTGGGCAGGGCACATTGCTCGCAGAACAGATGACCAATGGGACCGAAAGGCTTTGTAGTGGCGACCGCCTACAGGAAGACGTAGCGTTGGAAGGCCTCCCACAAGGTGGACCGATGTTCTGGTGAAGGCCGCAGGAATCCGCTGGTTGCGGGAAACGCAGAACTGGTCGAAGTGGAGGTGCTTGCCTATGTCCAGCAGTGGACGTCTTTCGGCTGAAATGATGATGATGATGAAACATTTTTTTTTTTGACATGATCTATTGTATGTATTTTTTTAAATAAGTAATTGTATCATGATTAAATGTAATTTTGATGTATATTATCACGGTTTATGCACCATCTCTTCTTACCAATTTGTACGCCACGATATGCGGCTGAACATGATAGAACTTTTATGTATCCCATTATTATCTTGCATGCAATGTACACCATGTTCAAACAAATATAAATTTACTTACTTACTAACACACAACTGCTATTATAATTAACCTACCTACAGTTCGGCCGTCGAGAGAATTTGTTTCTGTCACCTGTCAGTGCGACAATTCCAGTAGCTAATAAAGATCAAATTCGCAAAATACGTACCTATTCATTTTTATTAAAGTGACAGGTGTCAAATACTCATTTTCTCGTCGGCCGGCACTGTATTTAGCAAACAAAAAGGAAATATTAATTTACTCCGGAAATTGATTATTCAATTTATTTAGCGTTGCTTTGTGGGAAATGCGTATCATTCAAAATTGCGAATGCAATAATCCATTTAATGTTTTTGTTACTGAAAGCTTAGTGCATCGGCAAGCGTGTGTGCGAGGCCCTTCAGCTAGAAGGACAAATAACCTCAAAAAGGTGAATGGGACATGAAGCAGACGGGGCGAAGGACAGGGTGTGGTGGCGCAGCATGGGAGAGGCCTATGTCCAGCAGTGGACTGCGATAGGCTGAGTGGATTGAGTTACTGGAATCATAACAGTATGACAGTATTTATTTATTTAATAATTTATGTATGTACACATATATATAAACAGACAAGAAAAAAAAGAACAGAAAAATAAGTACAAAGATGACCTCATCTTTGTACCTATTTTTCTGTTCCTTTTTACCCTAACACATACTTATGTGTTAGGGTATGCTTATTGATAACTGAGCCCGATGTAGCAATTTTCTTAACCTGCTCTCTTAAGTACGAAAGTCACCCATCCAAATGCTGACAGCACTACTCCTACCTATTACTAATGACGACTACTCAGATTATGACGACTAATAGAGAAGTATGGAAGAAAAAGACATGTTGCGCCGACTCCAAATAAATTGGGATAAGGGCAGGAGAATGATGATGACCTACAAAAAAAAAAAAAACCGGGCAAGACCGAGTCGGACTCGCGCACCGAGGGTTCCGTACCATCATATGTTTTTAAATTTTCACCGGCGGCTACTTACTAGATCTCGTTCAAACCAATTTTCGGTGGAAGTTTACATGATAATGTACATCATATATTTTTTTAGTTTTATCATTCTCTTATTTTAGAAGTTACAGGGTTGTGGGGGACACACATTTTACCAATTTGGAAGTGTCTCTCGCGCAAACTATTCAGTTTAGAAAAAAATGATATTAGAAACCTCAATATAATTTTTGAAGACCTATCCATAGATACCCCACACGTATGGGTTTAATGAAAAAAAAAAATTTTAGTTTCAGTTCTAAGTATGGGGAACTCCATAATTTATTGTTTTTTTCTATTTTTTTGTAAAAATCTTAATGCGGTTCACAGAATACATCTACTTACCAAGTTTCAACATTGTAGCTCTTATAGTTTCGGAAAAAAGTGGCTGTGACATACGGACGGACAGACAGACAGACATGACGAATCCATAAGGGTTCCGTTTTTTGCCATTTGGCAACGAAACCCTAAAAAGCAAGCTTTCTCTACGAAATGAAAAAAGAGTTTTCAAAATCGGTCCACAATTGATGAAAATATCGATGAACATACTCGTACATTTAAAAATATACATACAGACGAACATAGAACCTCATTCTTTTTAGAAGTCGGTTAAAAATAGCAAACAAGTCTCCTACCCAAAACAAAATTAGATGTCTTTCGCGAAAATCATTCTAAAATGAGATTTTCATGAATGAATGTAATATTCCAAAATAATCTTGACGGAAACCCTTCCTTGGTAATACATTCCGATCAAACAGTTTAATGTATTAAGTGAACCAGAAACGTTCTGATGTATGGAATGGTCTTCCAGTTAATTAGGCAAAGGGTGCTCTATGTGGAATCAGGCGAAATTGAGGACGCTGCTGGTTTAGTCAACACAATGTATTTTGGCAAAATGTGGTTTTGCTATTGATATCTTTATATTTGAATAGGTGAAGGATTATATGGAAGTAATTTTGATAGTTGCAGTAGGTAGGTTATTTTAGGTTAGGCTAAGAAAAAAGATGGCCGATGGCCGGTGGAGCAGACGAGTCCTGGAGTGGTGACAGTGTATCGGCAACCGTTGTGTGGGATGCCCCTCAGCTAGGTGGACCGACGATCTTAAGAAGGTGGTTTGCAGACTGGATGCGGAAGGTGGAGGACAGGGTGTTGTGGTGCAGCCTGGGAGACGCCTGTGTCCAGTAGTGGACTGCGAAAGGATGAGTTGAAAAAAAAAAAAGACAATGGCGCCGATTCCCTTGTTCACAAACTAAATTTAAGTTCAGTGCATTTTTTTCTTAGGACAGAAGATAAATATTAGTTTAGTCCTAACAAATTATGATACTCCATAGCAAGTTTAGACGTGATTAAAAACATGGCTACTAAAAATACGTCAATTTACGTTAGGCGCTGTCTAATTTGACAGGACTAAACTAATATTTATCTTCTGTCCTTTTCTTAATGAAATAAAAAGAAAAAGATGTAGGTACTGAACTTAAATTTAGTTTAGTTTGTGAACAAGGGAATCGGCACCAATGCGTGGTTGACATAAAAATCTCGTTAGACCTAAAATGCACACTGATTCAAGTCTTGGCCAAAAAATTTATCATTACTGGTGCTAATCATTAAAACAAAGTGAAGCAATAAACTCTCAGATAAGCAAGTTCTTATTTGAAATCTTTTTATAATTATTTGCATTCGTTACTTGACAGCACGACCCTAACGAAATGTGTTCACAAAATAAGTCTGCCACTTCCAGTAGTTCTCAATATGCGTGATAAAGGCGGTACTGACGTGCAATCTGATGATCGCAGCGTGTTCAAACTGCACGTGAAAGCTATGGCCGGCAATAGGATGCCTAATTAGCTCGTCTACCGTACGTATGTTTGTGTCTTTATAGTTTCATTTATACGGGGCTGAAAGTCAGGGTGATACCTTTAACGCCCTGACTTTCAGAATTTTTGACTTTCCTATCCTTAAAGGAAAGTTATTTCGTGGATGTAGTAAATGTGGGGTTCTTATTTTTATAGTCTAGTACAGTAAAATATAACTATAGCTTTTCGTGCCATCATCTGCCTGCCTTTTCCCAACTATGTTGGGGTCGGCTTCCAGTCTAACCGGATGCAGCTGAATACCACTATTTTACATAGAGCGACTGCCTATCTGACCTCCACAACCCAGTGTCTGAGTAATACGATACCCCTTGGTAAGACTGGTTGTTAGACTTTTGGACCACCCGTAACGATTTTCAAAGATTCACGAATGACAGACGAGACCAACGGCTTAACGTGCTTTCCGAGGCACAGAGATGTAAAGATGGTCACCCATCTACGGACCAAAGATACCTTTTGGATATAGGTAGGTAAAAACGAGCTAAGTATAAGAAATTAATTCTTGCTTCGGTTAACATAGGGGCTAGTTAATAAAAATAAATATTTAACCGATCCTCTAATGAGTTATTGACCTTCTAATGATGTTACTTTTTAAATAAATGAGCCTCTTTTTCTGCTAAGATACGTCGATCAAACGGGATAGGTCAGAACTGTGACTAACCACGCGCGAGCAAATCGAGCGCTACATTCAAGTTGGGTGCAGTCACTTTAGCTACTTAGTATTTTTAGGACACCAAAATAGGAATTGTTAGAGTTTCACAAAACAGGCTTTTATACATAGAGTGTTCAATAATATCTTTAGGTCATCATCATCATCATCATTTCAGCCGAAATACGTCCACTGCTGGATATAGGCGTCCCCCAAGCACCTCCACTTCGACCGGTTCTGTGCTTCTCGCATCCAACGGGTTCCTGCGGCCTTCACAAGGTCGTCGGTCCACCTTGTGGGAGGCCTTCCAACGCTACGTCTTCCGGTACGCGGTCGCCACTCTACACACACTACACTACACTATATCTTTAGACTTACACTATACCTACGCAAAATGGAATTTATTTGCGCCGTTTACTTTCGTGGTTAAAGTCGAATGAACACTGAGACGATGATGAGTTGAAATAGAATATTTCAACTCATTTGCTTACCATTTCAAGGAACAGACCTCTAGTAACCCTCATGAATATCGTGTTAGTAGATCTAGAATCTAGAAGAGGGATCACAGTATAAAATTAGGTGCAAAATAGGTTAGATATCTAGTTAAGATTTATCAACTTTATAGTTTGCAGCTGACCTGAATCCTCTCGAAGAATGTTTCTAAAACTTTGGAAAAACTTGCTCCATAAAAAAAGATTGCATGACTTCTTAATTCGAGTTGTGAATAATCCATCGAAGGACTTTGGATGGCTTCCAATATGGGTCATTATGAATGTATTTATGTATGCTTAAATATTAATGGTTGAGTTGGCCACATTAGGGAAACCACAGGAAGGAATTCTGAGTTAACGATCGTTCTTGTTGATGAACGGACGCGAATGCTCAACATTTGTTAACTAAGTACCTACGAATTTGTAGTGATCATTGAAGTGTATAATTAGCGAGGAAATACTTACTACAAATACGACTAGCAATACTTACATTTTCACCTGAGCAGGGGTAAGTAATTTAGGATATAATTACAAAACCTCTAATATTTACAAGATTTATCAAAACTGAACCTATAATTTTATTTGATATAATGATCAGTTAATATAATAAACGATTGATATAATTTTAGAGTAACTAACTATAAGCATAACAGACAATTAATATAAAATCGTTTGATAACCACTCAAAAGACAAAAACATATTTAGTCTACTATGATAAAAACGCCTAGTTAAAAACACAGCAAAATTGCATATAGGTATGGCGAAGCTCCTATGGAGCCCGAAGTCAGCTTGCGTGCCACAAAGCCGAACACACCGGTGTACATCTACCGCCTACACTACACCAGTAAGGCGGAGGACATCGTGGAGTACGAGCGCAAGAAGACGAGGTACACGCCAAGGGTGCAGTTACTGGAGTCGCACCGCAACGTCAACTTCAAGGCGTTCGTGGTGCTCGTACCGAATTGTTATCTGCCCGTCGTCATGGAAGAAGACTTCTGGCCGCAGGACTTGGTGTTTCGTCGCTACCGCGGACAAGTACCACAGAACAGCATCGTAAGAACAAGCTAGTGAAGTTATTATCTTATAGTAAAAATATGTATGTTTAGGTTAAGTATTTATATATGGGCCTGTGTCGCCTGAAATAAATAAATAAATTGCTATCAACCGGACACAAATCCAGACTGCGGGTTGCTACAGAGAAATTCCAGATGGAAAACCCAGTAACACTTTGGCTGACCCGGGAATTGCACCCAGGACCTCCTGCTTAAGAGTACCGCTTTCGACCACTAAGCCAAGGAGGCAGTCTTTATTTAGATCATACAGGGTTATTTGTAAAACACCAGCAACCTCTTAAGAGGTCATTGTACTCATCATTATGAACAACTTTTACTATGGGACCAAACCAGAAATCGCGAAAAAAAATCAGCTGTTCCCTACATTTTGACGAGTTATACGAACATAAATGTAGGGAACAGCTGATTTTTTTTTCGCGATTTCGGGTTTGGTCCCATAGTAAAAGTTGTTCATAATGATGAGTACAATGACCTCTTAAGAGGTTGCTGGTGTTTTACAAATAACCCTGTATAAATAAAATAAAATGGCATATAAAAGGTCAGACATAACATCAGAATGTTTTGATTGGAACATGCAAAGGTCGCAGGTGGCCCATCGACCTTTGGGGCTAGTTTTTGGGATTGAAAAAGAAAATGACGGTCAGAAAGCACTAAAGGATGCCATAAAATCGACCTCTTACGTCCCGAATAGCCGAGAATGGTACGCGTAGTTTTTCGTGTAAATTTGATGTCTCGTAAAGTTATGAGATTGGTTTTATGGTAACATTTTCGGAATTTTTTAAGCCATAATAGGCAGGTGTTTGTGGCATGGACTTTTACCGGATCGCTACAAGAGTTATATACACATATTGAGTATTTAGACAACAGTTAACGCCTTATTAAGCTGCGGTTTGCGGCGTGGACATTTGCCGGATCGCTACACGAATTACTATTGATAGATCATAGTTGGTCAAGTGGTTTATGGTTATAACCATTAGACATAACATCACTTCACCAGCCCATCGCACCAGCCGATCTATTCTGTACAAATCTCATTGTAAAAACGTAGATGAAGTGTTTCCAACTAAAAAAACAAACTCACATCACCTAAGTTTTCACGGTGAGATTTTTACAGAATCGACCGGCTGATACCATTGCCAGCTCACTTCACCTAACTTTTCACGATGAGATTTATTTTACAGAATTGATCGGCAGAAGATTTCCCAAATCCTCCGGGCTGTAGACTGAGAAATTCTTAATGGAAATACCTAATACTTGATACTTTACCCGACCTGAGGGGATCACGGTGCGGCGGCGTCGCACCCAATGGAAAACACCCTTTAATAATTTTTGAACAATGACATTCTCTTTAATTAACATTTAATAGTTTACATGAGTATAGTAATAAATTCACCGGTTTAAAAAAAAAAATACTAATTAGGCAGATCAGGAATCCTGTCGGTCTAATGCTGGCAGTCATAGTATGGTATACTAGTTCTTTTCTCCAGCTACTTCTGTAAATAAAGATAAAAATATTAACTAATATTCAAAGAACAGGAAACCCACATGGGATGTTTTATTAAGTTATTAACTTACATATTCTAGGTTAACGCATTTACCGTTGATTCTAACTGCACCATTTGGACAGCTTTCAGCTAACGTGCCTGCAGCGGCGAAAGTGATAGCTGCAAGTGCGGCAAGCACCACAAAGATGACGAGGTACAGCTTCATGTTGATATGAGTTCACTTGTCACAAGTATGTACTGTGATACGTGATAGAGTGCTTTATATACCACAGAAAAATGCCAATTTTCACACCAACATTATTAATTAACTAAATAACAGGTTCCAATCTTGACATTAGGTAATATTAGATTGTGTGCGAAAAAAAAACTGAATAAATTTAACTGAGATAGAATAATAGAAGGTCGTGCGATTTTATGTTTTTAGGGTACCTACCATAGTCGTGAAAATAATATTATATTGCAATCAAAATTATAGTACCTAGTATAAAAAAAAAATATAAAGGAGATTGCCCATCACGGACGGGCCCCACTTTGTGGCGCCGTGTCTTAACTTTATTTTGAGGCACGCAATGTTTTCTATGTGTAGAGAACTGGTCACTCAAGAAGAGCAGTTCACAGAGCACTGGCCTTCTGTCAAAAAACAGAATACTGCAATAAAAATCACAAAACATGCAAACGCATTATTAGGTAGGCTACTGAACCCAGTATCGATCATGTATTCAAGATATATAGGTAGGTAGCTACATAAACGATTATACACCGTCGCGACAGGTATTTTTTATTATCAACATCCAAAATTTATTGCATTATTTTGAAGCTAAACCAGTCGCTTTAGCTATTTTACATAAACTATATCTTAAATAAAAAACCGGGCAAGAGCGAGTCGAACTCGCGCACTGAGGGTTCCGTACCATCATATGTTTTTAAATTTTCATCGGCGACGCCTATATTCATCATAGAATTTTAACACTGTGCATTGCGGTGCAGAATATTGCAGATTTATGTCAGCGCCATCTCTTGACCGATAGTGGAACTAATGTAACTTTTGTTGATGATTTCTGAAAAAGTATGCTATTTCGACACTTTGTTTTATTTTTCCTGCAATCTTTACATGATCAATCACATAGAACAATTTCAGATTATTCTCTTTGCAAACTTCGGAGATAAGGGGGGAACGGTATTTTTTTTACATTTTTCATCAAAAGTCGAAAACTATGCGGGCTATGCATGGCCTAAAAATGTTTAAGAATGTGCAAACTGCGCTCTTTCATATGATACCCCACATGCCCTAGCTGAACTGGTGGACGCTGGTGATGACGCCAAACAAGTAGCCGAATTCTGGGCCAAGTCCATTTAGATTGCTATCGACACGCTAAGAAGAAAAAGAAGGGGTGGATTTTGCTACTTGCTTCCATTAACTCGAAAATGGGTATCGGTCTTTGAGTCAAGTTATGGACACATCCAACACAATTTTTGTAATCCCACCCCTGTGGGGTGAAGCGGGGATAAAGTTTATTTGAAAAATCTGATTCCTTTGATCTAAAAACTTAAAAATTGGCCCGAATACTTATTTATCTAAATAAATGATAAAGATCTTAAACATACATTTTCGAAAGAGGAAAGTACGAAATACACGCGGACGAAGTCGCGGGCAAAGTGCTAGTTTATTCATATAGATACTTAGGTACATATTTTATTTATAGAATGAATATCCAATTAGCCATCCTTGAAGTTGAATGACGATGAAAATCATATAGAATTCTTCCTCTCGAAAAACTTCGTTAAAAATCCCAAATATATTAAGGACTAGCTGCGCCCCGCGGTTTCACGCGCGTAAATGTCGATCCTGTGGGAATATCGGGATAAAAAGTAGCCTATAGGTTAATCCAGGGTGTCAGCTACCTCCATACAACATTTTATCAAAATTGGTCTAGCCGTTTAAGCGTGAAGAAGTAACAAACATATAAACACACACACATACACACACCCCCACTCACACACACACCCCCACAAACTTTCGCCTTTATAATATTAGTGTGATTAAGGCAGAACTTCTTAATCTTACTCCAATGATTAATTCAACAAAATAATCACTTAAACCAAGAACATAATAACTCAATTACAAAACTTTTGAATTGATAGATAATTACGTTGCTCACAAAATTAATGTTACAATTTTGGCCAGCATTCCTTCCATCCATACAGTAGGCACTTTACGACAAATATTCGGAGAGCTACCTCTTAGTAATCGAGCCAGCCCGACTTGAGCAAGATTAATTAAACCAACAGCGCATCAATCATTGGGCCGGATTCCCCATCGCAGTTGCAGACGTTTCACCAGTTTCAGTTCGTAGGTTACTTAGATTATTCCTACTTACTAGGTGTTTGGCGCCAATTTGACATGCACGGTTTGACTGTTTGGGCTTAAAAATATTACTATTTTCTACTGTTGATGCCCCCAAATTGTAATACATCCCCAATATTCATTGACACGGCCTTTGTGTAAATAATTTCATCAAAACTGTGAAGGAAAACATCGTGAGGAAACGAAGAATCAAAAATTCGAAGACATATGACATCTACCAAACCGCACAGGGCCCGCGTGTTAGACAACGGCCCACTCCTTCTCAGGCCTGTGTCCCAGCATTGGGATCATTTGAGGCTGATTTTTATTATGTTTGTTTGTATTATGTTTCATCATCATCATCATTTCAGCCGAAAGACGTCCACTGTTGGACATAGGCCTATCTGACCTTATTGAGACCATCCTATAAACATTTTAATAACCAAAGTTTATTCAGTTCAGTGTGTCAAAAAGCTCGCCCACCAAAACCGAAATCAATCTGACGTCTATTAGTTAGATTATAATATGACACTTTTTATTAAATTACCAAGAATCAAAGGAAAACGTGATTTATTAGGCAGATAATAAAGCCATTGTTTGTCTATCTTCTTAATTAGATTAGAGAATTCAATAAACGGGAGTTAATCGTTCAGTCAATCCTAAGACTCTTTGTTTATTTGGGAAGATTTTGATAGAACCATAACGAAGTTTCTATCAAGTCATTCAACAATTTGATGTTAAACGTTAACTTGTTTTTTGACTAATTTATATTTAACAATGGAAATTGGTAGGTATTAATAATTTTAGATGACTTTTTTTTCAAACGGTGATCGTTTGAAAAAAAAGTTTCTCTGTTTTGGCCAACACGGCCCAAAAATTTTTGCATTTATGTTCTAACTAGCTGCGCCGGTGCGGTTTCACCCGCGTAAATGTCGATGCCGTAAGAATATCGGGATAAAAAGTAGTCTATATGTTAATCCAGCGTGTCAGCTACCTCCATACAAAATTTTATCAAAATTGCTTCAGCCGTTTGAGCGTGAAGAAGTAACAAACATATACACACACCCCGACACACACACTCGCAAACTTTCTTCTTTAAATTTATTATTTACCATAATAGTTATCACCGCCACCTACCGTATGAAGGGATTTTGTATGCGCGCTAGAAAAAAAGGAACCAAGAATCCGATTCGACATTTCCTCTACGATTACACAACGACCCCGGGTAGGCTTAAAAACCGTAAAATAAGCCGGTCTACTCAACCGCAGGACGTCTAGGACAAGCCACCCAATGAGAGAAGCAAATTGTGGGAAGACAAAGCATCCACCACCACTTCGTCAAACCTCAGGAACATTTGCCACCCGGACGTGATCTGCAGTGGCCTTTAAGGAAAGCTCTCAATCGATTGCGTACCCAATCTCTGCAAACACAATCTAATGAAGTGGGGTATTACTGACCCATCCAACATGTAGTCCGAGTGCTTCAGACCAGACCATGTCCCACTTACTGGAGAGAGTTAAAGTGCCCGATCATTAGCACATTTGGTGACCTAAAGAATGCCACTAATGCCGCAATCAACGTAGCCACCCACTGGGCTCAAACAATATGACAATTTTCAACCAAATTAACGTCGACAAGCAAAGAAGACATTTTATCCACGTAGGGCCAACTTTAAGAAACCCAACCATAGCAAAAAATTCCAACTAAATTGTATCTCTAAATAAATACGGTTTTCTGGAGCACCTAAGATGCTTGTTAGAGTGAATGGATGTTATAAGTGTTTATCTTTTATAGAATCGATCAGTTTCAATTTGATTCTTATCAAGAATTCGGTCACTGACTAATTAATGACTTGACTTGAAAGACTGTGTAACTACATTAAGGGGGACGCGCCATGATGGGGTCCGCTAGGGCCGATGCTTGTTAGAAAGAGTTACCGTGGCCCTGGCACAGGCAACTGAAGGAACACGGGTGGGTTGTAGTCAGTAAAAGTCTGACATGCCCTCCATTTCCGCCCACGGCGGGGGGGGGGGGAAGGGTGAAGGGTCACGAAATTCAATATACAACCTGACACTGACATGAAAATTTAAAAAAAACGTAAGAAAATTTGAATTTGGCGGGCTACTTAGCACATCCCCCTTAAAAAGAGGGGATTGTTCTAAATAAAGTGAGGTCGTAGGTAGTTGGGGGCCTTACCAATATTGTATTGTCTTCTGACAAAAATAAACGTTCTACCTTTCAACTTATGCATCGCTGAACCATGTTTGCTTGTCAACGTACCCAATGTTTCCTGGCCTATTTGCACACGAATGAGCTTACGATGTCGGGATGGCGCCATTTCACCCATCCTTCACCAAGAGCTGGTAGTGAGCGAACCTCTGTGCAGTTTGTGATTTAACATCCATGAGGCTGTAGAAGGGAGACGGAAAATTGAAAGTGGGTAGTTTTTCACATTTCACAAGTTTTTTATTTAAGTACAGTCAACAAAAGAGATAAGTATGCAGGATCGTCGGATATAGTTTAAGTTTAGTAAGAACCCGGTGGATGTTCTCGAATAAAATTCAATTTTATTAATAGAAAACAAACAGCTCATTTATCAAATTTAATATCATCCGACAACATCAATCGGTTTCTTACTAAACTTCAACTATATCCGACGATCCTACATATTTATCTCTTTTGTTGACTGTACATCAAATATTTCTATTATCGACTAGCGCTTACCTTTCATCCTTTTCATCATCATCATCAGCCTATAGCAGTCCACTGCTGGACATAGGCCTCCCCTAATGAGCGCCATTGCGCCCTGTCTTCAGCTTGAAGCATCCAGCATCTGCCTGCTTTCCTGCTTTTATATTTCGTTTATTTGCGCATGTTTTTTTTTTTACTTCCTTTTCCAATATCGCTAATAATATTTTTGCTGAATTATTTAAAGACGTTATATCCTTCGTATTTGGATAATCCTAATGCAAACAACAGCTAAGACAAGTTCAAAGCACACACAAATAGTCCGCCGCACTCGGCTGCTTGCAGCGTATTGTGCGATGACATTGCAGTGCACGGATTAATAAATTATTATGACAATTTGTTGGAGCATGGAAGTCAGGCATCGTTTAAATTAAAACAGGTTTTTGTTCTGACTCGTTTCGGAAAATTTCTTTATTTGCATAAGAAGGTCTATCATGCGGCCATATCACTTATTTATGTATCAGTATTTTTTTGCAATGTTACTCAATATCTCACTATTTATACATACTTATTCGTTACTGTTTTTAAGTGAGACAAATTTATTTTTATTTATTTATTTAATTATGCATACACACATCACGATGCAGTATAAAACTGATTTACATCCGTCACCTCACACATCAGGTCCAGTTGAAAACGGTTAGTCAGAAGTTCAAAAGTCTGACAACCAGTCTAACAAAGCAGTATCGTGTTACCCAGTAACTGGGTTATAGAGGTCGAATAGGCAGCCGCTTTATGTAAAATACTAGTATACAGCTGCAGCCAGTTAAACTGGAAGGCCACTCCAATATAGTTGGAAGATGGCAGAGGCAACCAGATATTAAAAAAAAATGTTCCAATCTAAATGTTTAAAAAGAAATTGACAGCCCTATTACTTGTGTAGTATTAGTATTTAATTTATAACACCACACTTTAGATTTAATATTTGACATTGTATGTTTCCTTATAATTATAATGATTGGTTTAAAATTTAAATTCTATCATTTTTTACTTATTTTTTTGACAATTTTAAATTTTCTGACGAGTTTTTTTTTTATAAATTGGATAATGCTTATTTTGGTACCCCCCTCCAATAGCCATGTGCTTGTGCAAAGCATCGTTGGATAGTTTTTTTTAAACTGAATAGCGCCTAATTCCAAATCCTTGTCCGTTCCGAGTTATGTTGTACCAAACATGTCAATTTTAGCAATACAAAAATAAAATTTATTATATTTCTTAATTCCCTTTTGAGCCAGTGTATCTATCACAAAGGTGGCAAAACAAAAATTTTCGATCGTAAAGCACTCTATAATACTTCGCATTATGAGTCGTGCAATATTAGTAGGTATAGTATGGATGTAACTGCAGTGCATCTATTAAGGTGTAGCGGTATCTACAACGCCACATGCGAACAACGTGGTACGCGTCATACTGACGTCACGCAAATCCTGCATCGCGCAAGCAGAGTTTACCGCGCAACTAGCATAGATACAAACGGCTCGACATGAATCATCGGGCAGTTGCCCGCCAGACACAACACCCGTCTGGTCGGAGGATCCTACCTTTTCTATGGAATATGAATGAACTTTACACCCTGTTCCTCATACCTCTATAAAGGAGAGAAATCAGGCTTTCCGTATTCCTAGTAGGTATTCACCTAAACTTTAGAGACACGAAGATACAGGGGATATAGTTGATCCCTAACCTTAAGTCACTTAATACCGACTCAAGACTAAACTAGCAAATCGTTCGGAATCCGAGCCTTAAAGTACGGTAGGCTCAGTTGACTTCCTTTAATTAAATATTTACTGAACCTGAACTTTAAGACTTTTGCAGACAGGCACGACGCGACTCCAGTAGAACACTTTCTATGAGAACTTCATGGAAATTGTTTAACCTTAGTAAATGTTGACGTGAAACTGTGCTTTTTCCGCAAACATTACTAGTTTATTATGTGATAGTTGAGTTTACTAATTATATTATAATATTATGCATATTCATTGTGAATGGATATACACTATACAGGGTTATTGGTAAAACATTACTATGGGGTCCAAACCAGAAATCGCGAAAAAAAAATCTTCTGTTCCCTACATTTTGAAGAGTTATACGAACATAAAAAATGTAGGGAACAGCTGATTTATTTTTCGCGATTTCAGATTTGGTCCCATATTAAAAGTTGTTCATAATGATGAGTACAATGACCTCATAAGACGTTGTTAATGTTTTACCAATAACCCCGTATAAAGCAGTTCATCTCGTATCACAGTACATACTTGTGACAAGTGAACTCGTATCAACATGAAGCTGTACCTCGTCATCTTTGTGGTGCTTGCCGCACTTGCATCTATCTTTTTGCTCGTGAGTTTTTGAAAATGTCCCGATCAAATTTTTGTTTGAGTTCTGAGGGTGAGATGATGAAATGAAATGATTTTATTTTTTTGTAAGTAGTTTTGTACAAACACTTTTACACGTCAATCATGTTTTTTAAACTAGATGAAGTCGGCGTTTCCTATCTGACTACTCTGAGAAGAAAGGCCGAAACAAACTCAGAGGTCACAGTCTCTTTTAAAGTCCAGACATAATCTTGGTCAGGTTATATGAAGACCATGTAGATCGATGTCTGAGGTGGTCTTTTGAGGAAAGAACCACACAGATTGAGAGGACTTGTCCAGTCAGTGCACGCATTTGTCAAAAATCGTGGAGCTCAATTCAAGACTTAAGGAGCTCAACGATTCGACGAACAATACCAAAGAAAGGACATTTGGGTAGGCCGCATAAACTACTCAAACTGCCAGATCATGATTAAAACTAAGAAGGAAAAAAAGAAATGACCCACATAGTCCTCACATTCACAATAATTAAATAAAAAATAAATTACTTACAAAGTAAATATTCATGTCATTGTCTAAATAGAATTCATCAATGTCAATGTGTATATAAAAAAAAATCCGGATATAATCTTTGAGGACCATGTAGATTAGTGTCTGAAATGGTCTTTTGAGGAAAGAACCACACAGATTGAGTGGACCTGTCCAGTCAGTGCACGCATTTGTCAGTAACCGTGCAGCTCAACTCAGAACTTAAGGAGCTCAATGATTCGACGAACAATACCAAAGACAGGACATTTGGGTAGGCCGCATAAACTACTCAAACTGCCAGACCATGATTAAAACGGAAAAAATGACCCACATAGTCCTCACATTCACAATAATTAAAATAATATAATACTTTATACAGTAAATGTACATGTCATTATTTAAGTAAATAGATACTTAAAAAAAAGAAAAAGAATTAAAGTGTAAAATAGCAAAATAAAAACAACATTCATTGTCTAAACCTATTGGAGCAGCTCAATCCCAAGCCTTTTTGTCCTCAATATAGTCTTTTACAGTATAATAGGCTGATTCAAAGATCCCATGCGAGACAGAGCCCCAACGCAGGTTTTGATGACGTCAACTGGTGCATCATACGCTATGATAAAATAAACAACAATCAAAAGTAACAATACATAATTAATCACTTTGAGTAAAACATGAACAACAAAAATAAATAAAATGCTTAATAAGCATTAAACTAATATAGTTTAACGTGTAAACCTAATGAAATTAGTAGTGAGCCCACTAATCGATTCTGTGGTTAGTTTGCAGAGCTAAAATGGTGTGCATTGCAACTACTAATATTTTCTGTTCTGTTTATCCTAATGGAAAATAGCAATTAGATAAAATGGGGTAGGTAATTGATCGATGCATGTGTAGCGGTATAAACAACGCCACATACGAACAACGCATCATACTGACGTCACGAAAATCCTGCATCGCGCAAGCAGAGTTTACCGCGCCACTAGCATAGTTTTTTTTTTTTTCTCTTTTAAAATAAACATTGCCCCACACTAGGAATTTCTCCTGTATTGTGGGTGCGTTTACAAACATTTAAATTCACATACACAAACAGCCAGACCCGGAACAACTACTTGTAGGTCATACAAATATTTGTTCCGTGCGGGAATAGAACCCGCGACACGCAGCGCAGCAATCAATCGCTTAACCACTGCGCCAACCGTGACGGCAAGATACAACGGCCCGACATGACATGAATCATTGGGCAGTTGCCCGCCAGACACAACACCCGTCTGGTCGGAGGATCTTCCCTTTTCTATAGAGTATGAGTGAACTTTACACCCTGTTTCTCTTACCTCTATACATGTTATTAGAATTTATTACGTTTGCTTTAGTGACTTCCGCTGGTGGCCACGCGCGATCACCTGACCTACCGCTTTTACCGGTCGTACTTACGCTGAGCGCGTATATAAGTATTTGCTGCTATATATAATCAGATTAAATTATAATTTAATCTGATAATTTTTAAATTATTTAATGCATCATGTTGTAATAAGTTCGTAACCATTATTATTATATACTCATATAGGTGCTCCTAGCCTGTAAAAGTTTTGTTTATAATATGTATTAGTGTAACTGTTCTGTTTAGTTTAGTTTTATTTACTACGGCGTTGTATATTTTTTATGTTAATAAAGATTTTTTTCTAAACAAACAAAACGATGTATTACGCTGTTTATTTACGTTTGTTCTGATCAGTTTCTAAATTGAATGCAAGTGTGTTACAAAATTCTGGTATACAGGGTGGTATTGAATTTAAAAAAAAATCAACTGTTCCCTATACATTTTGACGAGTTATGCAAACATAAATGTAGGGAACAGCTGTTTTTTTTTTGCGATTTCAGGTTTGTTCCCATAGTAAAAATGAGTACAATAACCTCTTAAGAGGTTTTGGGTTAATTCATTAACACCTTGTATAAACATAACTAGTTTCTACTCGCGAATTCATCCGCGTGAAATTTCTTGTTCCCCCGACCCACCACGTCGCATCTTATAGCCCACCTGCCCTATTACTTCATTTTCGCTTAGTGAAAAATATTTTATATGGGACACGCACAGAAAATACAAATACTTAGGTAGTAAAAAAGAAGCATTTAAAACTTAGAAAGGGCTACATTAAAAAAACTTAGCGTTCTTACAGACTTTTTTTCTTTTTGCTCGACTTGTAAGGGTCTTGGCGTGATGTTAAATAGACTATAATAACCTTCTTCAAAAATTGGGCTATGAAATATGAAAAATTTGTTTTTTTCAAATCCGACTGGTAGTTCTAAAGATTATCGCGTTCAAACAAACAAACAAACTCTTCAGCTTTATTATTAGTAAATAGCTAAAGATATTATTATGGAAAACTTTAGTAATCGATTCGTTTGGTTAGCAAGAAGTCCTGAACAACGGGTAAAACAAATCGCTAAGATTACATGCCCATTGGATCCGCAAACAAAAATTGTGTATCAACGATACCATTCCAGACATTTTTACCTACTAAAAGAATTTTGATTACCCAATTCTCTCATGGAAATATCCTATAAACGTACGCATCGCTAAAATATAAAGCGCTTCAATTGATTATTTCGCCTAGTCGTAAAAGTTTACTAAGGGAAAAGGGTTTATAAGGCTTTGCTTCGATATAAATAAGTATTTATGGTGCGATTTGGACCTTTAAACGCCTTGGGAATCGCGTCCTAGAATGTAAGCTTATTTTGGGATGTCTGTCTTCAGTTTCACGGGTTTTTCTTTATGTTGTGTAGGCTTGTAAATTGCCTCCAAACGGCAAGATTTTTGGATAGTTTTGCACAATGACTGAACAGTGAACACTGTCATTATTTTGTAAAATATTAAAAAAAATTGTTTTAAACATTTTACAATATCCATGGGTTATTATTATGAACATTTTCGAAGACATGAAATCGTACTAGAAGATGTATGTAACCATATTTTGATTTAAAAGAGTCAGTGTCAGTGGAGTTTCTTGCCCGTTCTACTCCATAGGGATCTACTACGCTTTGGAATGGGCAACTAGTTTCATCTTTCTAACTGACCGATCCCTTGACAATTCAAAAGTATCTGTAATTGGTTTATTTGAAATAAATGCTTTGAGTTTATTTCGGAACTGAGACGATCCATAAATTCGGATGATGCTTAATGACATTAATGTTGTATCAACGAAAAATAATCCAAGATAAGCCGTACCTATAAGTCGCCATCTTGGATTATTTAAAATTTGTTATTTTATTTGGATTATTTTTAATTTATTTTTTTAATTGGATTATTTTTATTATTTTATTTATTTAATACTACAAGCACATAAATGTACAGAGGCGGACTTAATGCCATAGGCATTTTCTACCAGTCAACCTTTGGGTGATGCAGAGACAAACAGTGGTAGGTGCAATCAAGAACATTGAGGAATAAATATATATATAAAATATAATATAATAATATATATATATTTTTCTAGGGTGATATCCCTAAAAGAATCCCGAATTTCTTCGATACACCAACCAATCTATCTAACTCATACATGGTACAATTGAGGTTATTCCAACACACTTACATCAGCGACAGCCAACAACGGCCACTAACCCTGATCCTAAGCTAACAGAGCGGCTATCTCCAATCAGTTACTGAAGTGGTTAACTCACAGATAAACGGTTATCCACTGGGATGAAAGTTTCTGACACTGCGGGGACGGACGGGTTTATGAATACGTACCTATATATACACGAGGGAGATGAGTTTCAAATCTATTTCGTACGAATTAATGTTTGTGCTATCTCAGATAAAGACATAATTACTTTTTCATGGGGTGTAGTTGACAACAGATTGGTATGTAGGTAACTTGCAAGAAAAAAAAATCTCATAAAAAGTTAACATGGAGAAGTTTCATTACATAGGGGATCGATGAAATATATGAAGCTGTGTGGTAGTGAAGAAATTCGCTGGATGCGAGGAGCACAGGACCAGTCGATGTGACGACGTCTAGGGAAAAAAAAAAATTGCATTATAAACAAAACGCACATTACAAAAAAAATCTCAAAATACACACATACAAAGTAGCCAAAAGCCTCGTATTAAATAGTTAAAAGTTTAAGGTTTAAGAAATTTTTCCTTTGCTTGATGTCAGGGCAGGTCACAACTTATTAATGGACACAAAGACCAAGACAATATTGCGCAAAATAAGTCTGCGCGCGAAGTTTGACTTCAAGATTATATCCTTGCTAGCACTTTTATCACTTGGGGCGTAATGATAGCAATTATTTACTTTGAAAAACTCGGAAAACAGCACACACACACAGAACACTCCCTTGACACCTGAAATAAACGTCTAGATAGCGGCTAACGATTATTTCTGATTTCGGCCGCGCACAGACTTATTTTACGCGCACTCTACTCTGCGTCAAACAATCTAAACCAAATAAAATGCCGTGTGAGTAGAAAATAACTAGTTTTTTTAAAAATAACAAGAAACATTAATCTGTGCGTCGCGTCTGTGCAAGGGTCGTTGCTCAGCAAAATGCTGTGACTGTGGACAAACCTATTTGTCAACAGCGCTGATTTTCAGCAACTACCTATCTTGATTGCATATAATCCTGAAGATCTATTGAATGCGATCAGGGTACTCGCATTTTCCACTAATTGACATACCAAGTTCCATTGAAAAGCTTTTGTGTCTGACTCTGGTAAAGGATTAAATTGAAAACCAATACAACATTCACGTGTGGGTTTCTTAGAATCTCAGGACAGTTAAACGGTGCATAAATTAAAGCTCCAACGTGCAATTTAGATATCGAACTACCGTAATCAAACGATTCACATATGATTGCTAGTTGATGCTTATTGGGTGACGAAATAGCAAACCGAATTACTAATTGGCTAAAAGGATTAGAGTATATGTTTTGAGTGGCGATGTTTATGTAGGTACCTATTTAATATCCGTAGAAAACGTATTACATGATTTAAAGTCAGGGAAATGAACTCTCAAACAGAAACCCACGTCAATTTTCCGTGTTATAGGTATAACCATTTTATATATGACGCTCGAGGAGTGCCAGTTTTAATTTGAATATACGGACCATAATTACATATGTTACTTTACTTTCTCGAAGTTCAACTTCGAGAAAGAGGTCAATCGTCGAATCTGACTCGGCTGGGCAGCATTCGGAAAGCTATGTAAGAATTGTCTTCTGTTCCCACATAATGCAGTGTTTCACGACCAGTGTGTGTTGCCAGTGATGACCTATGGCACTGAAACGTGGTTGTTCACAAAGGGCCTCATTAGGAAGCTGAAAGCCACCCAGAGGGCAATGGAGAGGACTATGCTTGGAGTTTCCCTACGTGATCGAATTAGAAATGAAAAGATCCGTAGGAGAACCGAGGTAACTGACATAGCCCGAAGAATTGCCAAACTTAAGTGGCAGTGGGCAAGGCACATTGCTCGCAGAATAGATGGCCGATGGGATCGAAAGGTTCTGGAGTGGCGAATGCGTACTGGAAAACGTAGCGTTGGAAGGCATCCCACTAAGTAGTCCTATGATCTAGTGAAGGCTGCAGGAATCCGTTGGATGCGAGAAACACAGAACCGGTCGAAGTGGCGGTGGGCGTAAGCCCAGCAGTGGGCGTCTTTCGGCTGAAATGATGATGATGTTTTTACTTTTTTTTACTGCTTACCTACTGATAAAACTTAACTAACACTTTTGTATCTTTGACAATATCGAATTTACAGTTCGAAATTGACAAAGATTGTTTATTTATTTATTTAATTTATGTACACACATATATAAACAGACAAGAAAAAACAGAACAGAAAAACAGGTACCTACTGCAAAGAAAGAAAGTAGAAGGAAGGTTTTGATTACTTAGAATAAATCTTCATGATATTTCTACATGACGCATTTTTGCACATCAATAAGGTAGGTTAGCTTGCTATCAGTGTTCGAAAAACTGACGTTCAAAAATTGGTGCATTATTAGATAAAAGCACGTGTTTCGTAGATTTATGGTGTTTATTTTTTTTTTCAAATGTTCTATCTCGTTGTTCTATAAATAAAGCATTCGAACCCTAACCTTGATCACATACGTCAGCACCCAATTCCAAACGTAGCAAAGAGGTTGGTATAAAAAGAGAAATAAGTTATTCCTTTACCCTTGTTATTTTTGTAACACACATCTGATAAATCTTCTTTATTTTTTCATTGAATATATACGAGGACATACAGTGGGTAGCCTCATAATTTGATGAGGTTCTATTTGTTATTTTGTGTACAAATACGACCTTTTACATGACAAATCTGTTTACATTTATAATGTCTAGCTTTTGTGAATTAATTGCGAGCATTTTTTCAGGATATTTTTTCATAAAACATACCTAATTTTTACATTCATAATCTACGTATGCTGCTAATGATCTGCTAATGCTAACATTTACCTGTTTCTTTCGAAAAACTACTTAAAAAAATTCCAGCATCTTGGTTTCCGAGTATTTTGAAATTAAATGTCCATTTGTACGACAGATCAGAAATTCTCTTTAATAGGCTATTTGACTGGTTTCTGATAAACATCTCAGATTATTTAATGGTGTCTAACGAGCCCACAAAAACCTATTACTTCAAATTGCATAATGTATTTCTTTTAGAAAATAGTAAATAAAAATGTACTGTTTAAATAAGCCGCCAAAACGCTATCTTTAACAATATGGCGTCGTGACGTCACAATACACGTAAACAAACGTTGAAACGGTCGAGATACTAGACAAAAGTCATCTGTTCTGTCAACGATAGACAGAAATTGACTATATCATGACGTCATCATAAGTTCAGCCAATCCAGACCGTTTTCGATTACGTGGCGCCAGATTTAAAAAGATGAAGTTTTTTCGGGATTTTTTTAATAAATAATACATTGTTTTGTAGTAAAATTAATGCAAATCGATTTTAAAAGCGATAATCTATACGAGTGTCAATAATTATGACCTTATTTTTTACATTGTCAAATAGCCTATTGGGAAATAAATTAAAGGTTTTTTTTTTACTTAGAACCTGTGGAAGGTTGGTACTGTAGGTAGTAGGTATAAAGGTAAAGAATATATTGGCCTTGAGAATATACGTGTTTCATTCAGTGTCTCGCTATTTTCCCTCAAGGGAATATTAATATTTGTACCAGTACAGTACTAGGTAATACATTTAGTAACGCTGCATGTTAGATATAATTGAATCTTACACGAGAAGGTACCTACTTACATGAAGCTTTATTATATGACAGTGTTACGATCTTCCTCTGGAGTAACTTGATCCTTATGTAGCTGCAGCAAATCCTGTATACCTTTTAAAAGCCGTTTCTAATCGATTGATATTATTCGCGGTTGCGAAATAAAGTTTCTTGATTCGTCAAGAAGGTTTATACCATCCAATCAGGAAACGGCCTGAATAATGCGTCAGAGACAACAACGAGTGTTGACTTTGGTTAGATCTTGACAGAATTGTTGCAAAAATTTGGCAATAGGAACCCCTATGGCCGAATTTTTTTAATTCATTCAGCCGAAAGACGCCCACTGCTGGACATAGGCCGCCAAGCACCGCCACTTCGACCGGTTCTGTACTTCCCGCATCCAGCGGAATCCTGCAGCCTTCACATAATTATAGATCCACCTTGTGGGAGGCCTTCCAACGCTACGTCTTCCGGTACGCGGTCGCTACTCCAGAACCTTTCGGCCCCATTGGCCATCTTTTTTCTGCGAGCAATGTGCCCTGCCCACTGTCACTTAAGTTTGGCAATTCTTCAGCAGAAAACAAAATAGACAGTTGCTTTTATTGATAACAGGAAAAGAAAGAGTAATTCATACAAGTCTACGCGGGCTTTTCCGTACCTTGCTAAAACTAGGATATTTTTGAGCCACCTTCGACTGCTTCTTCTTAGCCTGTCGATGATAATCTAAATGAACTCGGTTCAGAATTCGTATACGTGTTTGGTGCCATCACTAGCGTCCATCGGTTCCTGTGACGAGAAGCTGAAAATCGGACTAACTCCAAAAAAAAAAATTACGAGGATCCTAGAAGCGCAGTTCCACTGGCATAGGTAATTATATTGTATTTATAATGTTGAATGCGGTTCTCTTTTGTTTTAAGTGTGCTTAACGAACCTCGAGATAGAACTAGAAAGAACAACTAAGACACGAACTAGAACTAGGAAACAGAACGGAGGAAGATTTATATTGATTTTATTTCTTAGTTGGATAGTTCTCTTTTAGGGTTCCGTACCCAAAGAGTAAAAACCTTATTAAGACTCCACTGTCCGTCTGTCACCTGGCTGTATCTCATGAACCATGATAGCTAAACAGTTGATATTTTCACAGATGATGTATTTCTGTTGCCGTTAAATACTAAAAAAAGAATTTTTTCGGCGTTTTTGCCTTGTGGTACGGAACCCTTCGTGTGCGTATCCGGCTCGCACTTGACCGGATTTTTTTTCACAACCTGTAGGTACCTATTATTCTCATATTCTGGAAGTTACCTTAACCTCTAGTCACACACAATTAACGCCACCAAATTTACGACACGTTTTTGCATAAGTTAGCGCGCTGTTTGACCAAGTTCACGCTTCAAGCGACCAACTTTGATTGAGATCCTCGTCCCTTACCTGGAATTTAAACGAGGGATCCACTAAGTTATTAGAAAACTTCTGAACAGCTCCCAATTTTATAATAATAATGGATAAATGTTCAGAGAGAATACCGAGACGACGATATGGTTTTATTAAGGAATTCAAACTTTTCTATCCGATTAAACCGGCGGACGTATCTCTGTAATTCGTCTGGAATTAGATTTGGCAGTCATTCGTTTCTTCTGTTTTATCTCTGAGACTCTGAAATTCGTTTTCATCAGTGATATTTTGATATTTGGCTGAATTGAGAGGTATTGCGTCGATTTTCTGTTAGGTATATGAACTGAAAACTATGGGCTATGCTTGGATTTTCCTTGGGAGATCGAATCAGGAATGAGGAGATCCGCAGGGGGACCAAGGTAACCGACATAGCCCGAAGAATTGACAAACTTAAGTGGTAGTGGGCAGGGCACATTACTCGCAGAACAGATGGCCGATGGGGTTGAAAGGTTCTGGAGTGGCGACCGCGTACCGGAAGACGTAGCGTTGGAAGGCCTCCCACAAGGTGGTCCGACGACCTTGTGAAGGCCGCAGGAACCCGTTGGATGCGAGAAGCACAGAACCGGTCGAAGTGGACACCTCCACTTCAACCGGTTCTGTGCTTTGGGGAGGCCTATGTCCAGCAGTGGACGACTTTCGGCTGAAATGATGATGATGATGATGATATGAACTGATACTTATGTAGGGTTATCAGACCCGAAAATAAGTTTTCCTGGAATAATCCCTGCCTTAGCAACAAATTTCCTGACATTTGTCATTAGAGAAATAGACTATCCATAGTTTCTGTTAAGGCTCTACTGTTGACACCGTTCAATCTGAAGAACACATCATATGAAGAGTTTCATAAAATTGTTATGAAAGACCAGCAGTTGCTGAAAGCTATACCTTGCAATGAAAAGCACGAGGTTCAGATGACTAATCAATTCATTGATTGTTAATTATTAGATTTTATTCTTTTATTATAATTTTATTTCTTAAATTTTTCTCTTTTATTTTAAATTCCTGACAATTTCTGATTTTCCCTGTTTCCCTGACAGACAGCTGAAATTCCGGACATGTCAGGAAAATTCCTGTCATCTGGTAACCCTATACTTATGACTATGTTTGAAGCCATATTGCCATGATCAAGAGCAGTAGGTATTCGGTAGTTATATGGTACGAGATTCTGCCCGAAACTTTGTCCGCGTGACTTGATCCCCCGACCCACCCCGTCGCATCGCATCACCTGCCCGCACTATTAATTAGTTTTTGCTTAGCGTTCTTTCTGACTTTTTGTCTCTTTTCTTAGCTTCTCAGGGTCGTAGCGTGATGTTCAATAGCCTATAACCTTTCTGAAGAATTGGGCTATCAAATGCATGAAGAATTTTCCAAATCCGACTGTAGTTCCACAGATAACCCCTACATACAAACAAACAAACAAATTTTACCTCTTTATAATATTAGTATAGATAACCAACCTCGTGATTGGTTTACCACCTCTATGGCGGGGATGCACATGCCAGTAAATCGGGAAAGTAGCTGGCATGTACGAGTAACTGGAACACTGCGGATACATTTGCAAGTAATACTGGCATGCAAGTTGTGCCCCTGTATGCCAGTATTACCATCGCGTCGTACCCTCAACGGGCATGAAAGTAAATCAAATGTTATGCTACTACTAAAATGACATGGTATAACTGTCTATGTGTCAGCTACATTCAACCTTATTGAGGTTGTTATTAGAATTGAAGAGCAATGGTGGTCCAGCGGTCGTGACTTACAAGTTATGTCTTTATATCCACGTTCATGACACAGACAAAAACCATTAGGAATAAAGGCACCTTTACAGCTGCTAGATAGGTATAACATTCCCTTGCGAACTTTAACAAATACTCCATCCATAGCAACGTTAAACATGTGGGTATTTTATTATTAAAGAGGTCACCAGAAATGTCAACACGACTAAACTTTGATTAAAACTTCTCGTGGCCTGAAGTTGAATGGGAAAATTTTGCAGCAACTTAAGATACTTCGGGAACAACGTATTTATAACTCGGTTTGTAATTCTGAAATGTGTGAAGTATAACTTTTTACTTAACGAGTAAACTGCGGTGGAGATACTTCTATATTGATCTCTGAAAAACGCAAGAACTTCTCTAGCAGTTGTTCTAGGTCGTGGGTTCGAACCCAAGCAGGCGCTTTACTTCATATAAAATAAATAGAGCAATGGTGATAAAAACCACTGCTCTTAAAATGGTGAAGGAAAACATCGTGAGGGAACCGGCATGTCCTAGAACCAAAACTTCAAAGACATGTGACATCTTCCAACGCGCACTGGCCTTGCCTGGTGGATTACGGCCCACTCCCTTTCACTGAGATGAGGCCTGTGTCCCAGCAGTGGCAACATTAAAGGCTGATTATGAGGTACTAATTTTCTGATAGTGGTGGTCAAAAGTGAGAAAACAATGACAAGGTCGAATATACATTGGGTTTTAGAAAAAGTTCTACCTTGTAGAGAGTCGTCGTCTTTGTCACTCATACCTGTGTCATCATTAGCCTACAGCAGTCCACTGATGGACATAGGCAGATGCCTATGTCCATCAGTGGACATAGAATTAAGCTGAAAGGTGTACTATTGGAGATCCAATAGTACACCTTTCAGCTTAATTCTCGGCAACTCTCATCCAGCTGCTACCAGCCACCCTGCGAAGATCATCGCTCCACCTAGCCTGAGGACGAACCTACCATACGTTTGCCGATTCGCGGTCTCCACTCAAGAATACGTCTACCCCAACGGTCATCGGTTTAACGGCTAATATGGCTGGCCCAGTGCCACTTCATCTTGATTATTTTGTGAGCTTTATCGACAACTTTAGTTCTCTGCCGGATCACCTCGTTGTGGATTCTAGCCTTCAGATAGACTCCAAGCATAGCTGGTTCCGTAGCTCTCTGAGCGAACTTGAATTTATGGACCACCCGTACCGTGAGTGTCCATGTCCACGTTTCGGCTCCATAAGTAATTATAACCGGTCTTTCTCTAAGCTTGGTATTTCATATTAACGCCCGGACATTGTACTAAAGGCTGATTTTTCAAACATCTGATAACTATATTCGAGTAATAATTTTGAAATTTTGACAGTTATTTCGTACAAAAACTGTCAAACGTCAATTTTATTCCTCGAATAAAATTTATCTGGCGATGGAAAAATCAGCCTTTAGCTAATTTATTTAATACTTTGAGCACATACAAGTACAGAGGCGGACTTAATGCCATAGGTATTTTCTACCAGTCAACCTTTGGGTGATGCAGAGACAAACAGTGGTAGGTGCTATTGTGAAAATTGAGGAATAAATATTTTTTAAATATCAAGGGACGCAAGAACCTACTAACTAATTCCCGGGTGCAGCGACCCGAAGTGAGTATCTTGGCATCCAACACGAAAACTTTCCTGCTCCCATAAAGAAGACTTTCCGACCACTAATCATCGTAAAAAATGGAAGACATTATGGAGTTCTTAATTAATTCAATGGTTGTTTTTATGATCGCAATTGACCCAATTTGGAGTATTAATGAATATAAAATTCTATAATGACTATTTTACGCATCGTTTTGATGATGTTTGCGAAAAATTTAACAGTACTTTATCTTTAAATTAGGTAGGTATTTGTACTTAACTGACTGATCAAGAAAAAAAAATAGACTATATTATCTAGCCTCTAGATTTAACCTTTCTAAGGCCTACTGATAGAGAGAAAGCCTTTGCCTAATGAGAGGCATCAATAATAAAGCTCAATTTTTTCATAAAACCATTGGGAAAAGGGAAACATTTACATTTAAGCGCTGATAATTGTTACCTGTAACATAAAAAAACCCCAAAACAGTCCTGATAATTCGTTTATCCTCCGAACCAATAAGGAAATTTATTACTGAGTAAATTGTTCTAAATTCGGTACAAACCAAAAATAAACCAACCGGAATCGGGAACCAACATAATAAACATAAATTATTTCGTAAAATCCTAATTGTAAGGATTACACGTACAAATCCGGTCCACGATCAATGTTGTGGAACATTTACTTGTTTTACATGCATGTTTTAGGCTAAAATATAGAAAGTTAATATTTGTGACTAAGTAATAACAGCCGCACGGATCGATCTTATGTATTTATTTATTTGCTCTCTTCAAGGTTCGGTCGGTTCGTGGATGGGTGATCATGCATGATATTCGGAGACCCGTCCTTCGAAAAGCACGTACAGCAGTTGATCCCGGCTGTCATTCGTAGAGTTTTTGAAGTCGTTACGGACGTCATTGTCAGAAGCCCGAAAATTTGACAACCAGTCTTTTCAAGGGGTATCACCAATAATGAAAGATTCCTGAATTCTCCCAAACATATCATTAGTTTAGTCACAGGTTTTAGTCTACATATATCTGCTTAGCCTTTTCCAAACTATGTTGGGGTCGGCTTCCAGCATAACTAGATGCAACTGAATACCAGTATTTTACATAGAGGCACTGCTGATCTGACCTCCACAACGCAGTTACTGGGCAATACGATACCACTTGGTAAGACTGGTTGTCAGACTTTCAAGTAACGACGGTTAAAGATCTACAAATGAAATGACAGCCGGGACCAACGGCTTAACGTGCTTACCGAGACACGGAGGGGTCTTGGTATGTAAAGATGGTCACCCATCTACGGACCAACAGAGGTAAGCACAGCTTAACCTGATCGCCAGAACCGTGCGGCTGTTATTCCTTAGACACAAGCCCCGCTAGTGTAACATAAATCAACTTAAACTAAGTTGATTATGTAACTTTTGGTATCCTAAGGGTTGAATCTCGATCGATCCTTACTATTGTTATTCCACCTCACCCCTCGAAGGAATAAAGATCTATGTGGGGAAATTAAACTATTCCACTAGACAAACACACTTGTAACTAATCCTCAGTAAATTGGAACGTAGAAGACAGACTACCTAGCTCACTTAACGGAAGGTTAAGTTATTCGCCGATTACACAAATCTGATTCTATTAATTACAATTCAGCTTAAGTGTTCCAGTTGACTATAGTAATTACACCGTAGTGAATTATCTGGTTTAATTAACTATAGCAGTAATGGTAAATTGGAAATTAATTGTGTTTATCTTCTTACTTAATTGCTTTTGTTTATTTTAGGAACGCCAGATAATTTTTATCCGAGAATCATTTTGAATTTTTGACAGTTCTTCCACACAAAATCTGTCAGACGTCAATTTTATTCAACGAATAAAATTTTTCCGCCGATTGAAAAATCTGCCCTTAGAAGATTAGGTAAATTAGTGGGTTGATGAATGCAACACCTTAGATTCGCAAGCTTGATAGATGATCCGGTATTCGGGAAAACGGCAAAGAAAGCCCCATTTTGACAGGCTCTATACCTACGAAAAAACTTTTTAACAAAAAAAAAACCGACTTCCAACAAAAACAATACAAAGTTAATAATAACTTTAATTTCAGAAGTTGATGTCTTTGGATCTGTATTTTAGTTTTTGCTAGGTGCTCTATTGTCAACTATTTTGTAACTCAAGAAAAATTTCTACCAAATATTATTTACTTGACACGTCACAAATACGAATTAAAATGTTTAAAAAACATTACTGACCAGACAATATTTGAAAAAGAAGGTTTTACCTCAGAAGTGAGGTTTTAGCCGCAGAGTTACCTCTCCGCGGTTGGTAATCTACCACACGGGCCCAGTGCGGGTTGGTCCATGTCACAATGTCTTCGAACTTTTGGTTCTAGGACAGGTTGCCGATTTCCTCATGATATTTTTCTTCACAGTAATGAAATTGTACATGCGCTTCTCAGAATTCATAGATAGAGGACTACCTCCATCGCAGTTTTCTCTTCAGTAAACAGTGATACCTCACACATTTCAGAATTACATACCGGGTTATGAATACGTTGTTCCCGAAGTATGTTAAGTTGCTACAAATTTTCCAATTCAACTCCAGGTCGCGAAAAGTTTTAATCAAAGTTTTGTTGTGTTGTCATTTTTCGGTGAGCTCTTTAATAATAAAATACTTACGTGTTTAACATTGCTGTGGATGGAGTCTTTGGATGTTTTAACTTTTTAGCAGCTGTAAAGGTGCATTTAGTGCGTAGTTGGTTGTGTTTTTGTCTGTCTTGAAATTTATTTATTTTTGTTGTCTTTCGTGAGCCGCGTTGCATGAGATGACTTTTAAGTCATTTACTCAAAATCGTCGCGATAAAACAGTGGAAAATACTACGGCCAAGTTTTTTTTTTTTCTAAAAGCTTTCTCAATACCTACCAATAAGTAGTAGGTACCTAAGTCTTCATCAACTGCCTACTATGTTGGGGTCAGCTTCCAGTCTAACCGGATACAGCTTTTACATGGAGCGACTGCCTATTTGACCTCCACAACCCACGGGTAATACGAAACTCTTTGGTAAGACTGGTTATCAGACTCGGGCTTCTGACGACCCGTAACGACTGTCAAAGATCCACGAATGACAGCCGGGGCTTAACGTGCTTCGGAGGGATCTTGGTAGGTTGTAAAGATGGTCACCCATCCCCCCCCGGTAAGTAGTAAATGTAACAGACAAATATCAGATACTAATGTAATTGGTAACACTGCACCAAAGTTATGACTTTTCTGTAAAAATGAGCATAACTTTTTTCAGTAAGGTGTCTGCACCTATTGTAGCCCAATGAACTATTCCCATTTAAACAATTAGAGGAGATCTTAAACAATTGTGAAGTCATCGGTTCTTCGGCTAATATGGCCGGCCTATTATCACTTCAGCTTGCTTATTCTTTGAACTATGTCGAAAGCATTGGTTCCCTGCCGGATCACCTCATTCCAGATTCTATACCTCTCTATATTTTAATATTCATGAATATCAACTCTCAATTTAGTAGAGTTGTCAGTGTGTAAATTGAATTGAGTTTTCAGGAGACGACTTTAATTTTGTTTTGGTTTGTCAAGCAAAAGATATATTTTCGTACTAACTTTGAATTGAGAATAGGAATTCGAAACATATTTAATGAGCCAATTTTGTTGCTAAGCCACAAAGTGATTACGTCATCAAAATAAGAAATACCAAAGTTTACGCATACTCAGCTTTTCATCAGACTATTCTGTATTATTCCAAAGAACAAATTTCCATAATGATATAGGGAGAAAAGAAAATTTACATAGTACATCTACACGCGTACGTAGATCATGGTAGGGTCAGTGACCCGAAGAATTAAGTAGAACCCATCTCGTCGGTTTTCTCCGAATGGGTAGGTATCACTTCACATTTCCACTCCCACATTTCTTCATGAGTTTTTAAGTTCCATGGAATCCAGACTTTGGGCTATTACGAAGAACTTACGAGTGGGTCCCTACTTCTGCACGATTGACGTCGTAAAGAACGATACTGAAGCCGCAATCACCGTGCCCCCCTAACCTACTGGACCACAGTAACCATAGTTAACTAGAACGAAGAAACTGGAAGCTATTGCCGATGGGTCAGCTGAGGTATTCCGATTTAAAGAAAAATATTGCTGCCCCCATAGTACTATCATTTTTTGACACAGTTCCATTTATTTCCTTCGCCCTTGACTATAAGATCACGCGGTATTATTGGGCCCTACACATTGCGTAACACACACTGTCATACACAATCTCAATCTGAATCATTTTGAAGGATATTGTTAATCCATTGTTTCACATATTCGAAACAACGCAATGAATGTTGTTGAACCGTCAAAATGAAAGCCTGTTAGTGTGTTACGCAAATACCCCGCTGTTCTCGATCGAAGCCTTATTCAAATTTCATAACTGATAATCAAAGCAATTAAGGCTTCCACCATTTCGTATAATTCCTCGGTCATTAACCTTGTCTGTCCTAGACAATTCTCCAAGTCAGGGAATTAAGAGAAAACAGTTTCTGAATACAATTCTGTACTCTTAATAGGCAGAATTTCGATTAAGACTGACAATTAGCGGGGAACAGTTAGAATGGTCATCTAACTTGAGAAATTGAACTATAAATTACGGTGGCACCACTTTCTTGACAGAATTACTTGGCATAGATTGATTTGCCACGGGATACGAGAAATATCGTACGCCATTTGAATTTATAGGGGCCTTATAAACAGATGGTGAGAATAGGGAATTTATGAGTATGCGTGTATTTGAAAGTTTGTTAATGTTCTTGACGAGTGAAAAAGCTTTTTGCTTTATTTTATCTTTTTTCCTCTTTTGTTTGTTTTTGCCCTCAGGCTAGTTCAGGGATGGCGAACCTCTATGCATCGTCGTGCCATTTTTTCCAATTAAATATTGACTCTGACCATGACGTGCCAATAAACAATCTTGACTAACTACTAGAAAAAAACGTATTTTCACAATAATACTCTTTATTGACCACCTTTATTATTATAATCAGTAATGTTAACATAAACAATTTAATGTGTTATTAAAATTAAAAAACAAATGAGTGCGACTTCCGCTGGTGCAAAGTGGATGACTCAGGTACCTACCAAAATTTCTGAAATTATACCGTGCCCATATTATTTTTTTGTTACGTGCCACCAATGGCACGCGTGCCATTAGTTCGCCATCCCTGGGCTAGGTGGAGCAACGATCTTCGTAGCAGCTGAATGACAGTAGGGTAGGAGTAGTGTAGGAGTAGGGTAGGAGTAGGGTAGGAGTAGTGTAGGAGTAGGGTAGCAGTAGGGTGGGGGTAGGGTAGGGTAAGGGGTAGGACACCACGCAAACGAAGTAGCGCCGGGCAGCGAGAAATAATTTATATGGCAAAACAACGTTTGCCGGGTCAGCTTGTCTTCAATAAAAGCGACTATTTTTTGGACACAAATGCTGTTTTATTATGGGTGACCTGAATAGAAGCTTTGACGGGGACCTCATTGTCCAATAAAATGGCTCCTCACTAAGCCTATTATGGTCGTAAGGAAATCGTAAATACATTCAGGATCTTTATTAAAATCCTTAAGATGTTGCCGGATTTTATTATCCTCTTGCCAATTTTCTGTTCTTAGAGAAATGGTTTATATTAGGGCTGACTTACATTGGAACACTGGAATCCAGTCTGCACTCCAAAAATCAAATCTAGAAACCTTAAGTGGAATCCAGCCTTAAACGAAATACCTATTTACGTACATAAATTAAGTTTATTTTTATTTTTAATCGTTTATTAAAAAGAACCTGGTTCTTAATAATTACAATGTAGGCTTAAAGGTTTTTAAAACTTGGAATAGTGTTGATTATATTTTAACACAAGTCCGTTCCACTTTCATAGAATCTGATATAATAATAAAAACATTTTGTTCATGTGTTATTGTCACTATTATTTCTACACTTTTACACTACACTAACTCAAAAGGTTTTGTTCGTTTTAGTATTTGCGCTATATTTGTTTGGTCTAACAGAAAAATAACAAATGTAATGGAAAAGAAAAAGCAAGAAAAAAAAATATTTGCGCCTAATATTGTGACACGCCGCTGGTGATTGCTATAACGCCTATAAAATCAAAAGTTTTCTGCATCTTTGTGTCGGCACGTATTATATTTTTAGAAGAGTAGCTCATGCCGTGGTAATAAGCCAGTCAGTTAGGTGTTAGCAGAGCTCATCTTCCAGGGTATCATGGAAGTAGTAGTAAGTATAACCATTCGTGGAAGCGTTTTCAATTAGAGTTTCCATCCGGTTGGATTATTTTAGTTCGGACATGGGTGGGTGCGCTGTGCGACTCAAACTCAAATTAAAGTATACATTTCAATTAAACCGTTTTCAGGCACTTTTGAATTGTCAAAGGAGTCGGACATTCAGAATGATGAAGCTAGCTGGTACAACTTTCCTCAAGCAACAATATATTCTTTAAACATAAAATTACATAATCCGTGTTTGAAAAGTTACGAAAAACAAAATCCTTAATCCACCACAACATTATCCTGATTATTTATGGCTTTATGGCTACTCCTCTAATGACATAATTAAAGCTAACATAACAGGGATTGTTGCTGCTATAAAAAGTAGGATTATACGTGCCGTGTTCAATAAAGTAGCGCGACTTTGTAGGATTATCCCTCTTTACCTTACGTCACACATAATTTAATATGCCACTTCACTGTCGACCCTCATCCGTGTCTTTATAAGAAAAATGTTTATCCCTCTTACCTATAGGTGTTGGGATATAAAGGTTTATATTAATATTGAATAATAAAAAAAAAAAATAAAGGTTGACTGGTAGAAAATGCCTATGGCATTAAATCCGCCCCTGTACTTGAAGTATTAAATAAATAAAAAAGAATATTCGCAATTTGGATTTCTGATTCGTATTGATTTGGTGTGAGATTTATTTATCGTTTTTGACCGTAAATTAAATTTATAGACTACCAGCGACCCGCTTTGCACGTCTTTTACAACGTGATAAAAACTTCAAGATTCCTTTAAATATACGAGTAGGTACATAACCGCAGGAACCCGTTGGATGCGGGAAGCACAGAACCGGTCGAAGTGGAAGTGCTTGGGGGAGGCCTATGTCCAGCATTGGACGTCTTTTGGCTGAAATGATGATGATGATGATACGAGTACATACATAATTTATTATTTTATTGCAAATAAGAAATATATTATGTTTGGTTTTCAAGGGGTTTCCATAGTTCATACAAAGCGGATGTTATTCATAAATTAATATATCCTATGTGTTATTCACCGAAGTAGCAGTGGTTTCCCAGTAGTAACGGCCCTGATTTATGAGTTGAAGGTCGTGGGTTCGAACCGTAAGTAAGTAGGTAAAGGAAAACATCGATGAAACGATGTACTAGAACCAAAAATTCGAAGACATGTGACATCTACCAACCCGCACTGGGCCCGCGTGGTGGATTACAGCCAACTCCCTCTCGAAGAGAGAAGGCCTGTGTCCCAACAGTAGGAACACTATAGGCTGATAATGCTATTATGCATATAAATAAACCTTTCGGAATAAATTCTATAAATTATAGTGAAAACCGCATTCAAATCCGTAGCGTAGTTTAGAAGAACAACACTGTCCCACACGAAAAGCAACATTAATTTATAATATTATGTCTATCCATAGATATTTTAGATTGCCAACCGCATTGAATATTGTCATTTACCAAGTTGACACAAAATGTTTAACTTTTGGCGAAATAATCCAAGTTACGTTTCTACAGTTCTGAGATTAAACTGCCATCGCTGTTAATTCCCAGTAATTACACCAAAAATAGACATTTCAGCAACACCAAAAACAAAAGAGATTTACAAAATCTATTAACCATTTCTCCTTTCACACTGAAAACCCCTCAAACGAGTTTCGAAGAAACCATTTTGTAAAACACAAATCAAACTCTCCCGGTTCCATTACATCTAAGATTCCATCCATTCCCTGTTTTATTAATAAGTACCGATGCTCAAGTACGGCCGATACCAAAGCACTGATACCAAAGTCACAGAATAGATAGGTGCAGAAGGTTGGTTCTATACAACGAGCGAAATCGCACGCACATAATTATGTATAGACACGCATTTATGTCCTACAGTGAGCATGAGCACGCGACAAGGCAGCAGTCGGCGACGTGTAGCCGTCCGTCAGTCAATGACGACGGCCGAATGCTAATTGCCATGTTCGTAAATACACAGGCGTGGTCTCGCTCGCACGGCGCCCGCGACGTCCAGTTGCGACGACCCATGGTCACACGACACACGCGTCCGTCTAAAGCATAGCCACGTGCTAGGTGTTTTCTAGTAACTTTTTAGTTTAAAATGGAGAAAATTGTCAAGGATAAAGATATCTATTTTTTTCTAAATAGTACCTATAGGTTCCTTCTTCTTATTTGTTCTTAAAAATCTTTTAACTCTGTTAATGCTTAAAGGCATTTCAAGAATTCCATCATCTTCCTCTTTTTCTTCCAACAACAAAATTGCTACCTATTAGTTTCGTTTTATTTATGGCGAGAACCATCAACCTCAGTTCACTGAGTGCAAGCGGGAGATCTCGAATGTAGAGACAGGCCATGAATCCGCGACGTCTGACGTTTAAAAGTGACCGTAACATAACGTATTTAGAGATCACCGTTACACGTACGCGTCTATGTGTGCATACGTTTACGCTCGTTGTAAAGAGATGGCCTTCTGTACGTATCTATTCTGTGCCCAAGTATCGTGGCCCACTCAAATAAGAGTGGGGCTCATTCAATATTCACAATGCAATGCGATGGCGTGGTGACGTCGGCATCGTTAGGCGGCGCCACTTATTTTGCACCTCGGGAACAGGAAATTTCGTAAGTGATCCCCAGAAAACTCCGCTGTGATGTGCATTAGGTATTTGGGGAATAAATTTTGTATATGTTGGAATTTTTAAGTGGGTAGCAGTACTTTCTGCGTGAAAGGAGTCTCGTAAATACTTTGGTGAAAGACTGAAAGAGATGCGTTACTCTATTCTTGTGGGTTGTTAACGATGTGGCGTAAAATTAATTCGAAAGGCGCAGTTTAGTTAAATTATATGATTTTTTGAAAAATATAACAACATCATCATTTCAGCCGAAATACGTCCACTGCTGGACATAGGCCTCCCCCAAGCACCGCCACTTCGACACTTGTTTCTCCTGCGGATCTTTTCATTTCTAATTCGATCACATGGTTTTAATTCGGCCCTGTACAAGGCTCTTTTGGCGCTCGAATGACGTTGACAGGTCAACATTTCTTTGTGAACAATATTTATTTTCCAACTTACATCTATCAATCACATTACAGAGAAACCTATTGCGATAGTGTACATATCTAAACTGGCTTTTGTGACACAGGACCTTGTAGTACAAGAGCCAGGGCTACAATGATGTTTGTGTCTTGGAAGTGAAAATAAACAAATTATTAAAAAACTCATATCCTAACTTATTACTAATTCATTATTTATTATTTGTGAAAACTTATGTATTTGTGAAAAGTTGGCAAAGTGACAGATATATTTCATTAAAATGATACTGGGATATTATACTACTAATATTGATACCATGCAGTGACGATAAATATGCCTCAAAGCTCAACCCTATTTCCCCATTCAATGTTTAAATTGAGTTTCGTAACTTTCATTGAGGGTACCGTGCCTTCATTTCTTGCTGAGTTACCTAATTCTTTTCACGATAACCCTTGCTTCCCTTCGGACTGCGATACCTACTGCTGCATTGACCATTTACTTGTTATTAGGAACCTTCCGTACCGTTGGGATTTGTTTGAAAATGGACCTCAATATGGACCAGTTTGTGCGCGCCAACTCTACTTACTTGTCCAAGTTGGACATTGCTATGATCCTGGAGTTTATGAATAACAATGATAAATACAGCATTGCTGAAATCCGAGGAGCTAAGGCTCGTAAGTAATAGTGTTGATGCAAAATTAAGTTCGTAAAAAACCAAAACAACAACCAACGACATCGATAGATAATGTGTTGTTTCAGGTCATCTCGCGACTCTTATGTGGACACTGCTGTCGGTTATGTTGAAGTTAAAAGAAACGGAGTCGAGTGTATGCTGAGAATGAGGTCCTGGGTTCGATTCCCAGGTAAGGCAAACTGTTATCGGGTTTTTCCATCAGGAATTTCTCAGCAGCAGCCAGGAGTCTGGATTCGTGTGATCTATATACAACGTTATTCTTAGTATCTGCGAAACCTGAATATAGTTAGTAACTGAATCGATCCAATAAATACCCCATGTTATATTTTGTCCCAAAAATATTTAAAAAAGGTTAAAAATTGGACACCGAGCGACACTAAGTATGTTATTCAATCTCCGGGCCGAACGGTTAGGTACCTAGGTACTATTATCAATGAGCGCAAGATGGCGCGACCCAAGCGGCGCGGGTGAGCATGTTTTTGTACGGACAAACAGGTAACTTAACAAGCTTCTATCTTTGTGATTTTTCATGATACAGTTTTGAAATTTTGTACATAGATTCTTCATATAAAAATACTCACTAACATATAGACTCGTGTTTCGTGTTTCGCATTTATACTAAAAATAAGGTTGTATACATTGGACTTAAATATAACTGGAGAAATATGTGTACGCACGCACAATGGTCCATTGCAGGACTAAGTGCGGAAACCAATCCCATAACAACAACATGTGTACTTGCAGGTACACTTCTGTCTTACCCTTCGAGGATTACAAGAGCGATGTTATGCAACTCAAACCTAATTCTAAATCAAAATCCTAAACCAACCATCATTCAAAAATAGAAGCCAGAGTAAAACCAAATCTTCTCCCAACATAAACAAGATAGCCTCCAAACACAGGTACCTCCTACGCCTCGTGACCATTAGGTAGGTACATTTACATAAGCACTTGGTACTCTCGAGGTGACCGCATCAGTTTGTATGCGAGAATTCAATTTGCCACAGAATGCAATACAAGAATGCTACAAAATATTCGTCCAACTTTTATATTGCACCACTATTCACTCTTTTGAGGGAGTTGCGGTTAAATTTATGTGCATTTTTCAGGAGAAGAGTGCAAATTACCATCTATTGGTAAGAAAATGTCCTGTGAGTTCCTTGGAACAGGTATGATGGCGGTTTCATATAGGTACTTAGGTACAAGAAAATTATATGTAGGTCATTATTTTTGTATAACTCCAGATAGCAATGTAGACGTGTATTTTTCTGTAAGTACTTGTATTTATGTAAACAAATGTATTTGTGTAAACAAATGTATTTGTGTAAACAAATGTATTTGTGTAAACAAATGTATTTGTGTAAACAAATGTATTTGTGTAAACAAATGTATTTGTGTAAACAAATGTATTTGTGTAAACAAATCATATGGCGCAGGTACTGAGATTTGAAAAGTAATGTGTTTCAATCATCGGAAAACGAGATAAGGAACTCAAATTGAGTTGAGCAAGACACTTGGTAAAGTGTGAAGTGAAGTCAAGTGAAGTCACCTGTCATCAGTCATCACTCGCAGTGATGACAGGTGGAATATGGCAGTGACTTAATGGCGTCCAAGGACTAGGAGACGAGGTGTCCCGTGTCAGTCGTCCGGCGGAGATGGAGATGACATTGTTACCATCAAAGGTAGAACCAGGATTTGACTAGCAGAGGAGCGTGGCGATTGGCACATGAAAAGAGAGGCCTATGCTCATCAGTGGCTGAAGTCGGGCTGTGGATGAAGTAGGGCTGTGGATAAAGTCGGGCTGTGTGTGAAGTCGGGCTGTGGATGAAGTCGGGCTGTGGATGAAATCGGGCTATGGATGAAGTCGGGCTGTTGATGAAGTCGGGCTGTGGATGAAGTCCGTCTGTGTATGAAGTTGGGCTGTGGATGATGGCGGGCTATGGATGAAGTCGGGCTGTGGATGAAGTCCGTCTGTGTATGAAGTTGGGCTGTGGATGATGGCGGGCTGTGGATGAAGGCGGGCTGTGTTTGAAGTCGGGCTGTGGATGAAGTCGGGCTGTGGATGAAGTCGGGCTGTGGATAAAGTTGGGCAGTAGATGAATGGTCAATTCGAAACTATTTTTGATGTAGGTATACCTACCTATCTCTAATTCAAACTGTAGGTTGTGTTTCTGACTTATGGCCGATTACAAATTTACGGACCGTTATTGATTTAACCGGTAAAGCTCCGCGCGTGACCGATGGGTCACGAAACAATAGAAAATGAAATGTGTCTCGTTAGCGGAGCTTAAGGGGTTAAATTAAGACTCTTGCACCTTTACCAATAATGAAGCAAAGACCTCATAGCTTTGCATAGTAGACCATGGAAGTATAACACACAGGTAAAATTAATTTACGAATCTATTTACTGCCCGTTTGGCATCATAAATGCTACCATTGGTAAGCAAAGCATTTCGTTGTTGCTTATAGGAACCGGGCATCAAATTGTATATTATTAACTACCTTCTCCCCGCGGCTTCATCGCGTAAAATTTCTCGTTCTTTCGACTCATCCCGTCGCATCGCATCACCTGCCCCGCTATTACTTCGTTTTAGCTTAGCGTTATATCTAACTTTTTTTCTTTTTGCTCGGCTCCTAAAATCATGCTATGACCTAGCATGATTTTAAATAGTCTATAAGCCTTCCTCAAGAATTGGGCTGTCAAATGCAACAATATTTTTTTAAATCCAGAGATCAGCGCGTTTAAACAAACAAACTATAAAGCTTTATAGGAATGACAAAGTTTATAGTGGATAAGACAGAAATTAAAACAGAAGACGAACAAGCAGGGGATCGAGGACGGTTCAGGGTATCAGACCGGAATAACTCATAATTAGTATAGATGTGAAACTCTTAATAAATCACAGTGTTTTTTTTTTTTTTTTTTCTTATTGCTCTTGACGTAGATCATGCCTGATGGAAAGCGATGGATGAGGTCTATGATGGAACGAGCGTGCCCAGAAGATGCCTAAGGCACTGAAACTCCAACGCATCAACGAAACACAGCAGGCTGCTTGACGCCGGACTCCAACAAATGATGATGTGTTCTCTAGCAAATGAGAAAATTAGGTGAAATAAGTACTTCGCTGTTCGTTAGATGAATCGTTTCGCTAAATTGAAAGAGAAAACCCCCATTACATTTCTATCTAAACAATGGTCGGCTAATAGAGAAACGTTTTCAGATCACAACCCCTGTAATAGACCTAATTAGATAGGAGCACACGTGCAAAAAGATACTGTTACTTATGTAGGTAGGGATGGCTGCCTCCCTTGTATACATGATGGCAGGGACATCAACGAGTAAACTGTAACCATACATTCAGACATGATACTAGACCTCCTAGCATAGAACATTTTCGTCGGTGTTTTTTTTTGACGTGACAACGTCTTAAATTAGGTTGCGGCTGGGAGTCACTTATGAAAAAGTGTAACGCTCGGTAACGTTACGATGAGTCACCGAACGAGAGAGAGGCCCGCCGAATGCCTTGCGTCTCTCTCCCACTCAACTATTCTACCGAGAAAAAGACGTTGTCACGTAAAATCTTCGCCCGTAAAACCGACTTTACAGGCAACCATTTTTTACTAGCCTACGCAGTCCCACTGCAAAGGTACCACGTTTCATCAGTTATCAAAAAAAAATCTGCTAATAGATTTTTCAGCAGATTTGCAGCCCATGCTCAGCAGTCACACGTATTGATAGCTGTGTCGTGGGTTCGATTCCCAGATCGGGCAATTGGTTTTTGTGTAGTTATGAGCACGTGAATGCGCCCGGTTAATGGTAATAGGTTCGCCTTAGTCACAGTATATTATACTGTGCCTTAGTACAGACGCCAGCATATCAAGCTATCCGAAACTGTCAAATTTTCCCAATCAACTTTGAACCCTAAGCTTTAGCGATAAAGTTGAAAATGTATTAAATATATTTGACAGATTGTAGTAGCTTGATGTGCTGCCGTCTGTTCATGGGATTTGTAACAAACTGGAGAAATATCGGTCACCTACTAATAAGCCCTTTGTACATATACTTACATCTTTTTCTTGCCATGAGAAACTACGGTTTATTCACAGTGTGGAGGCCGGGCAATTGCGTAACACATTAGCAATCGGAATCGGTTTCATTTTGACAGTTCAACAACATTCACTGAGTTATATACGTGTTGGCCAGACAAATTTTTCGAACTTGTGAAGCAATGGATTAGCAATTTGCTTCAAAATGATTCAGATTCCGATTGATAGTGTGTTACGCAATAAGGGTGCTGGTCATCTGTGTTGTATGGATCACAATGGAAACTAATACACGGACAAGTTTTTTCTACGACGCGGTTTAAACGCCGTGTGTTGGCACGGTACATCAGTGTTGTATGGATCACTATGGAAGCTTATTGAAAGACAAGTTTTTCTATGGCGCCGTACCGTAATGAAACCGTGTCTTACACCTCTGCTTACCTGTCCGGTAAAATACGGGCGTGAAGTATAATGTTGTCTGGATTAGCTTGAAAGATATCACACTAATATTATAAAGGCGAAAGTTTGTGAGTGTGTGTGTGTGAGTGTATATGGGGGTGTGTTTATATGTTTGTCACTTCTTCACGCTCAAACGGCTGGACCAATTTTGATAAAATTTTGTATGGAGGTAGCTAACACCTTGGATTAACATATAGGCTAATTTTTATCCCGATATTCCCACGGGATCGATATTTACGCGGGTAAAACCGCGTGGCGCAGCTAGTCAATAATAATTCAATTGCGATCGGCTTAGACAAATATATATTAACATAACATATAAGCTCTCCGTTTAACCAGTTAGCCTGAGTATCGATATTGTTATCAGAGACAACGGCAACTTAACCTCTGCAACCCAATTCCGGGGAGACACCGATATCCGATCTGTCACCGGCATAGATATCCGGTCGGGAAATCTGTATAACACGTTTGTAGACAGAATGGTCTGAATTCGGTTTTTTTAATTATGTGACCTAAGTAGCGGAACTACCACAGCCTTCGTTGAATTTGTTCACTTTGCTAAAAGATCGGTCGATGAGCAGCGGTGACCCAGTGTCGAATTGTAGGTCGTGGGTTCCAACCCTGACAGGCGTTTTATTTTGTCACCACTGCTCTCAAAATGGTAAAGGAAAACATCGTGAGGAAACCAAAAATTCGAAGACGTGTGGCATCCACCAACCCGCGCTGGGCCTACGTGGTGGATTACAGCCCACTCCTTCTCACAGAGAGAAGCCTGTGTCCCAGCAGTGGGAACGTTATAGGCTGATTATGCTGGCTGCTGGTTGTGGCATATATCACGACTTTAGTCTTGTCTATCCATCATCTGTCCATGTCCTTTTCATTGGAGTGTTTGTGGCATGACATCAGAAATGCATAATAATGCCTACAAATTAGGAGATTACCCAAACTGTCAATATCAATAATTTTTTTTTTTTTTTTTTTCTCTTTTTTTTTTTTTTAGCAGATTTGGGCCCCTGATCTTTTAACATAATCAGCTTCAAATCGTAAGTCGGGTCACCACTGCTCCGTACAGACTGCCGTACCGTAACAGATAAAAAGTTAATAATAACTGAAATCTCACCACAGCTTTTGTTACGTGGCAAAACTTTGCAGAAAATATTGAAAGGACATGTCTGGTGGAGCAATGCGATTGTCTAGGTAGTCAAAGAAAATGTTCAGTAACGATTGTTATATTATTATAATCGTCGCATTTTATAGTTTATCAATTATTATGTCTCAGGAGTTAGGATCTTGCGAAAACTGGTCAAAATAAGGTTTATACGCTAGGGATTTTTCTTAGTTTTTTTAGTATAACGCCATCTGTGAGCGAATACAGGTACTAATTGGTGGTATAGTATGCCTTTGTGAGATTAATGAAACATTTAATAATTCTGCAGTTTTTTGGATATTTCTATTTGTGTAACAAAAATGGGGTAAATTTAGTGTCGTTTGGCAGGCGGAGGGGGTACGGGAGGGGAGGGGGAGGGGAGTATCCCCTCCCCCCCGCCCCTCCGCAAGTAATACTGGATTAATAAATCCATATATTGACAGACATGACATCCATACACAGACATGAATTAATTAATTAGTAAAACTTTAAATCATGAACATTTATCGATACCAGATTATCACAGGGCAGAAACTGGTCATGTCCTCCTTGATGCAAGTATTTGGTGATCTTTATGTTGCCAGTTTTCGAAATAACAGGGCAATTCTTCGCATTGCAATTTATCTCGGCTAAAATAGAAATACCTATAACTCGCATCTCGGACTACTCTGTTTTTGCCTGGTTTCCAACGGAGATCCAACATTTTGTAAGCTGGGGTATAGCAAATAATCCATTTGGGATAAAGTTGTTAAATTTGAGTAAAATTCAATCAGTTGGAAGACTGGATTACTCCGCAATCGACAGGTTTGAATTTATTCTTTTCACAAATTTGAAGTCATCCGATTTGGGAAGGGTCTTATGGCCCTTCACAAAGTTTTACGACGAACAAAAATATACAAGGTTTTGAAACACTATTATTGCTTCATAATACAATTTGTTTTATCGTGTCTATTTCTGGGCTAAGCTTGTACGGAACCGTTATCCATCTCCTTTATTTCGTATTTGGTAATCTCGTACATACAATGCCAAGTCGTGAATTGTTCGGTAATCTCCGATTATTTTGACATTTCTTTTGATCACTGACATTTTGATTACTTAGAAGATTACGAACTTTTGGCACAATGGCAATGGTGGTGTCTTATTGTGGTTTTTATAAGCAATAATTGAAAATAGCAGACTTGACGTTCGCTGTCTCGTCAACAGAAATTAAAGCAGACTTACGTACTACTTTTAGTTAGTTCCAGTCCACAGACATTAGTGGCATTACATTCTTTTGCTCAAACGATGGTTTAGACCCTTCCTTAGAATAACATCTGCATAACCGTAGTGCATTTGATAAAGTCGTCGTAGTCATCGTGCGAATACCATGCGTGGGGCTTACAAAGAAAGGTGTTCTATAACTTTTAGTAAGTATTCTAAATAACTTTTTGTTTTCCATTGCTGTCCACTACACTTGAAAACGTTACTCCGCTTAAAGTAACTTCGGTGCGCCTGAAGTTTTGCTTTTTGAGTAGGCGGAGCGACTTTTTTTCGCGAAAACAGGCAATGTCCAGTTTATAGGGCTTAATAATACACTAATACCTGTGACATATGCTGCAAGTAATAACAGCCGCGATCTGGATCGCGATCTGGATCGCGATTTGGATCGATCAGGTTAAGCTACGCTTGCCGCGGTTGGTCCGTGGATGAGATACCATCGTTACATACCAAGACATCTCTATATCGCGGAAAGCACGTTAAGCCGTTGGTCCCGGCTGTCATTCGTGGATCCTTGACAGTCGTTTATGGGTCGTTAGAAGCCCGAAAGTCTGACAACCTGCAGCCTTAGTAAGGGTATCGTATTATCCAGTAATTGGGTTGAGGAATACAGATAGGCAGTCGCTCCATGTAAAATATTGGTTCTCAGCTGCATCCGGTTAGACTGGAAGCCGACCTGGGCAAACGCTAGGCATATAAGGATGACCTGTGACACATGCTGCTTTATCCTAAATAAAAGAAAACAAGTGTACACACCTGTTACAAACCGTTCTCTTATAAGGTACATACATATTACCTACCGCATTTATCTATGGGATTTCATCTTAGGGATTTTGGATAGCCTTTCACCCCACAACTAGTAATTAAGCTTTTATGTGTAATGAAAAAGGTGTTGATTTGAATGAGTTGCCAGTCTGATCATCGCCTACTCGCTGAGTGTTCCAATTGGTTTACGGAGAGAACAGTAGCTCCGCACATTCGAGTGTCTTTTCACTTGAACTAAACGTCTGAACGTGTACATGTGCCGCGTGGCGCGCGCTATAATCCTTCTGTGATTTTGTGCTACAATCCCCTCAAGATACGAACAATAACATTAACCAGCACCTGTGGAAAAAATGTGTAGTGAAGTTAAGCAAGATTCAGGCAGACCAGACGCGACACCGAGCCCATAGGAGCGCAAGGCACCAGACTGAATCTGGCAGGTAATCTTTTCGAATCACCACCTCACCAGCCTCACACGATCACCCTCACCCCTGACGTGTGGATAAAAACCCCTCATTAATAAAGAAATAAAAAACAGTGGCACTCCGGGAGTGCCGACAGAAGTGAAAACAAAACACAAACAGAATACTTTGCCATCACTCACTGACATATCGGATATACATTAAAACCGAGTACATCCCGAGGACAGCCGGACACATCCGAAGCGGGTATTTTTTTAATTTTCTTAAAACACACGCGGTGTCGCTTACGGTAACAGTGGCGCGAGTTCAATGGGTTTTTCCCATCTCAAAAAATGCCAAACGCGCCTAAGTTTTCACTCAAAAAAAAACTTTCACCAATTTGTCGATATGTCAGAAATAAAAAGTTTTCAACGATATAATGAACATTGAAAGTTAAGGGACCGATCACAAGGCTCATTACCGCCGTACAACTTTTTATTTACTTTCCGGGAAAAGTTTTTAAGTAGATGTTTATTACGCTTAGATTCAACTTTTTTTAAATCATGAATCTCTTGATTCTGTTGCTATTTAATTTATTTTCGAGGGTGTCACTCTGTTTTCACCATCCGCCTTCAAAGTAGGTTTCGATTTTCTCAATACATAATCTATATATAAATAAAAAGAAAAGTCCTGACTGACTGATTGACTGACTCATCAACGCCCAGCCCAAACCCTTGGACCTAGAAAGCTGAAATTTTGCACAGAGGTTCCCTTTATAATGTAGACAAGGAATAAGGAAGGATTTTTCGAAATTCAACCCCTAAGAGGGTGAATGCGGGGAGGACGAAGTCGCGGGCAAAAGCTAGTTCATGATAAATTTATTATGAGCCAGAAACATACAAAATGATTGAAATGAAATGATTAATTTTTTTTTGTAAGAAGGTTTTTACAAACACTTTTACACGTCAATCATGTTTTTTTTTTTTAACTAGATGAAGTCGGCGTTTCCTATCTGACTACTCTGAGAAGAAAGGCCGAAACAAACTCAGAGGTCACAGTCTCTTTTAAAGTCCAGACATAATCTTGGTCAGGTTATATGAAGACCATGTAGATCGATGTCTGAGGTGGTCTTTTGAGCCTTGATTGTGCCTTGAGATTGTACCCACATAATGAAAATGCAATGTTTTGGTCTTGATTGACATTGTGCAGTTAAGTTCTATGTTCTTTTAGATCGAAAAAGTTACGATTTCAAAAGACCAACCTCGACTGGAAAAATTGTTTTATTAGATTTAAAAAAGACAAGGCACTGTTTTTTTTTAAGTTTTAAAAGGCATATTTTTACTTAATACACATACACACTGGGACACAGGCCTCATTCGGGCCCAGTGTGGATTAGTAGATGTAATATGTCTTCGAATTTTTGGTTCCAGGACATGCCGGCTTCTTCACAATGTTTTTCTTCACCGTTGTGAGAGCAATATGTAGGCAGAGGTATAAACCTTAACATGTCAAAGTCAAATAATTTATTTCAAGTAGGTCATTAAAAGGAACCTACTTTTGACCATTAAAATTTTCGTTGTGGCCGAGTGGATTTTCGTTCCATAGGTCCACCAAGGAAGAGAAGCATAATTATAATATTTTTTGCAGACTTCCGAAACGAAAACAATCCTTCAGGTAAGTTCCGTAAACACAAAGAACATTTTCCCATAGTTATTTAGGTACACCATAGGAATTTACTTGATAGTAATCTACTTAAGCCACCGCCATCAACGTCAGCTGTGTGACCCGATCCAGATAATAAGCTTTGTGTATAGATAACAAGGAAAAACAAAGACAAGCTTAGGGGGAGATTACATTAATATTGTTTTATTAATTCAGCAGGGATTTTAATTAATATTTGTTGGTCAGATGGGTAACTGATTCAGAGTAGTGGGTGGTATCAAAGGTTTGCAGTTTTATCAATTGATTTGGCTACACAAGGCATGTGTGCTAAGTAATTTGGTCTGTCTAATAGTCTTGCTTCATTGTGTGTGTCCTTACCTGAAGCACCAGTTTATGGTGCTTACGCTGTCACCAAGCATACAGTCCATCGTTATGAGAAACCAGATAATTAACCGCTCCAGGTTTCCTCTTACAAGATCTTTTATAATGAAACCTTAAGTAGTACTTACCATGCGCGCAATCTCGGGAGTGTTGTTATAAAAATGAGAAAACGATAAAATAGTGTTCATAACTACGAGTATAATGCTTCCCAAGACATACCTAGTGCATTTTTTACTTTTCATTATGGCTAGATAGTTGATTCCTCATACCTCATTGGTCATTAGGTAGGAGAGCAATGGTAGCCCAGTGGATACAGCCGTGACTTACGAGTTGTAGTAACCATTGCTCTCAAAAACGGTGACGGAAAACATCGTGAGGAAACCGGCATGTCCTAGAACCAAAAATTCGAAAACATCTGACATCCACCAACCCGCACTGGGCCCGGGTGGTGGATTATGGCCCATTCCCTCTCACGGAGAGGAGGCCTGTGTCCCAGCAGTGGGAACGTTATAACCTGATTATGACATGATACCTCATTGGTCACCTGCACATCTCAACGTGTAAACTAGGGTAAAGTGAGCTGTCATTCCACCTAATGTGAGATTTTTACAGAATAGCACCGCTGTATTAATTCTCATCATCTGCCTAGCTTTTTTCCCAACAATTTCTGGGGTCGGCTTCCAGTCTAACCTTCGACTGCTTATCTGACCTCCACAACCCAGTTACTAGATACCACGATACACTTTGGTAAGACTGGTTGTCAGACTTTCGGACTTTGACGACCCGTAACGTCTTTCCAAGATCCACGAATGAAAGCCGGAACCAACAGTTTAACGTTCTTGGTATGTCAAGATAATCACCTATCCATGGACCTACTGCGGCAAGCTGAACTATTCCTGAACTAACCAAACAGCACCCTAATTGCGTAACACAGTGCTATTACTATCAATTTGAATCATTTTGAAGCATATTTCTAATCCATTGCTCCATATGATCGAAAAATACCTCTGCTGAACAACGCAAATAACGCAATGAATGTTGTTGAACTGTCAAAATGAAACCAATCGCTACTGATAGTGTGTTACGCAATTACCCTGCTGATCAGCAGCCTGTAAAGATCCTAACAGGAAGTGACAGAGTATCTTATTTATAGCCAAGGACACAACAAGAGAATCCTTTTAAGATGCTTTGTCTTATATCGGTCGGTAGATTTATTATATAAATATCGGGTAACATTCATCTGACACAAGAAACCATAATGTTATGTTATGTAAAAATAGAAACGTGAAAGTAGATTAGTGAATGATGTCATAATGTCTATTGATACTTGGATATTAATATGACGGCGCGAGCGTGGGCGTAGCGATAAATGGGCCATGATCATCATTTCTTGGTACGGGTTCCATGAGGAAGGTGGGTACTCGGGCAAACCAGTAAAACGTAGGTTGAAGGACAAATCACAGTCACGTTTATTCGGTAATTTACAATGACTTTATGAGTAACGAAGCAGTGGTGGCCAAGTGGTAACGGCCGCGACTTACGAGTTGTAGGTCGTAGGTTCGAACCCAGACAGGCGCTTTACTTTGTGTAAATTATTTCATCACCACTGCTCTCAAAACGGTGAAGGAAAACATCGTGAGGAAACCGGCGTGTCTTAGAACCAAAAATTCGAAGACATGTGACATCTGCCAATCCGCACTGGGCCCGCGTGGTTGATTACGGCCCACTCCCTCTCACCGAGAGGAGGCCTGTGTCCCAGCAGTGGGAACATTATAGGCTGAATATGGTATATGGTTATGAGTAACAAGAGACAAAGGCTTGTACGGTTAACGTGACAGTTTCGATCGTATGCTCTGAACTTTATGGCGGCACCGAAAATCGAATGCCGCCTTTTTCAAACCGACTCTGTCCACGTGTAGAAAAGGGCGGGAAATTATAGCGCCACCTCACGCCGTTCACTGTACTAACGGTTCAACCAATGAGAATTAAGTTACAGTTTGACCAATATTATGAAACCAACGGGTAGTAGTAGGTATTTTGATAATGTTGTCGTCTTGAAAGTGCTTGTGACGGCAAATATATATCTACAGGGTGGCATGACATCAACGCGCCAACTATTACCATTATTTCAGCACATTAAGGGTCAGTTCACACCGAGCCGCGACTAGGGTTACCATATGACAGTAGTTTGCCGCATTTTAAGGTTAAGACCGGCGTGCGCCCGGCATTGGTCTGAGACAGGCATTTTTAAATTTCGCGCCCGCGCGCGCATCGCTCTTGCATCAGTAAAAGCAATATTGATTACACAGGAAAATCACAAAACTGTATCTTGTGAAGATTTTTACATTTTTAGATTAGAAAAGAAAGAACTATTAAAAAAAAATAATGTCCTCTGACAAATATCAGTAATAAATATCGTTCTTCATTATTATCTGTTGGCTTTTACTTATTACCTACAGCGTTTTGCTTTAGACAGGCATTTTTCTGAAAATTCAGGCATTTTAGGTACCATAGACAGGCATCCCTCTATTTACATATGGTAACCCTAGCCGCGACGAGCTACGCAGCGCGGCGTAGCTCACTGAATCGTGTACCTTTTTGTATAGTAGATAAGGTCTGTAATTGTATTTCTATCTTGAAAACTGCGCGTCGCGTCGCGTCTCGGTGTGAACTGACCCTAACCGACGAATTTGAACCTCTCTGTGTTAAAATTTTTCATCGGTTATTTTCGTCGGTTTGGAATCATGTAATGAATCCATGGTAACAGGTTGCGAGTCGATGTCCCAACCTGTATTTGGTGACCACTGTTCAAAGTTAGAGTGTAGTAAAATTCTAGAAAGTTCTTCAAGGCATGTTTTATAATACCATACGTACCATTGGACCAGCGGAGTCTACGCAAGAAAACATCATGAAAAAAAATTCTAGGGTCAGGTTATCTTTAACTTCACAAAATTACATAAATAACCAAACTGAAGTGGCAATGGGCCGGCCATATTAGCCGTAGAACCGATGACCGTTGAGGTAGACATGTTTTTGAGTGGAGACTGCGTATCGGCAAACGTAAGGTAGGACGACCTCAGATTAGGTAGAGCGACGATCGTCAATTGGTTCCTGGTAGCAGCTGGATGAGAGTAGCCAAAAATCGGGCTGAATATCGTGCAATTGGAGAGGCATATGTCCAGCAGTGGAGTGGACTGCTGTAGGGTGAGGATAATGATGACAATGACATGAACGGAGTCGCGAGAACAACTACGTAAAATAATATATTCTTATATCACCTGCAAGCAAGTAATAAAAAAACCGGCCAAATGCGAGTCGGACTCTCACACGACGGGTTCCGTAGCACAAGGCATAAAACGCCGAAAAAAACGTTTGATTTATACCCCTTTAAATTTTAACTTTATTTTATTATTATTATTTGTTGTTAAAGCGGCCACAGAAATAGATCATCTGTGAAAATTTCAACTGTCTAGCTATCATAGTTCATGAGATACAGACTGGTGACAGACAGACAGACAGTGGAGTCTTAGTAATAGGGTCCCGTTTTTTACCCTTTGGGTAGGGAACACTAAAAAGCACATCAGATTCAAAGAAACTGGAATAGTTTTGAAAATTTCATTCGCAAAGTGGGTACATTACCAGTCATTTAACTTGGCCCGTTAAACTGTGGTTAAACTACGATTAGGGCTCTGCGGTTTCATCTTACGCTCTTAGCTAAAGCTGGCCGTTCCCTGGCGTAATAGTGTTAAAAACTAAAATTGAATCGAGGTTAGTGAGTAGTTAAATAAGTTAACGGTGAAGCATTTCGTCCGCGGCGTTGAATTCGAAGCCTTTAATTTAAAATCGAAATAAATTTTTTGACTATTCAATTTAAAATACAGGTCGAAACGGGTCGTACTGTAAAGGTTGCCCGCTAAAGTCAACCTTATGTAGTTCAAGCTGGCAATAAATTAGCTCAGCAGGGTAGTTGTGCAACACACTAACAGTAGAAATGGGTTTCATTTTGACATTTCAACCACATTCATTGCGTTATTTGCGTTGTTAGAAAGACACATTTTTCGAACATATGGAGCAATGGATTAGAAATATGCTTGAAAATTACTCAAATTGAGAGTAATAGTGTGTTACGCAATAAGGGTGCTGGTTGCATTCCAACAGTCAAGCAAGTTTAGAACGAGGTGTCAAATATTTTCTATTAGGTTTTTTGTTTGGGGGCCCGTAGCTAAATAATAACAGCCGCACAGGTCGATCGATTAAGTTACGCTTGCCGCGGTTGGTCTGTGGATGGGTGACCATCTTTACATACCGTGACCCCTCCGTGCCTCGGAAAGCACGTTAAGCCGTTGGTCCCGGCTGTCATTCGTGGATCTTTGACAGTCGTTACGGTTAGTCAGAAGCCCGAAAGTCTGACAACCAGTCTTACCAAGGGGTATCGTATTACCCAGTAACTGGGTTGTGGAGGTCAGATAGGCAGTCGCTCCGTGTAAAATACTGGTATTCAGCTGCATCCGGTTAGACTGAAAGCCGACCCCAACATAGTTGGCTAAATAAATGATGAGGCTTTTTTGTTTAGAATAAAAGAGTGATAATTTAATCGGGGAAACGTAAACGTTCGCTCAATATAAACGTAAAGAAATCGTATCGTTGTTTGATTTCTTAAAAGAACTCATCAGCTCTTCACAGTACCTACCTATCTTTTGGGTTATATCTCGATACATCACAGTTGCTAGTATTAGGTCTATTTTTAGGGGTAAAATTATTAAATTGATGTAGGTAATTCGAAGACATATGACATCTGCCAACCCGCCCTGGGTCTGCATGGTGGATTACGGCCCACTCCTAATCATCAAGAGGAGGCCAGTATGGTCCCGGCAGTGGGAACATTACCTATAGGCTGATTATGATTTCCTATTAAGTACTCATATTTAAAAAAAAAATTGTTTAAGCATAATTTAATATTTCATAGATAAATCCTGTGTCGTAGGTGCGTTTACAGAGAAATCCTACGTACAGTCACGAGCAAAAGTATGTATACACTTAGCTTTATTGAAAGTCGATTTTCTCCTTTATTTTTGAATGAAATTTTATATTAGTAGGAACATAGTATTTTCGAACCCATACCTACATGTAAAGTGTCGTATTTTAACGTTGCATTCGTTATTTCGCGAAAAAATCGCAATTTAAAGTTGCCAAGTGTTGACATATTGGTGCTCGTGACTGTACACAAACAGATTATATGCCTCCCACGCAAAACAAAATGCTCTCCTGATATTAATGTTTTTTAGCCTTACGACCTTATGCGTGGGAGGCATCGAATAATTTATACCTATCATGTTAATAATAATGACACATCCAAAAGCTACATCGGAAAAAAACAACTTTAAATATTTTTTAATTAAAAACAATGGTGTAATCAATGTCAAAACACTACAAAACAATTCTAAATAATGCAGCATAATAAACTTATGGATATCAAACTAATCCGTACAGATAGATATGCTATATACTTTACGGGCTAATTTGCCATAGCAACATGATATCAATTTATCATCAGAAACATTCCAAAAGATCTACGAAATAGCGTCATTAAGAAAAACAATGTGAACAGATTTCTCACTGAAGGATCTCTCCGGAATCTGTTCACTAAAATAGTTTTATTTCTTACTAGCTGCGCCCCGCGGTTTCACTCGCGTAAATGCGGATCCCGTGGGAATATCGGCATAAAAAGTAGCCTATATGTTAATCCAGGGTGTCAGCAAAATTGGTCCAGCCGTTTGAACATGAAGAAGTAATAAACATATAAGCACACACACACTCACAAACTTTCACCTTTCTAATAGTAGTGTGACAAACAAATTGCCTAATAAACATTTCTAAAGAAAACATTGTGACCTATCTTTAGCATTGTCTTTGCACATTCTAAAACAAATGAACTCAGAAGCATGCGTGAAATGAAACGTCTAAATATAGGATTTTATTTATAAACGTTGCTCTAAGTTAAGAGACGTTTAAACATCAAAAAATTTATGAATAGACAATCGCTAATCTTTACTTAACTTAAAGCAACGTTTGTAAATAAAGAGTTATAAAACAAATACAGCTTAAAAACTTATAGATATCAAACTAAGCCGTACGGACAGGGTCAGCGGGATTGTCCGAAAGGGTTACCTGGCCCGGAACATAAAGGGCTAAGGAAGGAACACGGGTGGGTTTTAGTCAGTAAGAGTCTGACACTCCCTTCCTCTAAACTCAGAGCGGGAGGGGCCATTTGATGATTTCCCATCCGAAAAAAAAAAAAAAGGAAGCCGTACGGACACATTTTTAAATACTTGACGAGCTAATTTTCAACAGCAACATGTCATCAATCTTTCATCAGGGACGTTCCAAAAGATCTACGGAAGGAAATATATGTCCCTATAAACTAAATGATTTACATACAAGCAGTTAAATTGCGTACATTAAAATATCCATCGCAGGTGTTTTGCCTCATTAAGGAAAATTTTAGAAATTCCAGTGGGATTTTACAGGGTGTAAACTTATGAGTTTGTGAAACTTGATAGAGTATTGATTTTAGGTACAAAATAATGGAAAAAAGAATATGTTGTGCTACTAATGTCAAAGCAAAACGATCTATTGCGACGACGGATCTTGATTTTTATAATTTTACTTGCAATAGTCCAACATTGCTGCTGTTCTCTCCCCAACGAAAAAGTACTCAAAAAGATTAAACTAGGCACACATGACGACACAACAAGCTATCATCTTTTCAGCTGAAAGAGGTCCACTGCTGGGCTTCGGGAACAAGCACCGCTACTTGACCGGTTGTGAAATGAAATGATGAAATGAAATGATTTTATTTTTGTAAGTAGGTTTGTACAAACACTTTTACACGGCAATCATGTTTTTTTTTTAAACTAGATGAAGTCGGCGTTTCCTATCTGACTACTCTGAGAAGAAAGGCCGAAACAAACTCAGAGGTCACAGTCTCTTTTAAAGTCCAGACATAATCTTGGTCAGGTTATATGAAGACCATGTAGATCGATGTCTGAGGTGGTCTTTTGAGGAAAGAACCACACAGATTGAGAGGACCTGTCCAGTGTGTGTGTGCTTCGCCTTCCTCCTTCCGTCTTATTTTTTTATTTAGATTACATACACAACATTACAGAATTGAATCCCAAGTCGTTGTACAGAGCAAATTACTAACTAAGAAGGGACACAAAAACATAGTTACCTAAGTAGGCTAGGTAATACTAATTTGTGAAGAGAGAAAATAAAGATTATAAAGATTATTATTAATACACAATTTAAAAAAATTTATACACAAGAAAAAAGTATTAACAAACACAATACTTAACACTTGTAAAATAAACAAAAATTATATACTCGTACCTATTATCTTTCATCCATCTTCTCACAAAATCTTAAACATTCACGATACAAATCTATCCGTCTTCCGGTACGCGGTCGCCTTTCAGAACCTTTTGGACCCATCGGCCACCTGACCTCACATTGCATAGACTGTGATATAGGTATACTGGAAGAGAATAGCATGCGTACTAAATAAAACAAATCTGACTTTGAAAGAGTCTCTATCAAGATCATCATCATCATTTCAGCCGAAAAACGTCCACTGCTGGACATAGGCCTCCCCCAAGCACCTCCACTGCCGTCTGGTTCTATGCTTCCCGCATCCAGCGGATTCCTGCGGCCTTCACAACGTCCACCTTGTGGGAGTTTGGCAATTCTTCGGGATAAGTCGGTTACCTTAGTGCTCCGGCGGATCACTTCATTTCTGATTTCTTTCATGATACTGCAGCTTTATCTATTATTAAGAACTCAAACAACCCAAAACCTACGCAATGAACAACTTTCAAAAGTTTAACAGCTAAAAATACCCACCCTGTATACTCCTACACTCCTACAACCTACTACTAGATGTCATCTTGATTTTTGTCAGTCAACGCCTCGTGTTTTATTACACTCGGCTTCGTCTCTCTTAATTATTTCTCTTCGTTTTGTAAGAAAAAATATCTTGACGCGTTTTAGAGTCAGATTTTGTGATAAATATAGCTTTCTCCCCTCCTTAAGTTTTTTATTCACTGCGGGTTTATAATTAACGCTTGCTTCGATGAACGCAGTTTTAGTTAAACTGGATTTGTTTGCGTTGAAAATTGATTGCGGAGTTATAAAACAGTTTGTTTTTTTCAGGGTTTCGCTTTTTGGTCGAAGTCTACAAAATAATAATACAACTGCGTGTTATTTGGTAACACACTAACAATTTGCAATGCTTTTCATTTTGAAAATTCGACAATATTCATTGCGTTATTTTTAAGTTGTCGAGTAGATGATATTTTCAAAGACATGCAGCAATGGCTTAGGCATTTTCCCTTAAAATTCTTCGGATCGCAACTTGTGTTCTTTCACAAGAAATAGTGTTACGCAGGTTTAAAAGCTGTACAAAAACTGTTAATAAAACATGATCATCGTCATCATTTCAGCGGAAAGACGTCCACTGCTGGACATAGGTCTCCCCCAAGCACCTCCACTTCGACCGGTTCTGTGCTTCTTGCATCCAACGGATTCTTGCGGCATTCACAAGTTCGTCGGACCATCTTGTGGGAGGCCTTCCAACGCACATAAAACATACTATTGGTTAACATTTTAATACTTAAATTTAAAAAAAAACCGTGTAAATACTTTTCATTCATCACTATTCGTCGGATAAAAGTTAACTGGCGATTGAATAACTGGCCCTTAAACATCTAATATCATTTAACACTACGTATTTAAACGTCAAGTCTATTTGTATGGACATTTATTGTGTCATTAATATAGATCACAGAACAAAAAGAAAAAAAAACAAATCGTACGTACACTTTGACATCTCAATCGCGATCTATTTATTCTTTCTACGACGCCTACTATTGTCTGTAAACTTTCATTGGATCCTTTGACAAACGATAAAAAGGCGGCCAAGTGCGAGTCCGACTCGCACACGAAGAGTTCCGTACCACCGTACAATATAATATTTTTAAGTAATAGAAAAACACGTTTCCTGTATGGAAAATTAAAGGGGGCCGCCCTTTAATTTTTAACTTTTTTTTTTTTTTTTTTTTTATTACTAAATGGGCCCGCTCTTGACCCCGATCACGCCTGATGGTAAGCGATAGATGAGGTCTATGATGGAACGAGCGTGCCCAGAAGATGCCTGTTTATTTTATTATTTGTTGTTTTATTTTTGTAATAGTAGGACATACTGTGACAATTTCAAATGTCTACCTGTCTCGGTTCAGAAGTTACAGCCCTGTGACAGCCGGACACACGGATGGACAGCGGAGCCTTAGTAATACGACGGTGCGGAACAGTTAAAAAACGCATACAGTTTTTTTCATCTCCTCGTACCGATAATATGGTTTGTCACTGCAAATAAACGAGTGACTTTGACACGTCGACGTGTTCGTAAATGAAAACGGTGCTATAGAATATTCCTCGCTTTCATATCGCCAGCGCGGTATCGGCGGCTGAAGTTTTGTCATGTGTTTTTGTATCAGGGGAGTCAATGTGGAGAAGTGCATATAGTCGCACGTATCTTCTATTCTTCTATTCAATCTTTATTTCTGCCGCAGATTTTTTTTTTTACTTGTTTTTATTGTGTATTTAGCCCATACCTCAAGGTTTTAGTAAAAACCTGCCATAAAGACTATTTCGGCTCCGGGCGTCGGGAGCCACGGGACAACTCCCGGTCACGCGGGCCTACGGACGGAGAGTAATGGGTAGCTCAGCTTCCGATCAGGACCAAGCCCGTGCCGGACGGCGCGTACGTGTTCCACGCGCGCCTCAAAGAGATGTCAGCATCAAACGAAGGGGGGCGTTAGGGCCGAAGCCTGCCGGGTCAGTGGGATTGTCTGAAACGGTTACCGCTGGCCCGGAACATAAAGGGCTAAGGAAGGAACACAGGTGGGTTTTAGTCAGTAAGAGTCTGACACTCCCTTCCGCTCCGCCCACAGCGGGAGGGATCATTTGATGATTTACCACCCAAAAAAAAAGACTTTTTTTTACTAGTGACCTTTTTAAAATTATTAATACACCTGAAGGCCAATTCTCTTAATTTAAAACGATAAAAATCTAGTCGCAGTGTCATCTCGGCGACAAACAAATGTCAAACACTTGTCAGTCAAAGTGTAGGGAAATTTGAGGTATTTTTGACAGTTGTTACGGGTAGTCAGAAGCCCGAAAGTCTGACAACCAGACTTACCAATTGGTATCGTATTACCCAGCAACTGGGTTGTGGAGGTCAGATAAGCAGTCGCTCCATGTAAAATACTGCCATTCAGCTGCATCCGGTTAGACTGGAAGCCGACCCCAACATAATGTAGTTGGAAAAAGGCTAGGCAGATCATGAGTCGGCATTACGTTTTCCAAGAAGTAAAAAAATACTTTGTTTATTTTCTTGTGATTTCTCATCCCTTTAAATATATTTCACGGAAAAGTACTCGTAAGCACGTATTCAAGGGATTTGCCTAATAATTCAACAGGACCCCAATACTTAACACCTGGGTTGAGCAATAACAGGCCTTTTTTGAGTCATTTATCCAACGTTGGTACACTTATTGGTTCCAATGATATATTGGTTATTGGTCCATGGCGTATTATGTTTTTTGGGGATGTAATGACCTTTATATTGTTTACCGTAGTAATGTAGGTAACGGTATGTTTGTTTATGATGGAAATATGACATGAGACCTGCGCGGTAATTGTGGAATATACTAACAATTGCAATGCCTTTCACTTTGACAGTTCGACAACATTCATTGCGCTTTTTTAAAACATAGGGCAATGGATTAAGAATGAAAAAAAATGAATGAATGGGAAAATGTATTACACAATCGGGGTGCTGTAGTAGGGACCTATTGATGGCATTTTTAAATATAATCCAACTTAGGTGCTACAAAAATACTGTTTTCCATACCTTCCTCAATATTTTTAATTATTAACTTTTTCAAACTTTTATCATACATAACAGAAGCATTACTTGTTTACATAATACACAATATTTATTTATTTATTTATTGACACTTTATGCACAAGTAAAAGAAATACTGTACAATAAACGTATAACATAAAAAACGTTTTGTATATAACATATATTATGTAGTGTATGTTGTGTATTTCATCATCATAATTCACTCCTAGTTAGTTAAAAAGCCATTTCTGTAATCCATTGCTGTCAAAATAAACAGTGTAGGTGGTATAAACTTTCATTATGTACTTACTTACTAATGTTAACTGGGGCGCGTATCACACCGTGCTGTTACGTAAGTAAAATAATAAATGTGATGGCGCGGTAGCGAAGATAAATTAATTTATCCGAACGCATGCAATGTGGCAACACAGGAATGAACAAAGAATGATCAAACGGATTAACGAAAAGATCGTTCGCTTATAATAATAAAAATATTTGAAATGTGCTGGTAATATGGTTTACACAAAACCAAACTGTCTTATCTTCGCATCCCACAAAAAAATATTCAATAGTTTTCCGAAGTATCATTAAAGTAAAGTGTTTGTGTTTTCCTGAATAAAAGTCATTAGGAACATTTGTTGTAAAACAATACTAAGTAGTCAAGTTTTAACCGTTAAATCATGATAATTTAGATAGGTACACATGGCACCTAGCTGGTGGCTAAATAATTACAACCGCACGGATCGATTTTCAAGGTTGCCGAGGTCGGTTCGTAGATGGGTGAACTATTTATAACATACTGAGACCCCTCCGTATCTCGGAAGTTGGTCCTGGCTGTCATTCGTAGATCATTGACAGTAGGAACGGGTCGTCAGAAGCCCGGAAGTCTGACAACCAGTTTTAAGGAGTTTTTATCGTGTAGGCAGTCGCTCCATGTAAAATACTGGTATTCAGTTGAATCCGGTTAGACTGGAAGCCGACCCCAATATAGTTGGGAAAAGGCAAGGATGTCGATGATAGATTCACGTCGACGTCACATTATTAGTCCCGCTCACACCTACAGATTTCGGCGCATAATAGCGCCGAAATTCATTATTTTCATCATTATATCACAAGTTAATTAGGTCTTAAAAAATTATACCACAATTAGCTTTCTGTTTTAGCGATAAAAATGGGCAACAACTTTGCATAAATTAGTTAGGAATACAATTTAATCATTTCAATAAACTTTCATCTACAAACAAAAACTAATCTGTTCTCAGAATTATACAATACTAACTGAACTGAACAGTATTTTTCTCAGTATTTTTCACTAATGGATATCATCTGTAAAAAGAATAAATTTCAATTAAGTTTGCAATGTATTTAATTACATTAAACACAACCCCCTTTATTTATAAACTTTTCTTAAAGTTCAGAGACGTTTGAACATCAAAAATGTATGGCTCAACAGTCGCTAGTCATTACTTAACTTGAGTAATGCAGTAACCCCAATTAACACATCAACACTCGAAATCACTCTCTGCGGTGCTATTCTGTAAAAATCTCACCGTGAAAATTAGGTGAAGTGAGCGTGGAGTGAGCTGTCAAAAGTGTCAATTCGTAGCAAAAACAAACTCACTTCACCTAAGTTTTCACGGTGAGATTTTTACAGAATCGACCGGCTGTTGTTTGTTACACCACGGTGTGAGATGCGGCTCTCTAGTCTCGGAACGACATGTTTCAGTGACGTTTTACGCTTGGGGCACATAATCTCCGAACGAGCCGGGTCCATTAGTGGACTTTCCCCTTTAACAAACGCGTGGTTTCATGACGACGACGTTTGGGATATTTTGTTATAGTGGCAATTTTTTTTATATATATACAAGCTCCAATAAAATTAGCTAGAGAAACTGCAGACGTGATGGCTAACGATATCATCATCTGCCTAGCCTTTTCCTAATTATGTTGGGGTTGGCTTCCAGTCTAACCGGATGCAGCTGAATACCAGTATTTTAGATGGAGCGACTGCCTATCTGACCTGCCTATCCTACGGGTAGTTAGAAGCCCGAAAATCTGACAACTAGTCTTACCAAGGGGTATCGTGTTACCCAGTAACTGGGTTCTGGATGTCAGATAGGCAGTCGCTCCATGTAAAATACTGGTATTCAGCTGCATCCGGTTAGACTGGAAGCCGACCCCAACATAGTTGGGAAAAGGCTAGGCAGATGATGATGAGTGCTACCGTCCTTACAAAAAGTGCAATAACTGGGATTTTGGGCTTTAAAAAGTTCAAAAGATCAAGTCCCACTTTGACAAGTCTTCTGTTTCGACAATGTATATAAAATATATGTATGATGACATTCCTCATTTGTTTCATTCATTCGTTCATCATTAAGTCACGACTAAATAGAATTTTAGTCCTTTCATAGTTATTTGCATCGCAGTGATCTTTTTCTCGTTGCAATAAGGTTGCTGTCAGAAGTAAAGTAACTGTAAATTGACTGTAGGCGCTTTGTCACTTTTGACAGGTGCCCGGACCCGACATCTCAGTGCTGCCACCTAGTGAACGTCATTTCAGAAAGCCCACATTTATAAGTAATGAGGTGTCGAAGATTTATGGAGAGTGAAATGTTAACTTCGGATTAGATTTTTCTTTTAGGTGGAATTCTTTTTCAGAGCTTTGACTCGTGGTTTTTGTAATTATTATTAATTATTTTGTTATTGTATTATTAATTATTTTGGACTTTACTAAGTTAAAGCATACTTTTTACGTCATAACTACATTAGTGTGGATTAGTGAGAGTAGTTTTAACAAATCATTTTTTTCATGTTTTTTTACTAAGTTTCCATTTTTGGACTTAAACTTTGACGCATAATAATATGTTGGAACGTTTAATCAAATTCCATGAGAATAATTTCTAACATTGATTGAGTCGAGCTCTGTCTTGTTTTAATATAAAGTTATTTAATTACCTTTATTTATTTATTATATCAAAAAGTATCAAATTCATTTATACCACATATTTATTTCCAAATATACAGCATTACACTATAAAACACATGTGACCTAAAATGATCAAATCTTCTGATATGAAGGCATCCATGATATTCAATATTAGATTTCTGTTAAGTACATGAATACAGGAGTAATACAGAGTTACAGAGACATACTTCTCGATGAAAGTGATATTAGATTACTGAATATGAAGTTTCAGTAGTAGGTATATTGTTCGTTACTGCAAAACGATCTGAGAGGCTTGTGGCTAAGTAATAACAGCCGCACGGGTCGATTGATCAGGTTAAGCTACGCTTGCCGCGGTTGGTCCGTGGATGGGTGACCATCTAGTTTTTAATAATGTAAAAAACCTTGAATGTTGTTTTGTGCTATTAATTAGTTCTGACAGTAAAAAAGGTCCGTAATTACAGCAAAAAAAAAAACCGGTCAAGAGCGAGTTGGACTCGCGCACCGAGGGTTCCGTACCATCATTTTTTTATTTTTTCATCGGCGAGGCCAATATTCGTCAAGGCCTGTATTGCAAAAAGTACACATATCAGCAAACAGAAAACAACAAAAACAGTTTTTCTTTCTATATGTTTTTATTGCTTTCTTATTTCAAAGTTTCAAGTTGATAGCATTAGTAGTTCTTGAGATATCCAGCTGTGACAGACAGACAGACTGAGTCTCACCATAAGGGTTCCGTTTTACCATTTTGATACGGAACCCTAAAAAAACTTGATAGAGAGATAGAAGGAACAAAAAGGAACCATTTGGATTAAATGAGCTTAAAATCGTATTTTCTCGGCTCACTTTTTGACAAAAGAAATACATAATGATGTGAAACGCTAAAACATTAAAGTATATTTAATATTCTTTTTTGTTTTTACTGGTTCGTCAATTTCAGTAGGTTTTTATTTTTGTGTGTAGCAGTATCTACAACGCCACATGAGAACAATGCGTCATACTGACGTCACGCAAAATCCTGCATCTCGCAAGCAGAGTTTACCGCAGAACTAGCATAGATACAACGGCCCGATATGAATCATCGGGCAGTTGCCCGCCAGACACAACACCCGTCTGGTCGGTGGATCCTCCCTTTTCTATGGAGGTTGAGTGAACTTTACACCCTGTTCCTCATACCTCTTAATGTGCAATATGTGCATACGTTTTTGCATAAAATGTTTCATGTAAGCTAACTCTTCGAAACTGACTAGTACCTATTTGCAGTTACGAAAACAATAACTTCGGGATGTAGTTAATGACTTTGTTGCTCCTAACTAAATTATAAAAAAAAAATGATCACCAATTTTTAGAAACCCAGCTTTGGTAACACTATTTCCTGTCTCATAAATTCGGTGTCGTAATTCATAATTCCTTTGTTCTCTACAATTTTATGCATCAAAACGGCAACATTCCGCTTCCATTTGCCATATTAGCCGATCCTACAAAAATCGTGACAGAAGGGAATAAAAAACTACCGTTCCAATGGCTGAAGGAAACAGGAGTAGTCCTTAAAAGGGACTGATGTTAATTTATGACCGCCTACAAGAATTTACGGGCGCTAAGCGTGAAAATGGGTAATTTGTCTTTTGGTTAATATCCAACCGCCGAGTTGTGCGCTAATTGAATTAGCTGGCTATTATTCTGTTGGAATGGAGACAAATATGCTTAGGACAGCGCTCCGATGCAAAATTTGAAGTGAATATTTTGTTACATTTATATTTTTAGGAGCGTTGAAACATGACTTTTGTTAATGTTGTAAATTATGTTATCAGGGGGGCCAAAAAGGCCACTTTGGCAGAATCATAAAATGATAATATAATGGACAGTTAGCTGTTAGGTTAATCGTATCAAATCCCATTGGTGAAGTACTTTTTAGTATTTTTTTTTTGTCTGTGCTAAAATACCAATCAATCCAATCCAAATCCAATCCCAATCTGATTGTACCTACGTAGTGCAACGAAAAAAAGAAAAACACGGACTGTCTTCGCCATATTAGAATTCATAATATTATCCTTCTATGATTCTCCAAAGTGGCCTTTTTGGGCCCCCAGAATTTTGTAGGGCTAGCAGAACAGGACGACGATGTTACATAAATAAGAATACCTACCTTCATTTCTTAGAGGTTGGTACTGTAAAGGTTGTCTGCAAAAGTCCACCTTATGTTGTGCAGGCTGTCAGAAAAATAACTGGTTGCATTCAAACATTCAAGCGAATTTGGAATGAGCTTTCGAATTATTTCTAGTAGTCTTTTGTTTTGAAAAACAAACGTAGTAATTGTAACGTTGTATCATTTTATAGCCCTCTCACACTATACTCAACACAGTACCTACGTCTGTAAGTTTGGTTTTTGTGTGACCGCTTAGATCTTCTAAACTACACAGTGGATTTTGAAGCGGTTTTCACCATCATTTGTAGCATTTATCTCGAAAGGTTTATGTGTATTTAGCTTAGATTTAGCTCAGAAATCTCGATGTTTTGACATTGCGACCGTGCGGAAAAGTTCGGTAGTGCGACTGGGTTGTGGAGGTCAGATAGGCATCTGACCTGCAGGCGGGGGATGGATTGTTGGCGGTGTCATTCGACATAGCCAACGCCTTCAATTCTGTTCCCCACAGCACCATCCTAGAGGCGCTCCGATTCCACGGGGTGCCTCAATACATGCGGCGTCTACTGGCCAGCTACCTGGAGGATCGGGCAATCGTCCTCGTGAACAGGGCTGGCCAAGTCCGGCGGTACGCAGTCAAGGCCGGCGTTCCACAGGGGTCAGTCGTGGGACCTCTCCTCTGGAACGTCGGCTACGACTGGCTCTTGCGGGGAACTCTCCTCCGAGGCACGAGTGTGGTCTGCTACGCGGATGACACTCTCCTCACCGCCCGGGGGGAGAGTTTCAGGGAGGCGGCCAACTTGGCCTCGGCGGGTGGATCCTTGGTCGCAGGGAGGATCCGCCGCCTAGGATTGACGGTGGCGCTGCACAAGACCGAGGCCGTGTTCTTCCACGGGCCTCGGCAGCGCCAACCACCAGACGCCCACATCTTTGTGGAGGGCGTCCGAATCGAGGTGAAGGCCCAGATGAAATATCTGGGCCTTGTACTCGACAGCAGGTGGCGTTTCGGCCCGCATTTTAGCGGGCTGTCGACGCGCCTGCTGAAGACTGCGGGCGCCCTCTCGTGGCTGCTCCCCAACTTGGGGAGGCCCAGCGCGAGATGCCGGCAACTCTACGCCGGCATCTTGAGGAGTATGGCCCTTTACGGGGCCCCTATTTGGGAAGACTCCCTCTACAGGAGGGAGAACGCCGCCGCATTGCGGGCCCCCCAAAGGGCCATAGCCCAGCGGGTGGCGAGGGCCTACCGCACGGTCGGCTTCTCCGCGGCATGTGCTCTGGCGGGCACTCCGCCTTGGGAACTCGAGGCGTGGGTGCTCGCCAGAGTGTATGAATGGACGGCGGGGCGGAGGGCGAGAGGAGAACGCCCAGCCCCGCAAGAGCGGGAGGCCGTCCGGCGGGAAGCGAAGGACGCCATAGTCGTCCACTGGACGCGGGACCTCGCCGCCGCAGTCTTCGGCCGCCGAACCCTCGACGCGATTGGGCCGGTCCTGCGAGACTGGCTCGAGCGGTCGCACGGGTTCCTCTCCTTCCGTCTGGTGCAGGTGCTGTCCGGACACGGTTGCTTCGGATCGTACCTGCACCGTATCGAGCGGGAGGAGACGCCGTCGTGTCACGACTGTGGCGCGGCGGAGGACACGGCGCAGCACACTCTCGAAGTGTGCCCGTCGTGGTCCGGACCGCGCCGCAGTCTCACCGCGGCGATCGGAACGGACCTCTCGCTCCCCGGCTTGGTCAACGCCATGCTAGGGGATGAGGGGTCCTGGGCGGCAGTCGCCTCCTTCTGCGAACACGTCATGTCCCAGAAGGAGGCGGCGGAGCGCGTGCGGGAGGAAGACCCTCTCGCGGCGCCGCTCCGAAGGCGGAGGAGGGGTCGAAAAAAAAAAAGGCATCTGACCTGCACAACCCAGCTACAACACTCAATGGTATGACTGGTTGTCAAACTACCAGTAACGACTGTCAAAGATTTACGAATGACAACGGGACCAACTGACAGTAACATGTTTTCCGAAGCACGTAGGAGTCTCGGTATGTAATGGATAGTACCCATCCATGGACTGACCTCGGCAAGCGTAGCTTAACCTTCGATCGACCCGTGCGACTATTATTACTTAGCCATTAGCCCCTCAACATTATCGGTCAGATTCTTCCTAAATATAGAGTTAGACCGACCGATCCGACTGTAAATCAATAGGGTAACAATTCAATCTCTAAAAACAGAGACTACCATTTCTTACTTGTAAGTATTCAGTTAATTAGGAAGCATTAAGTTGGACAGTAATTATTCTAAATTACAGTCGGACAAGAATGATGGATGACTGAAATGCCTAAGGCAAACAGTCAACAACAAAAGTCGATTAACACTTCAGTTTTTTTAATCTCAGTTATTGAGCAAAATATTTGTTCAAAATTGCAGCTCGCTATGCACGGCAGTACGTGACCACTGTGCCACCGTCTTCCCTGAGGTCACTTGATGGGTGGACACAGTTCCCATTCTGTGCGCCCATATTGATTTAACTTGTGATAACCTATACCACATAGGTAAATTGATCATGAGCTTACCAAAATTAAACTTGTATCTGCTAATTAACGAATCCAAATTAATTACCGGAAGTGTTAACACAATAAATACGGAAATGATGTCGCAATTGGTATGCAAACAAAATGCAGCGTTGATTGTTAATTATATTATTGGTTTTACTGGTTTTGTGAGCAATTTAAAATTAAAAACTTATTGATTAGGAGTTGCATAAATATTTTTCATAATGAAGACCGATTCTTGCTTAGTAGGTATTTAATTGAGTAGGTACTTCATTTAATAACTGATTAGCCCTTCTTTTTTTTTTTTTTTTTTTTCGGATGGGAAATCATCAAATGACCCCTCCCGCTCTGGGTGGAGCGGAAGGGAGTGTCAGACTCTTACTGACTAAAACCCACCCGTGTTCCTTCCTTAGCCATTTATGTTCCGGGTCGGCGGTAACCCTTTCGGACAATCCCGCTGAACTGATTAGCCCTCAATTGCGCTTTAAATACAGTTCGTTAGGTTAAAAGTGGGACGAATTCAAATTCGCAATAGTTCATGCTTACATTTTTGTGACTAATAAAAATATACACAAAGGAAAACATTGACAAACCTTACCTACCAAAAATGTTCAAAAGTCTTCTGTTCTTATCTATGGTCATTTACGCGTGTGAATGACCTTTATTAGGTAAGTACCTATGAATATGGGATCCCCTTTTATGAGCGTTTCCGCCGTACAGCATTTCATACAAACTTTCAAGCCCTTATTTTTCGAAATGAATGAACCGATTTTAATGAAACTTCATACGCATAAGCAGGATACAAAGGTCTAAAAAGTTAGTATAGAACATTTTAGACGCCTCCCGGCCACCGTAGGCGCGGGCCTGCGGGCGGAGAGTAATGGGTAGCTCACCGTCCGATCAGGACCAGGCCCGTGCCGGACGGCGTGTACGTGTTCCACGCGCGCCTCAAAGAGATGTCAGCATCGAGGAGGGGCCCCATAGGGCCGAAGCCTGCCGGGTCAGCGGAATTATCCGAAAGGGTTACCGCTGGCCCGGAACATAAAGGGCTAAGGAAGGAATACGGGTGGGTTTTAGTCAGTAAGAGTCTGACACTCCCTTCCGCTCCACCCAGAGCGCCAGAAGTCATTATTTGATGATTTACCATCCGCAAAAAAAAATGGGCTGATTTTTCCAACGCCAGATAAATAATTTTGAATTTGAAGAGTAATAATTTTGAATTTTTGACAGTTCTTCCATACAAAATCTGTCAGTCGTCAATTTAATTCCACGAATAAAAATTTTCTGTCAATTGAAGAATACATAAACATAAAATACTGCTATCTACATCATTGAACAAGGTAAAGAGAACTCTTCAAACATTACCCATGCATCTAATAAAACAAAATCAAACAGAAAAACACCTTATTTCTTTATTCATTGGTATATGTGTGTTCAAACTCCAGTTTATTTTATTACGCAGATGCGATCTCCGCATTCATGAATCCAAATGTGCCTTTCTATTATTGCCGACGATTTTCCCTACATTGCATTGTTGTGTTGTTCCTGGTTTTAGAAATAAAAGACTGGGAACCGGGTTCGGTGGATTTTTGCTTACTTTTTGGCGGGTTTGGATGGCTGGCTGATTTAGTAAATAGTTGGAGTAGAATTTTCGTTTTTGGTTTTTGTAGGATGAAATATGTTATGAAATATAGCTGTTGTAGCGGTATCTACAACGCCACATGAGAAAAACGCGTCATACTGACGTCACGCAAAATCCTGCATCTCGTAAGCAGAGTTTACCGCGCAACTAGCATAGATACAACGGCTCGACATGAATCATCGGGCAATTGCCCGCCAGACACAACACCCGTCTGGTCGGAGGATCCTCCCTTTTCTATAGAGTATGAGTGAACTTTACACCCTGTTCCTCATACCTCTATACAGTGATTACGGTCTTTTTGGTTTCCTTCTCCGTTGAAAATCCCCTATCTACCCAATGTTAGAAAATCCCGTTCATATGCAATCAATACTGTTCACCATTCTTTCCAGTATTTACCCTTCTTACGTCTTTTGTCCCTACCTTTATGTAGTCCTGAGGTAGTGATACCTCACTAACATATTTCTGTAGATGGGGTATCTACAGAAATAATTATGTTAGTGAGGTCATCATCATCATCATCATTTCAGCCGAAAGACGTCCACTGCTGGACATAGGCCTCCCCCAAGCACTTCCACTTCGACCGGTTCTGTGCTTCTCGCATCCAACGGGTTCCTGCGGCCTTCACAAGGTCGTCGGTCCACCTTAGTTAAGTAATGACTGAACTTTAAGCAAGGTTTATCAATAAGTAGTGACGTTAGTGAGGTGTCACTACTTATTTATAAACCTTGCTTAAAGTTTAGTCATTACTTAACTTTAAGCAAGGTGACGCTAATCATTATTAGCGTCTGTTTAACCATACATTTTTGACGCTTAAACATCTGTTAACTTTAAGCAACGTTTATAAATAAACGTTAAGAAGATGCTTGTTATAATAATACCTACATATTTGCATGCAGTTATGCCAACAAAACACATTACGTTCTTCATATCTGTTAACTCAATTTAATCACGATATAACATATTACCAGTTCGATCAGCAACACCATTTGCCCATTCTGCCCATAATCGTTGTCCTAACGTTCGATAATCTACCCGTTTGTGCCCAAAACGGGCCGCCTAGTAAATTAACCCGAATTAATCACCCATTCTTACACATTACGTTAATCTAAGGAGATAAAGTTAAGACTAGAATTAACTTCAAATGTGCACAGTTGAATTAGGTTTGAACGTGAAGCGTGAGTAATAAATGTGGATAAATAGTCTAGATAGAAATATGTTATTAGGCTGTGCATAGACTTGTAAGACTATGTTTAGATAAACTATTGGTACGATTGTACTATTGGTATCTATTAACAGCAATTTAGTCCCATCTCCGACTGACATCACTGTTTTGCCTCTGTTATTCAGACTGTTTTCTCGGTTAGAACTCGAACACTAATAGGCATTTCATTGCAATCAGCAAATTATAACTAAATCATCATTAGAGGTCGGATATTCGGATGCATATTTACCTAAAGTGAATTTTTAGCTATGAAAGTATGGAAGCGGATTCTTAAAATATTTTTGCAGTATAGGGAATGCATAACTAGTCAGGTGTAAGTATAGTATGGAAGGAAGTAACTACATACATAAAATTATTCTAAATATATGTAGTACGTTATCTTATCTTGACGTTGTTTGCTATTGCAGTTTGGTATCTACTTAATTACTTTACAATATTAGGTAGGTAGATATGCATCCAATTCTATAGTCAGAAAGAAAACACAAAATTCCGGAATCGCGGGATTTTTACGATAGATACAAAATTGCATTCCATATAAGTCAACATTTGAAAGTAAGTAAATATACATCCGATTCTATAATCAGAAACCTAAATTTGCCGATCTTTTTTGATACAAAAGCGCATTCCATATTAGCCAACAACTCAACTTTAGGTGAATATGCATCCGAATATCCGATCTCTAAACATCATCTGTCTAGCCTTTTCCCAATGTTTGAACCTATGTTGGCTTCCAGTCTAACTGGATGCAGCTGAATACCAGTATTTTACATGGAGCGACTGCTTATCTAACCTCCACATCCCAGTTACTGGGTAATACGATACCCCTTGGTAAGACTGGTTGTCAGACTTTCGGGCTTCTGACTACTAACGAATGTCAAAGATCCACGAATGACAGCCGGGACCAACGGCTTCCGAGGCACGGAGGGGTCACGGTATGTAAAGATGGTCACCTCCACAGACCAACCGCGGCAAGCGTAGTTTGACCTGATCGATCGACCTGTGTGGCTGTTATTATTTAGCCGCAGGCCCCTCCGTGCTCTGTTAGTTATAATAAGTAACTAATAATTTGCATCATTGTCATAATTTACCTACCCATGATTATTGTGTGTAGAGTGTATGTTGTAAGCAGTTAAAACTACATATCTGTCATAAGCTTTGAAAGGTGAATCACTAGTCTCTTAAAGTGCCTCAATTATAATGAGTTAATTTAACTTAGGATAATTGATGGATAATACATTTTCCGAACGCAAAATACGCGCTTTGACGTGGAGTTGCGGAAACCAGCCCGTATTACCTATTACGTAGGTATTACCTAATACATTTTGTTTATTGTTACGTTGGTAAATAAAGATATCTGAAATGACATGAATAGGCATTTGTCAGAAAATATTTATTCCAACCTTAGGAATGTATGTAGAAATGAAATTGTTTATCTTTAATTATGATATCGGAGTCACTTTGACATGACGTGACATGTTATATTTTATTTAAAAAAAAAAGCTAGATGGAGTTGACATTTCCGACCCCTGAAAAGAAATGGCGAAACAGACTTAACAGTCAGTCTCTTTAAAAGTCCAGACATAATCTTGGTCAGATCATGTGAGGACAATCAAAAAAATCTAAAAGTAATTTTTTTATATTTATTCAAACTAGGCTGAGAATCAGCACTTTTCGAACGTCAAAATTACAAAAGACAGTCCCCCAAAACGCCCACCCTTCACCACTTCCTAGTGCTTTCGCTGGGGAGAAGTATGCAAGCAATGTAGATGAGTCCCTGAAATGGTATTTTAAGGAACGAACCACGCAGATTTGAGTGGACCAATCCAGGCAGTGCAAACATTTTTGAGTAATCGGGTAGCTCAACTCAGAACTTTAGGAGCTTAACGTAGATTCCAAGGGCATTTCTCCCGAAATGTTAATTTATTTAACTGTTTTACTTTTGACTCGTCTGTATTTTTACAAAAATTCTAAGCTTTGACGACATGAAACTAATACTATTGAAGTTTGGCTCGATTACTGTATAAAAATGTAATTAGGAGTCCATGTAAAAAATACTTGGCTGTTAGCCAACGATTGGAACTGCGGCTGATAAACGGCGATAGGATTTGCTATCACTTTGGGACTTAATATCGGAAATACATGATCGTACTTACAACGTAACTGGAACACGAAGTAGGTCTGCCAAGTAAGTAGGTGTGATCTACTAGAGATTCCAGAGCTTCACAGATGTATGCTAAAAACCACATGGATTTTTTGTCCTTCTTTAATCTAAGCGGTTTTCCCAGTTTAATATTTCCTACTGCTAGCTAAAGGCCTCAAATATTCCTTTTTTCCTACCGACTTCTTTCCTTGAATCTTTCTTTATATTCTTTGTTGTTTCAAGTTATTCTTTATTATAATTATGAATTAGTAAGGATTTCAGTTGTTAAATACCTCCCTTTCGCAGCGTTCGTGTCTCCAAGAATTTAAATAAAGATAGCTTTATAATAAAGCTATTATTTTGCTAAATATCTTTCAAATTCCACTCACAAAGCCTATTTATTGTGTCTCTCAGAATCTCATTATGATTATCAAGAAAACGACTGCTTAGTACAGGACTCATCAATCCCTACGAAGCAAGAAGGAGCGGCGTCTATTAATTTTATTGCAGCGATAAAATAATAATTCAGCGTTCAACGATAGCATGACCGGAAATAATATCTCGGAGCATTAAACAAAAGGTAAGTTACGGTTGGTCGTTCTTTTGGCAATATTGGGGAATTTGCCGAGGTGTGGCTCCTATTATGAGATTGGGATCCACGGCCATAATTTTATTATCCTCCCAAATTAAATTACCACCCGATTTTATTTTTTAATCAAGTGAAGTAGCTCCTTTACACATTGACCGCATTGTATCTTTTCTAAACATATTTTTTTTATAATCAACCCTGCGGCAAATTCTGTAAAGTGGAGAATCCAATACTTGGCTTTACTGGACATCGAAGTCAAGTTAATTGTAATAAAATTCCAGTGGCGTTTTTGTAATGGTTAATTTTTGCTACTAAGGTTTTGGGACGATCTTTGACCCAAAAACGGGGTCGGAAAGGATATAACACGTTTTTTTATGTGTTCGATAGAGATACGAGAGCAAGACCAAGAACCCCGATAAAATAAATCACTTTGTGGGTAGTTATCGAGTCTAAAATTATAATTTAATGCACACATGCGCTATGTAAGGAAATGGATTGGTTTTTTTTATTAAAATTTATGTTCTAAACACAGAAAGTAACGAAAGAAAGAAAGAAAACTATTTTATTTGGGACAAACACAGGAAATAGAGAAAAAAGGAGCATTTAAATCTAGGAAAAATTCTTAAACAAAAAAAAGACCTGTGCAAGTCCAAAAAGGCTCCTAGCTATATTTAAAAAATAAATACTGCAGCGCAAGTATACTAGGTAGGTAGATACACATGTATTAATTAGGTAGGCAGGTAGATACGCAATAGAACATCGTTTGCGGTTCAAATCAGATTATAATTTCACGAACAAATTAATCACACCAGCGAATCACACATTGTAGGTACACGACACAACCAGATACGGAACTCGGGACAGTTTCTGTGCACATGTTGTCAGTACGATGTCCAATGTCCTAGAAGCTCCACATCGTTCTGTCGCGCTGTCATCGACCCCCCACGAACTCAGGATCTGACTCAGACTCTGTCAAGCGCCACCAGATGGCGCTAGCGTTCCGAATAGTCAAACGAATGACCGGATGCGACATTTAAGTCTGAAATCGACAACCCGTCTTGAGCAAGCGATCAATGCTCGTCCCTCTATGAGAATAGGCCTTCGCTCTGCGGTGGGATAATAAATAATAGGCCGGTATTATTAAGGGGACTACATGACCTAAAGCGCGGTCATTGTCGGACTACATAGAAAAGAAAGAGGAGCGCCATGACACAACGCCGCCGGTAATTTATTGTAAAATATGAAGCAATTATCTATTTACAAAAAATCTATCTATATCTATTCGTATGTACTAATATAATAAAGCTGAAGAGTTTGTTTGTTTGAACGCGATAATCTCTGGAACTACCAGTCAGATTTGAAAAAGTCTTTTTGTATTTGATAGCCCAATTCGTGAGGAAGGCTATTTAATATCACGCTATGACCCTTAAGAGCCGAGCAAAAAGAAAAAAAAGTCAGAATGAACGCTAAGCGAATACGAAGTGTTGCGACGGGGTGGGGGTACAAGAAATTTCACGCGGACGAAGTCGCGGGTAGAAGCTAGTTGTATATAATCTGACAAAAATCAGAATGATTGTATGTATGTTAGTATAGATTTATTGTAAAAAGAAAGTTTTTAAAGGTATGCTTTTTTTTCATGTTTTTTTTCTATCGTATCAAATTAGTTGTATTAAGTTTTCAACATACTATCTACCCAGCATATATCCCATAGATATCCGAATATATTAACCTGAAAAATATAAAAAAAATATCTGGTTTTGTTTACTGTAGTCGGTCATATACTTTTAGGCATTATAAAACTTGCGTTTTTTGCGATTAGGTCCTGTAGTCCCTTAAAATGATGTTCCAATGAGTCCGATAATGACGATGTTGAGAGCAGTGGTGGCCCAGTGGTAACGACTGCGACTTACAAGTTGTAGGCTGTAGGTACGTACCCCGACAGGCGCTTTATTAGGCATAAATTATTTCTTCACCACTGCTCTCAAGATGGAGAAGGAAAACATCGTGAGGAAACCGGCAGGTCCTAGAACCAAAAAAATCAAAGACATGTGACATCTACCAACCCATACTGGGCCCGCATGGTGGATTACGGCCCACTTTCTCTCAGAGAGAGGAGGCCTGTGTCCTAGCAGTGGGAACGTTATCAGATAAAATTTAGTGTCAAACTCTTGAGACATAACTTTCAGTCTATCAAAAACTACTCTGTGGACATAACTCCCAGCCGTCATATTGAAAACAGTTCACACTCAACATTCCTTGCTCAATCATATATTCTAATGAAGGTTTTTCTTAGCTATAAGGATCAGCTTCCGAACTTATCGTTTACCCAAATATCGCACTTCTTTTCTATCATACGTTGGCCAAACTTTTCGTAACGGAATTCAAATTTTATTTTACTTAAATCACATGACTCCTTCAAAAAACAGCAACGATAACCTTCAGTAAAATTTCTCAATCTCTTTTCTTGTTTATGACTTAATTTCAGATCCACGTGAAACAAATCTATCCATTTCTTAAAAGTAATAATCTAAAAGTTTGGAAGCTATAAAATTATCATCCAACCCGAAAAGAATTTAAGAAAGCACAGAATAGTATCTACAGAAGGTCAACTATACAGGGTGGTAAGGACATTGACGGACAACCTGACCCTATGGTAACAGGTTGTCAGGTTATCCGTCAGGGTGTCGAAAAAAATATATCCTAGGGTCTAGAATTATGTACCAACTGAATCTATATTCATAACATATCACACTAATATTATACAGGCGAAAGTTTGTGAGTGTGTGAGTCTGTGTGTGTGTTTATATGTTTGTTACTTCTTCACGCTCAAACGGCTTGACCAATTTTGATAAAATTTTGTATGGAGGTAGCTGACACCCTGGATTAACATATAGGTTACTTTTTATCCCGATATTCCCACGGGATCGACATTTACGCGGGTGAAACCTCGGGGCGCGGCTGGTATATTAATAAATAAAAAAAAACTGCTGTTTCAAAGAAAAGTGCAATACATAAGCGATCAAAATATGGAGGAGCTATTTTTTTTTAATAATAGACAGCATTTCAACTCTTCCTTTGAAATGTTTCATCTGAATTTATAGGTATAGTTTGCGCATCGATATCCTTGTTACCCTGTATACACCTAGTGTAAAATGCACGCACACATAGACAAATTTTACATACAGCGAGTGCAAGAAACACACTCGCGACTAGGGCCTTTGGCTGAGATGGACTTACGGCGCTTGTCCACCGCAGCCGTCACCGGGACGTCAACGAGTGTTATCGACGCGTTTTATTTAATTGGAAAAGGCTTCATGGCGTCACGTCCGCCAACTGACAGCGGGCGGCAAACGAGCGTTTTGTAAAAGGTGTTTCAAAAGTTGATCGAGCCCAGTCTGTGTGCACTTCTCAACGTGTCAACAAGTGTCTACAAGTATTCACTTATAGACTGTAGAAAAGGATAAGTAAGTATAAGTATCGACTTGTGCATAGGTCCTAACTATTTTGTAATTCCTAAATTAGTTTGATTGTGGCAGCTAAGTATGTTAATTAAAATAATATTATTAAATGTGCTGAATATGAATGGAGATGTGATTCTTTAAGTATTTTGATAACTTTTATGTGCTTATATTAAATGAATATTTTATAAAGTTGTGTTATTTTCCCACACGAAAAACGAGATTATCTGAACCGAACGTGACGTTCCGGTGACGGCGATCGTTTGTCCACCTCGTCCGAACTCGGCGGTTCAAAATGTTACGATAGATACAAAAAAACCGGGCAAACTGCACCGGTGCGACAGCAGTGTGTGGACAAAATCAAACGGATTTTGTATTGCTGGCACATCAGCCCGTCACAATGTTGGCCCAAGTTCTAGCGATAGCGCTGAACTACTCGAAAATTTGGAGGCCGGGATCCCGGAACTTGAGTGGCGGACGTGGGTTGTACACGCGGCCATAGGAAATGTATGTATCGCTACTTCGGCACCGTCACCTCGTTCTCGTTGACGTCCCGTTGACGGTGGCGGTCAGGTGGACAAAGGCATAAAGATCGCTGAATATACGCGTTTGCATGTGCGTGCGCCTGTTTTCGCTCGTTGTATAGAGCCGACCTTCTGTACTATTCAGTGGCTTCGGTTTATCCTTGAAATAATCAAATGCGAACAAAAATAATGGCGACCTTGTCAAAAACAACGGAACGAGAATAATTTGATCTACTTTTATGTTTTGCGATTCTAAGCAGAGAGAGAAAAACATTTCTTATATTGAGTGGTTGAGAACGTTCTTTCATTATGCGTGTTCAGATTAGGGAAGTCCAGTATCCTGTCTGAATGTAAATGTAGAAAAATAAAGTTTAATTGACCTTTAAGAGGTACCTACTGGAGAAAACAATGCTGACGATTGTATACACATACTGATAAACTCATAATCTCTCAGAATTTCTACACCATACACATAGGTACAAATTTTTCCAACCCACTTTGAAGCTTATAGTTGAGCGATAAAATTGAAAGTCTATTAAAGAAATTTGACAGATTGTAGCAGCTTGATGTGCTGGCGTCTGTACATAACATCACGTGCGTAGTCCCCGAAGGGTTAGGCAGAGATGTACAGTCAACAAAGGAGTTAAGTATACAGGAGCGTCGGATATTGTTGAAGTTTACTAGGAAACCGATGGATATTCTCGAAGCTCATTTATAAAATTAAATTTCAGTCCAGAACATCCATCGGTTTCTTAGTAAACTTCAACTATATCCGACGCTCCTGTATACTTAACTCCTTTGATGACTGTACCTATAGTAGGTACACCTACATTTCGCCAGATATGTTTAAGTCCCATGTAATAGGGGGCGAGCCTATTGCCATCAACCGGGCACAAGTCCAGACCCCGAGCTGCTACTGAGAAATTCCAGATGGAAAAACCCAATACCACTTTGCCCGACCCGGGAATCGAACCCAGGACCTCATGCTCAGCAGTAGCGCTTGACCAACGAGGCAGTTACACCATAATCGGCTTAAACCACAAATCTTTATCACATTGTTTTCCTATCCGCCTATGACAAGATAAGTCGACACTCTTCCAAGCTACATTAATCAGAATACCCGCAACTCATATTATTTCCTTTATCCGACACTTCCTAGGTTCATTCTTCGTGTAATATATTATCAGAATAAGAAATACAATGATGCACGCTTCACGATACTTTCCTTTAGTTGGTTGTCGTGGCTCGTGGCTGATGAACCCTTTCCGCGCGGCGCAAAAGCAATAAATTATACGATAATGAAGGCATGGGACCCTACTAAGGGTTCGAGTGATTGATTTCTAATACCTTTATACATTGTGTTGTGAAAGAAGTTTTATATGTATAGTGTATACACTATATACCAATTCGAGCCCGAAACACATAATAGGTACCTACCGTATACCTATTATGTGTTTTGGGCTCAAATTGGTCTTTATAAGCATCACATCTATCTTGTTTAAATTTTTGACAGCATACAGGAAAAAAAAATTACCAGCGCGAAAACTGTAACCATAGATTTAGGGCTTATTAGTAGTTCGCACGAATTTACTCGCCCGAAATGGGCGAATCGTCACTTTAAAATAGTATTATTTTTTCCATAGGCGACTCGCACGAAGTTAATTTATTTGTGGGCGAGTTGACAATTCCAGAATATGTAGGATTAGGCATTTTGAATTTTATGCAATGAAGTTGCTCTTAACTTCATTGCATAAAATTTTTACTAAAATGTTTACACCGTACGGCATTTTATACAAACTTTAAAGTATGTTGAAACTGTGTGTACTCCCCGTCACTTTTCCCTAAAGGGTCATTCGAAAACCAGCGTCAGACTGCATCTGTCTGGCATTAATGCTGAAATGAACCTTTTTGGCGCAGCCGTGAGGCACACACTATTGTTGTTGTAACATAGTTTTTTTTTAATTTTGTATTTTGTGTTTCACGAACTGTGTCCAAATAAACTTTTTTCTTTCTTTCTTTCTTCTTTTAAAATCGGTCTAATTTGGCTGTAACACTATTTTTCGAAAATATTCTCTACTAACTTTTTAGACCATTGTATCCTGCGTATGAAGTTTTATTAAAATCGGTTCATTCATTTCGAAAAATATGGGCTTGAAAGTTTGTATGAAATGCCGTACGGTGTAAACGCTCAGAAAAAGTACGCGTTTTATAATATGTAACTCATATCACTTCTGTGCGTTAGTGTCCTTTTTTCTATAGGAGCATTTTTCTATGAAAGAGCAGACTTTTTTTTTAAACCGACGATTTTTTTTTACACTAGTGGGTCTACAGTCATAAGCTGAATTCATGGTTACAGCTTGAACCCCAGTTAAAACTTCTTCTTGTAAGTATAGTATAATGAGTGACTTACGCAATTTTGGTGCGGTTGATCTTGGTAAGCCTATTAAGCTACGCTTGTTATCTTTGTTAAGCTACACTTGCCGCGGTCAGTTCGTGAAAGGGTGACCATTCATTACATTCAAGACCCCTTCGTGCATCGGAAAGCACGTTAAGCCATTGGTCGCGGCTGTTATTCGTTTATTCTACAAGCAACATACTAAAATACTAGTGCTTTAGTTATTTAGTCCAAACAATAGATTTTTTTAAATAATTGCTTCCTATTTTGCAATAAATTACCAGCGTTGTGTCATCGCGCTTCTCTTTCTTTTCTATGCAGTCTGACAGTGACCGCGATTTAGGTCATGTAAGCCCCTTAAGGGTAGTCAGAAGCCCAAAAGTCTGACAACCAGTCCTACCAAGGGGTAGCATGAACACCACAACCCAGTTACTGGCTTTTTGGCGCAGCCGTGAGGCACCCTTTCCTGCTGATTTCTTACATCAGACTTTGCTTTTTTATTTTTATCTTTAGTTTTGTTTTTATCTGATGTACGACTATTATCTGACTATCTGGTGTATTGTGTCTTTTAGTCTGTGCTAAATAAATCTATCTTGTGCCTTTAACTAATTAGTGGAGGTCAGATGCTGCATCCGGTTAAACTGAACGCCGACACCAACAATTGTTGTTAAAGGCTAGGCAGATGGATTGGTCTCTGTAAGCCGTTTGCAACCAAACAACATACAACCAAACAACCAACCAAACAACAACCAACCAAACAACCAATAATAATTATTAGAGAGTGTATGACACTCGACAAACAACTGCGACATGTCATTAGGTCGATAGGTCGTCCCCAATTCTGGACTTGGTCTTTTAAGAGGAGCCACGACCACCCCTATGTGCTGATGGTGATCACCGGGGTGGTTTTAGTGAGGTAAAAATCCCACCGACCCCCGACCTAACACCCCTAACCCCGGAGGTCGGGTGGCTTGTGAAGGTTTCCCACCGACAACAAAAAAAAAGGTCGTTTAGTGCAACATTAAGTTAAATAATGCCATTTCAAGATTGAAGTGGGTAGTCTAAATTACAATATTATCTCAAAGTAATAATTAGAGAATGTTTCCTTCAAACTTTCTTTCATTAACAGCTTAATAGCAAAGGCTAATTCGGCAGTTTGGCTTGAAAAATACATTACCCATCTATGTAACCTCATTGCTCGGCAGTTTATTGTGCAAAATTAAAATATGAGCTGTAATCGTGCCAAGTGTTAAGTAAGTTAATGTGAGTCCACAAACGACATTTTTAACGCCGCAAGTCTCACAAAACAATCAGGGTAACAACTAAGGGTAGGTAATTTTATTTTTATACGGTTTACATAAACGTAACTAACATCTGGTCTTTATTCTTTGGAGGGTTAAGCAGAGGTCTACCAGCGGTGCTATTCTGTAAAAATCTCACCGTGAAAACTTAGATGAAGTGAGCGTGGAGTGAGCTGTCAAAAGTGTCAATTCCTAGCAAAAACAAACTCACTTCACATAAGTTTTCACGGTGAGATTTTTACAGAATCGACCGGCTGTACACCTACCTACAGCACACCCAAATAAATGTAATAATTTTTTATCCGTTAATGCGGAAAGTCCTCCAACTCCCATTAATCTGATTGGCCTAAATCTCTCGGAACACAAAAACTCTTTCACCATCTATACGAATAATAAAGCTGAAGATTTTGTTTGTTTTTTTTTTTTGATGGTTTGAACGCGCTAATCTCTGCAACTCCCAGTCGGATTTGAAAATATCTTTTCGCATTTGATAGCCCAATTCATGAAGAAGACTATAGGATACTAGCTGCGCCCCGTGGTTTCACCCGCATTAATGTAGATCACGTGAGAATATCGGGATAAAAAGTAGCCTATATGTTAATCCAGGGTGTTAGCTACTTCCATACAATTTTTTATCAAAATTGGTCCAGCCGTTTGAGCGTGAAGAAGTAACAAACATATAAACACACACACTAACACCCCCACACACTCACAAACTTTCGCCTTTATTAGTGTGATTTAACCCATTCCCTGTCCCATGAATCACATATGATTCATGTTGATTATTTAACTATTGTGTATATGTACTTTGTGGACAGTGAACCTGTTAATATCACGCTATAACCTTAGGAGCCGAGCAAAAAGAACAAAGGTTAGAAAGAGCGATAAGCGAAAACTAAGGAACAGTAGAAGAGTGGAGTGGTGTATATACCTAGTAGTAGTTTTTTTTCTTGTCTGTTTATCTACATAAATGTGTACATAAATTAAATAAATAAGTAATAGCGCGGACGAGCGGGCACAAGAAATTTCACGGGGACGAAGTTGCGAACAGAAGTTAGTTAGCTAGATATTTTAAAAATGTATTTGGATTTTCTTAAATCAACGCAAAAGCGGTGGACAAATATTATTGAAGCCACCACCTGAATTCTGCTTTGTGGTCTTTATAATGTTTATCACAACGGGTTGTGGTTGTTTTTTTTTATGCTACAAAATTGTACTGTGGACCTCCACATTTTCCATTTCCCTTTTTGGTTTAAAATACAATCTCACCCACTCAAAGATATTTTCATGTTCATCTCATAGTAGGGGACCGAAAACTCTTAGCACAGCTCGCTGGCGGGAACCATTCGAATGATGGACGACCGCCAATGAGGCTCAAGTAGTGAATATTAAGAATTATTTATCAAAACTGTTCCGATAAGGAAAATATACCCTTTTCATTGCTACGAATGTAGGACAGCGAGATATTTATGTGTATTGAAAGAGATTATTGACACCTCTTGAGACATAATTCATTGTTTTCTTCTTCTACGAATGACATCGGCCAAGGAAACAATGGATGGACTGTGTGAATACTGATATGGTTAGAAAAGGAGTGACTACCGAGATGAGGACTATGGACGAAAAAGACATAGAAAGAAAGAAAGAAAATACGTTTGTCGGCGAGTCTAGAGAATTGGTTCGGCGATACCAACCTCTTTGCTTAATATTGTTTTTTTAGAAGATATGTCAACTGTCATTTTGACGTAACACCATGTACTGGGGAGGCGGCCCGCCAGATTGTAGAACAAAACGAAGTGAGGGTACATTCACATGGGTGAATCGTAAAAGACGAGATAGATCGGAAGAATTGTGTTAAGATATCCAGTTGTGAGTAAATTAGTTGCGCTCGCGCCCCACGTACTTGGTGGAATGTCGTTCACGCGTTATAGTTAGTTAAATAATTGGATTAGATATCTTGTGATTGTTCATAATGATTATCACATACTTTCAACTCCTCGCCCGGAAACCCACGCAACATAACCTCTTCTGATAAGGAAGATCTATTGCCTTTACGTTTATTTGCAGCAAACATGACGCATAAAAATAAAAACACAAGCGACAAAAAAAAACAAAATATCAAATAGGGAGAAAGTATGTGTCATATCTACGAAAAACGGCCATCGCTCAGCATAATGCTAAGACCCTATACGAGACAGAGTCCCAGCGCTGGTTTTCAGCGACAGCCGTCGTTGACGTGATGACGTCAGCCAGTGCAGCATGCGATTAGATATAAACAAAAACAACAATCAAAATAAGAAATAAAATAAACAATACAAAAAGATAACACAAAATAATAATATTAATGGTAACATTCCGGACAACGACTCACGCGCCGCCGCCGGTTATTAATAATCTGTGCGCAAGCGCAACTGTCACAAGGCTATAGATTTGACGTTTTGACATACTGTACGTACTATTTACATAATTAAAAAAAGAACATGGTGCATTTGCATTATAATATAATTAATGTTACGCCGACCCCAAACAAATTGATTTATTCCGATCGGATCCACTGATCTGATCTCCTGCTGGTTATTATTATGTTTTAATTTCTGTCTGATCCACTATAACTAGGTCTGATTCCCTTACTCTTTTTGACAGGTAAGTACAGTCGAGAGAAAAACAAACCATGTTCATGTAAAAATTACTTGTTTTTATTTGTTTTAGGGAAACTTTTCCCAACACCAGATAATTTTATCCACGGAATAATTTTGAATTTTTGCACGAGTGTGATGATCGTTTTCGTTTTCTTCGTGTCAGAAAGATTTCAGAAGGCGTAATTAAAACGTTCAAAATCTAGTCGCAATCTCATCTCGGCGACAAACAAATGTCAAAAACTTGTCAAATTGTAAGGAAACTAGAGGTATTTTTGACAGATTGAGACTGAGATCAGAATGTGGACGTTCTTAAAATTACGAGATTTGCCCCTTTTTTTTTTTTTTTGCGAATGGGAATTTATCGAATGACGCCTCCCGCTCTGGGTGGAGCGGAAGGGAGTGTCAGACTCTTACTGACTAAAACCCACCTGTGTTCCTTCCTTAGCCCTTTACGTTCCGGGCCAGCGGTAACCCTTTCGGACAATCCCGCTGACCCGGCAGGCTTCGGCCCTATGGGGCCCCTCCTCGATGCTGACATCTCTTTGAGGCGCGCGTGGAACACGTACGCGCCGTCCGGCACGGGCCTGGTCCTGATCGGACGGTGAGCTACCCATTACTCTCCGCCCGCAGGCCTGCGCCTACGGCGGCCGGGAGTCGTCACGTGGCTCCCGACGCCCGGAGCGTCTCCCGCGGCGGCTGGGACGGGAGGCTCTCTCCCTGAGCCGTCCCGCCACCTCCTTCGCTAGCATGACTGCTTCGCAGAAGGAGGTGACTGCCTGCCACTCCCTCTCGCCCCGGACCATGGCTTGCACCAGGGCCGGGCGCGAGAGGTCGCCGCCGAGACTTGCCCCTCAGATATTGTTGGCCCAAAACTTCGCATGACTGCATGATTTGAAATACAGAGGGCAGGATAAGAGGTGGAGCATAGTTTGCGACAAAGTTCCACATCCAAACCCTACTGTTGTTCCGTCGAGGTAGGCATAACATAACAAAGTTTTTGTGACTAACGGTACCTAAAATATACCTCTGCGTTTTAACATAAACATTTAGCTTGGCTAAAAAATAACACCCGTACGGGTCGATCGATGGTTAGGCTATGCTTGCCGGGGTTGGTCCGTGGATGAGTGACCATCCATTACATACCGAGACCCCTTGTCTACTCGTCGTTACACTAGTAACGAGGGGTGGACGGACTTTCGATCTTCTGACTACTAACTCAGAAGCCCGAAAGTCTAACAACCAAGAGATATCGTGCAACCTAGGCTTGTGGAAGTCAGATAGTCAGCCGCTCCATTTAAAACACTGGTACTTCTTTAGACTGTATGCTGACCACAACGAAGTTGGGAAAAGATTTGGCAGATGACATTAATAAAAGCAGTTTAAGAAATCCAAAAAATTGTGTATATTTCCAGTTATTAAAATCAGAGTATTGACCTCAATACAGGCACTGTATCGTGGAACTGACCGGTGTTGTCGTGGAATTTCAAAGCCCTGTCTATCTGCCACTCTCTCAAAGTTTTAACCTGAGTTCCAGGCACGACTTTATTATCCACGTACTTGGCTTTGTACAATTCGCTTCTGAAAACTTTAAGTTGCTCTTTTACATATTCTATAGGTACTTTTGCTATTGCTAGCACTTTTGGCTTGTAACTATCAGCTTCAGGCACATTTTTGGCTTCATACAACTCGTATATAAGGTACTTCTCGTGAGGTTTTGGAGTACGCAGGAATATGGCGTAGTCATTGCCAACATGGAGGAATCCTCGAAGGTTGTGTTCTGATTTGAATCCGTCGACGAACTGGAACATCTTGTGTAAACGAACTGAATTTGATTCGTCGAATAGTAACAGGCAAATTGTTGATATTATTTGGATCTGGAACGGTAATGTAAAAAAATGGTTATGTGCAATGTCAAAATGTTCTTGAACTTAATAATTTTCCGGATAAGAAAAAGATTTGAAAGCATGTCTTAAAAATATTTTTGGGATATGCCAAATATCAACTTATGTTAGAAAAAAAATCTAAAGCCAAAATGTTCGATCAAAACATCGTACAAAATACTGTGAAAGGACTGAAAGGTGATACCTTTCCCAGTATTTTGTACGATAATAAAGGTAATGATTTACCTACAAACTCTAATGGCAAAAATTTCCATAGATGCGGAAACAAAACAGACCACCTTTTTTATATCGTTCGCCTTACTAAAATATTATGTTTCAAGAGATTTATGATGACAAAGATGCATTAGAAGATTAAATTTCGCTTTGTTCTAGTTACAAGTGTTTTAAAAAGTACCTACACCAAGTTTATTACGACATGGAAACGTGACGCCCTATTAAGTGACTTTGAGGCTCTTTTAAAATAAAGGTGTTGGGTTTTTATGAACTACCATTTTAAAAGTTAAGAGTATTATGGTAATTTAAGAAAATGTTTTTATTTTCCTGTTAGACTTTGCAGATCTAAGAGGAAAATAAAAACATTTTCTTGAGTTAAAGGAAAGACGATTTTAAGAACGCATTTTATCTAAGCGAATCGTTAGTTTTTGAGCATATTATAATGTATACTTTACCTAAGTACACCTAGTACGAGTCCCTAAGGACTGTTGGCTAAATACGCGAGTCGATCGAGGGTTAAGCTACGCTTCCCGAGGTCGGTTCGTGGATGGGTGACCATCCATTAAATATCGAGACCCCTCCGTGCCTCGGAAAACACGTTAGGCCGTAAGGTCCCGGCTGTCATTTGGAGATCTTTGACCGTTATTACACTAGTCAGAAGAATTCGGACAGTCTCACCAAGGGGTACCTATTGTGTTTCCCAGTAACTGGGTTATGGAGGTCAGATACACAGTCGCTCCATGTAAAATAATTGTATTCGGCTGGACCCGGTTAGACTGGAAGCCAACCCCAATGTAGTTGGTAAAAGACTAGACAGATTGATAATTTATACTTTTATGAATTCAAGACATGATCACGATATTGATTGCAAAACCTTAATTGGGAAAGTGAGTAAACTAAAAAGACCTGAATAAAACAAAAACGCTTACCAACTTCATGTTAAAAAAAAAAAAACTAATAAACAATAAAACGAACTCCGTTTCAGCGATCGATACACATCATTACAATACGCGAAATTTAACTTTAACCGATATAAAATACGAATATTTTACGACGCTTTAAAATTTTAATGCACCGCCATTTTTTTCCAATATTTTTGTACTGCTACCAAATGAATGCGTAACGTTCGTTTCATAACAGTATTTTTTTTATTATTTTAACGATGTGCCTGCGAGCAGCATTGACAAGTGCTCAGAAGTAAAGTAGGAATGTGCTGGTACAAATGCAATATATGGAGAACTAGCTTCCGCCCGCGGCTTCGGTCGTGAGGTATTTCGATAAAAAAACAATCCTATGTCCTTCCCCGGGATGCAATCTATCTCTCTGCCAAATTTTATCGAAATCCGTTCAGTGGTTTAGGCGTGAAAAGGTAACATACAGACAGACAAAGTTACTTTCGAATTTATAATATTAGTATGGATAATGAACTAAGTTTGACTCACGCAGGTTTGAGAGAGGAAGAAAAACAAATTGTAGCAACTATTCGTCATTCTACGCATAATGGGGTTTATTTATAAATAAATGTTACTTAGAGTTAAGTTAGGATCTGCTTAGCTATATTTTTTAGGGTTCCGTATCAAAATGGTGAAACGGAACCCTTATGGTGAGACTCAGTCTGTTTGTCTGTCTGTCACAGCTGGATATCTCAAGAACTATTAATGCTATCAACTTGAAATTTGGAATAATTTTAGATGACGTTTGCCCAACTATTTTGCAAATAAGAAATAAATAAAAATATTTGTATATTTTCTGCAATATGGACTGAAAGGGGGTCTGAAAAATTCGAAGCGGGGCTACTAGGGCATGTGGGATATCATATGAAAGAGCGCAGTTTGCACATTCTCAAACATTTTTTCTTTTTTTTTGTAGGCCGCATAGTTTTCGGCTTTCGATGAAAAGTGTAAAAAAAAGTACCGCCCCCCCCCCCTATCTCCGAAGTTTGCAAAGAAAAAAATCTGAAATTAATCTATGTGATAGAAGTTTATGTAAAGATTACAGGAAAAATAAAGCAAAGTCTCTAAATAGCACACTTTTTCAGAAATCATTAACAAATGTTACATTAGTTCCACTATCGGTCAAGAGATGGCGCTGACATAAAACTGCAATATTCTACACCGCAGCGCACAGTGTTAAAATTCTCTGACGAATATAGGCCTCGACGATGAAAAATTAAAAACATGATGGTACGAAACCCTCGGTGCGCGAGTCCGACTTTCTCTTGACCGGTTTTTTTTACTTTTAAACGTCACATCACTTTAAGCAACGTTTCTTTAAATGCACCTGTTAGTGTAAGACAAATTAGAAATAAGGTGCAGTAAACGCATCTTAAAAGTCAGCTGCCAAGTTACCAAATCTTGCTTTAATGCCGTTTACGACAAATTTCGTTGTTCCACATCATCATCCTGCAACAGTCTACTGGTGGACATAAAGGTAGCCTCAATTAATAGATTTTCATTGATGACAATTAAAAAATCACACAGCCTTATCCTTTTTGTGTAGTCTTTGATCCCTTCATCATGTCAAGTTTTTGCCACCGTTTTTTTTTTCAAACCTTGCAAAATGTTTTCAGATTTTTGCTCTATCTTATTCTACTAAGGAAGCAAGTTGAAAACTGTTTTTCCTACGCCCCTTATTTTATTCTGATTAACTTTGTTGCAAACTCCAACACAGTTTATAGTTCACCGAGACACTTTTAGTTCTTCGCTTTTGTTTCTGAGGATGTGTGTGAAAGGACTTAAATTACAACTACCCACTACAGTGTCGTAAAAAATAGCCGAAGTCGTATATTCTGATACTAGCTTCCGCCCGCGGTTTATCCCGCAAGATATGTCGATAAAAACTATCCTATGCCCTTCACCAGGATGCATTCTATCTCTTTGCCAAATTTTATTGAAATCCGTTCAGTGGTTTGCATGAAAAGGTAACATACAGACAGAGTTACTTTGAAAGAGCGTTCCCTTTCATTTATGACTTTATTTTAGTAGTACACAGTCTGTGAAATTTTCATCCGATTACCTATTAGATACGGTTCCAAAGATACAGCCCGTTGACAGACAGATGGACGGACGGACAGCGGATCCTTAGTAATAGGGTCCCGTTGTCACCCTTTGGGTACGGAACCTTTCAAGCGAGGTATAATTTGTATTCATAGCGTGTAATATAGTATAATCTTGAAATGGACATCAGCAGCCCCGCTAGCACTTTACTATCTTATATTTTTATGAACATGGGCTATTCCTATTTAATTCGTTTCATATGAACTTAAGACCTCTTGTCGATCGCATCCAACTTTCTTCTTGATCGGTATGAGACGCGACCTTCCCTTTATAATTATGCACTCAACCAGATTGACGGTGTAAATGATATCATAGACAAGAATCCTTCATTGCTTCAAATCAACACAAACAAATCACAATTTAACATCACGCCTGTGATCCGGGTTAGGGCGTATTCCCGTAGTCCCCCAGGCTGGGGGGCATGCGGGGCCCACCAACTAGACGGGCATGCGCCGGGAGGGTTGTGGAAGTAAAGGCAGAGCTGGTTTCCCATGGCCCAAAAAAAAAAACAAAAGTTTACCTGGCGAAACCTGGTGTTGTAACTGGTATTAAGGTTGTACTAACACCCTTTAGTAACACATTTCGCCAGTTATGTTTAAGTCCCATGTAATAAGGGGCGACTCTGTAGCGAACAACCGGGCACAAATTTAGACTGATGATAAAACCCAACAACACTTTTCCCGACTCAGAAATCGAATCCAGCTGTGCTATTCTGTAAAAATCTCACCGTGAAAACTTAGGTGAAGTGAGCGTGGAGTGAGCTGTCAATTGTGTAATTTCAAGCAAAAACAAACTCACATCACCTCAGTTTTCACGGTGAGATTGTTACAGAATCGACCGGCTGTAAAAATTCTGTAAAAATCTCACCGTGAAAACATAGGTGAAGTGAGCGTGGAGTGAGCTGTCAATAGTGACAATTCCTAGCAAAACAAACTCACTTCACCTAAGTTTTCACGGTGAGATTTTTACAGAATCGACCGGCTGGACCTCATACTCAGCAGTCGTGCTTGCGACAACTATGCCAACGAGAAAGTCAAACAAATCCTTGTCATTAAAATATCTTTTGCAAACAACATGTCTCTGCAATCGATTCTACGAGAAGATAAGAGCTCCTCGTTAAAATTTATATTCTACGTAAAAATGGCGGGTAATAGAAACCCTGAATTTCCTGGGATCGAAGTATTAGGGGGCGACGGGCGACAGTGACTTATTATTTTAATATATTTTTCTGTTTGTGCCGACTTTTCTTGTTTGTTGAAGTAGGAGTTTTTTTTTGGAGTAGGGGGTTGTCAGAAAAGTTTTTTCTAGTAGACTTAATGTGTGTATACTACTCACTAGCTACTCTCCGCGCCTTTGTTCGCGTGACATTAATACCTTTTGTTACGTACACGTCAATGAAAGGCAGAGATCTGGTAACGACTGCTTTATTCAAAACTTGAATCAACCCGCATACACTTATTATCGAAGTACCGACATAACACCTTTTTATTTTGTTCCTTTTGTAAATTAAATGCCTAAGTTACTCCTTATAACATCAGCTATGTGCCAGTGAAAGCGGTCGGTCGCTCGGTCCAGCCGTTTCGGAGATTGAGCGGAACAAACAGAGAAAATTTTAAAAAATTGTGTTTGTTATAAATTTATTAAAAAGCTCTTAATTTGACATTACCAAAAGAAATTTCAATTTTATTTACTTGTATGTAAGTAAAGATATATGTATAGATTCGAAGTAGAAAAAAATTGGCCAAGTGCGAGTCGGACTCGCAAACGAAGGGTTCTGTACCACAAGGCAAAAACGCTGAAAAAACACGTTTGTTGTATGGGAGCTTTGTATGGGTATATTTATTTTATTTTGTTTTTAGTATTTTTTGTTCGTGCCCAGAAGACTGGCAGCATTGCCACGTTGAATGGCATTGTTAATTCTTTGGCCAAAGAACAAGCAAGCCCTCTGGTCACGTGAAGTGTAGACCAATTGGGGAGAAATTCCCTTAAAAACGAAGACACTCGGGCTCCATGACCCGAGCGTTTCGAACCCAAACGGCTCAAAACTGTAGTTATATAACGTAAGAAGAAGATTAGAGTATTTGCAACAGTCGAACAAATTATCAACTCAATAAATAACTCCTCACTCCCAATCATTCTCAAAGATTAGACAACTAAAGCAGCCATCGTAAATATGGTTAGTTTGATAGAAAGGCGAAATATACCCGTATACGGCCTCGAAATTACCTTATCATGCCTCCTTCCGCTTGAACTGGCTTCATTACTGACCCGCCCCTTATCTGTGGGGGGTTACAAATTTTGTAAACGACTAACAGATATTTTGGGACAGCGATTGATGTGTTCTGAACGAGGCATCGGTTTTATTTGTGCGAAATCTATTCTGGTTGTTTCGTCAAAGGTAAGGCTGTTTTGGGTCGTGGGATAACACACCATAGGATTGGATTGGATTGGGTATAGTTTATTTTGGAATGTGTGTGCATTTTGTGAATACATTATCTTGGTTGATAAGCATTTCCCAGAAGTAGGTAGCTGTAGGTGCTATTCAAACTTTGACAAAATAGATCCGAAAATTAATTGCTAATCCAGACAAATGGTAACAGTAGTACGGTACTGTAAGTAATGGTGGTAATTATTATAGTATTTATGTAGAACTAGCTTCCGCCCGCGGCTTCGCCCGTGAGGTACGATAAAAACTATCCTATGACCTACCCGGGGATGCAATCTATCTCTCTGCCAAATTTTATAGAAATCCGTTCAGCGGTTTAGGCGTGAAAAGGTAACATGCATACAGGCAGACAGACAGAGTTACTTTCGAATTTATAATATTAGTATGGATTATTTATTACATACTAATGTTATTTTTTTTTAATATTTAGTAATTTTATTCTAGGGGCATCGTCTTCACATATAATATTAATGTATACAACATAATGTAATTCATTTTAAAAGAGTAACGGTGGAGTTTCTTGCCCATTCTTCTCCATACGAAACTATCTTTTTTTTTTTAAACTTTGCCCCACCTTTTGAAAGGGGTGACTAGGATCAATTAAATTTTTTGTCACTTTTGACATTCAAAAGTGCCTATTGTGTAGGTATTTGAAATAAATGATTTGACTTAAACCTTGAATTAAAAAAAATACCGGTAATTGCGTTTTGCCTTTTCACGGAATCATGAAGCAAAAGCCAAAATAAGTATTACAGAAGCTATGAGTATTATTTCGATTGGTTAAAAGAGTGGATTGCTTCGTCCCCATCGAAGTTGTAAAATTTTCAGTCCAGTAGGTAATAGGTAATACGGGCTGGTTTCTGCAACTCCACGTCAAAGCGCGTATTTTCAGTCCAGTATTGACAATTTGAATACACGAAATGGAGTACCGCCAATGAAGGGTGAAAATCGTTAATAAATTAAACCATATATCAACAAAAATATTGTACTGTGTCAATAGAGGTGTTCTGGGGACTACATCCGAAATGAGTAGGGTTGTCGAGTTAACAATGTCATGTTTAAAAAAAATAAAGATATCCGGTTTCTGAGTTGAGAATTTAAAATTGATCACTTGTCGAACTCTATCTATGCATTACATAACAAAAAATTTAAATTACTTTGCAAAAAAACGAAATATTTTTTTAGGATTTCGCGGGCTTCTTTGAACTGTAGCGGTGTCTACAACGCCACATGCGAACAACGCGTCATACTGACTTCACGCAAATCCTGCATCGCGCAAGCAGAGTTTACCGCGCAACTAGCATAGATACAAACGGCCCGACATGAATCTTTGGGTCTTTGTCCGCCAGAAACAACACCCGTCTGGTCGGAGGATCTTTCTTTTTCTATAGAGTATGAGTGAACTTTACACCCTGTTCCTCATACCTCTATAGAACCACCTTCATTCATTATTGTATTAATTTCAGCCGTAAGACGTCCGCTGCTAGACATAGGCCTCCCCTAAACACCTCCACTTCGACTGATTCTGTGCTTCCCACATCCAGCGGATTCCTGCGGCCTTTACAAGGTCATCGGTCCACCTTGTAGGACGCCTTCCAACGCTACGGCTTCCGGTACGCGGTCTCCACTCCAGAAACTTTCGGCTCCATTGGCCATCTGTTCTGCGAGCAATGTTCCCTGCCCACTGCTATTTAACTGTGGCAATTTTTCGGGCTATGTCGGTTATCTTGGTTCTCCTGCGGATCTCTTCATTTCAATCGCCTTAAGCAATGCTAAATTAGAGTTGATTAATTAGTTCGTAACTTTAAAATCTTAACTCAGAAACCGTGTGTTAGTCCTTTTCCTTCATGGACATCGAGCAAGTTTGACGACTGCTGGTAAATGGCTGTCATTTTTTGACAATTAACCTTTAAATAACTGTCATTATACACAAATCCCAATGTGACAGACAGAATGACAACAACTCATGTTATGATTTTTTACACCCAAGTAACTTTAAGCAAATATGCGAACTAACAGTGTATCGCATGCACTGGCATACATGGCTACCGATAGCGATGAAACCCTTTGAAGATGCTTGTGATGAATAGTAGTATATAAGTAGTAGTGTATACCAAGTAAAATAAAACGTCTAGGTTCTAAAATAGTGTTCCTTATAATCTATGTCTTTCTTACTTCATCATAGTAAAAGTAACACGAACAACGGCCTATAAAAGTGACAAGTGCATGGCCAAAAATCTGTTGAAAGTCGTTTTGAAATTCGAAACGCTTTATACGATTTTCACTTCTTGTTTCTAGGCGCTCTAAAGTTTTTTGTGGAATTCGAATATCAAGTCGCACGTCGAATGTACACCCATATGTTTGGTATAATTTACAATCACATACTTTTGAATCACTTCGACGCCACACAGTTCTGACGCGAACTCCGTTCATTAGTATTGAATTTCTGATTTTGATCATCTACTTTTGCTGTTGACTGTACCGATAACAATAAAATTTCTATTGTCTGCTAATTAGACGCGCGACGGGTTAAGAGGTCAGACGGTAAACGAATTAAAATCGTAAAGGTATTACGGTAGGTACGGATTTAAAAATATGAACACAATGGAATTGGGAATTCCCCCAGCCCTGAACAAAAGCCTATCCCTGAAAACATTTCCTAATTGAAAGATGGGAATGGGAATTAATTTTTTGAAATGAACCCATTATATGATTGTCTGCCGATTAATATCCGCCTGTTCGCCTGAAACCGTTCGCCTTTTTTATGTACAAAAGTAACAGCACTTCCGATGAATAAAATATTGATTGGTGTAAGTACCTACCGGGAAAACGATATGACCAGGACATACGTACCGATATTATAACTAGTACTACCTGTATTATAGAATCTAATCGTCTACATGTTTGGCCAGACTGGCAGCACGGGCGCGGGGCGGGCGCGGCGCGGCTAACTCAAACATTATGAACTTCCTTTGAGTGTCCATAGTGGTCACGGCCTTGAGCGGCGCAGGCTGCTCGGCACGGCGAACGCGCGGGGAGCGCGCGGGCATCTCACGCCATAGCTCGTTCATGCTGAGCATGCAACTGATACTGCTATATTTGCTTTAAAGAAAACTGTTAAATACTATTTAGATAGAAAAACTAATGTATACGCATGTTTCCTTGATTTAAGTCGCGCATTTGATACAATAAATTATAACACGTTATGGGATAAAATGTTCAAAACTGGCATACCACATGACATTGTTTACATCATGAAGTATTGGTATGAGGGCCAAGCTAACACAGTAAAATGGGGGGAAGCCTTGTCTAGCGAGTATGTTCTCAGAACGGGCGTAAGACAGGGCGGATTAACATCACCCATATTATTTAACCTATATGTGAACGACCTGATAGAGGAGCTGAGCGGGGCCGGAGTCGGCTGTTCAATTAACAACGTACCAGTAAATAATCTTAGTTACGCCGACGATATGGTTCTGCTCAGCCCGTCTGTCACGGCAATGCAAAAGTTGATAGGAATATGTGAGGTTTATGCGGATAAGCATGGTCTTAAATATAATGTTAAAAAGAGCCAAACAATGTGTTTTCGCTATGACAATAGCACAATGCATATTCCGGACATATTTCTATGCAACGCTAAGCTGGAATCTGTCAAATGTTTCACATATTTAGGACATATACTGACTGAGAAACTTAAAGATGATGAAGACATTGAGAGACAAAGACATTCGCTCGCTGCCAAGAGTAATATGTTGGCGCGTCGATTTGCGAAATGTTCAAGTCAAGTTAAAATCACACTGTTTAACGCATACTGCCGGAATCTTTACACCTGTAAAGATTCCGGCAGATTCCAATCTTTGCCCTATGGTACAAATACACGCAGCGTGCTTTTAACACGTTGCGTGTTCAATATAATAACGCATTCAGATGCATACTGGGTCTGCCTTGGCGGTGTAGTGCGTCCGGCATGTTTGCCGAAAACAGGGTTGATGACTTTTACGCAGTCATGAGAAAGTCACAGGCCTCCTTTATGAACCGTATTCACAAATCTGACAATGGAATATTGAGGGCCATATACGAGGTAAACTATTTCTTCGTGTATGGCAATTAATATTCCAGCGGCAATAACACCTATCTATTCCCCTGTTGTTGTGTTGTTTTGTTTTTGTTTTTTGTTAATAATTTAATAATATGTAATGTTGGATATAATTTTGTTTGATATAATTTATAATCTCAATTTTTAAATTTTCGATATGATTTTTAATTTAATTTTAATTTAATTTAATATTTAATTTGTATTTTTTTTTTTTTATTGAATTTGTAATCTGGTTAAATTTTATATGGGTGTATTTTATATGGGTGTATTATACCTGAAATAAAATGATTATTATTATTATTATTATAAAAGTGGCCGCATAGGTGCGCGTCGCGGGCGCGGGCGGCTCGCGCGGGGATCGAGATTCTCAAACTAGTTCGAGCTTTTTTCTAGTAAAATAAGTCTTCTTAATCCATATTATATTTTGACAAACACTGGACACGACAACACGGAGAACACAACCGCGCTCTAGTGCGGACAGGCAACCCGCTCGCGTTCCCGCACCCTCGCCCGCGCCCCAGTCTGGCCAAACACTAAGGAGTATATTTTTATGTAGATATTTTGTCATACACTGACACGATACATATTACGTAGACTGCCTCATTGGTCTAGTGACCGCAGGCGCTATTATGAGCATGATGTCATATCATATCATATATTTGCATTCCACAATGTCGTGGGTTCTGTTCCCAGTCGGGCAAAGTGTTATTAGGTTTTTCCATCAGGAATTTCTAAATAGCAGCCTGGGGTTGGATTTGAGCCCAGTTAAAGGCAATAGGCTTGCCACTTAATACATGGGGCTAAAATTTAACCGGCGGAATGGTGTATAATAGGTGCACGAAGTGAGTAAGATGGTTGTTATGGTATGTACAAGGGTTAATGGAGGAACACCAAAGGAAAGTCCGTTGTAATGATTTCAATAATACGTTTATTATTCCTTATATTGAAAGGTGTGTTTATTAATATTAGGTGAGACGTGTGATCCCACACAAGGCTAATAGTAGTACAGTCACTAATTTACAAATGTCAATAGATAGATCTATAGAATATTCTTTATTATGTACACCTCTGTGTTTATGAAGGGGCTTGTGGCTAAGTAATAACAGCCGCTTGGGTCGATCGATCAGGTTAAGCTACGCTTGCCGCGGTTGGTCCGTAGCTGGGTGACCATCTTCATATACAAAGACCTTGCCTCGGAAAGCACGTTAAGGCGTTGGTCCCGGCTGTCATTCGTGGATCTTTGACAGTTGTTACGGGTAGTCAGAAGCCCGAAAGTCTGACAACCAGTCTTACCAAGGGGTATCGTATTACCCAGTAACTGGGTTGTGGAAGTCAGATAGGCAGTCGCTCCATGTAAAATACTGGTATTCAGCTGCATCTGGTTAGACTGGAAGCCGAACCCAACATAGTTGGGAAAAGGCTGTGATTACTTTATTATGTACACCATATGAATAAAAGATATAAAAGTAGATAAAACAATAGACACATAACAAAATAACAGTACGTCTACAGTATGAATAGTAGTCAAAATCGGTCATTAGAATCGTAGGAAAAATCGGCTCGATTATCGGTGCTACAAAAAAGTCTGACGTGGGCGCCCGGCAGCTCTAATATAAAACAAAAGACGAGTACCTACCTATCCTGCTGCATATAATTTGGCAGGGAGATGCATGAAAAATAGAAATTAATTTCTGGTTCGTGCAAGCCCTAAGCTTATCCTAATAAAAGCATATTTTGTTTTATGTTGTCCCGGTATTTATTTTCCATATATGTGCATATTTGATTTGTTACAAATCAAACCGAAAGCGTTGCATGTTAAAATATGTCCCAATTTTTTGATGTTTATATTTTTAAATTATTTGGTATTTGAATATTTTGTCATTGGACAGTCAAAGGCGTATTGAATGTTGCGCATACTGTATTTTCTGGCTGAAAATAATTTACAGTTCAGCGATACAATGATATCATAACGTGCTTACCACAAAGTAGAAAAGGCGAAAAGTTAAAATACCTACGAAAAGTCAATCAATAGAAACATCTTGAAGACTCTTATGTCCACACACACTACGTCGAAGGTACGCGACCGAAGTTTCGCAGTTAATTTTACGTTCCGACGCATTCGGCTCATATGACACACCATAAGTGCCGAACTTACGCGGCAGAAATTCAGTTGCGCACACGCGGGGCGCGGGCATGACTGCCCCCCGCTGCTCCCCGCCCCGAATCTTTTTCGGCAATCGAACCGAACTTCGGTCGCGAATAATGTGTACCTACTCTACAGAATACGTTGCCGCCGAATTGCCGCTGAATTGTCAGTACCTAATTCAAATAGCATTGTAGGCGTAATCATGCCGAACTTCGGTCGTGTACCTTCGTCATAGTGTGTTTAGACACTTAGGGCCCAATCACACGTACAACAACCACATCACAACCACAGTACAACGATAATTTGTATGAAAATGGATAGTTTATTTACACGTACCTACCACATTTCGCCGTCAACATCAACCACATCATAGCCACAACGCAACCACCAGTGAGACCGCACACTAGCAGCTGGCCACATTGCAAACACAACCTTGCATCGACCATTTGATTTGACCACTGCTCACCTACATTATGTTGCTGCGGTGTGGTCTGGTTGTGGTACTGTGATCGTAAGGCTGGCAATTTCTATATTTAAAGGTTCGAGGAATCAACTCTACGTGAGTGAAGCCAGTTTCATTGAATAAAAGTGGTTTTACTCGTATTATTGAAAATAGGTTCTATACGTAGGTACTTGTATCTCTGTGGGATGATTATACCTAGGAATGTTCTTTAATAATTCACAGGCTAAGTGCCTATCCAGTTTTCTTATTTTTACTGGGTTCAGATTGAAAGTCCTTAATTTAATCAACCTGTTAAAATGTTACATCGCTAAGCGGCTGGTCGACTCTTCACGCTGGCCTATTTTTTGGCCAAAGAAAACTGCCCAACGTGGCAATGCTGCCAGCCTTTTGGGCACGCAATTGGGTGCTGATTCCGATCAAACTCAATCCTAAGTATGAACTGAATGCAATCAAACTTGACTTGGAGGTGCTCGATTGAAAATAAACTTTGAGAGCCGACTCGAAACGTGTAGTGGAAGTCAACGAACTGCGAAGCATGTGTTTATTGCCAAAGAAATCAAATATTTTTCCTTTGATACTGTAGCTTCGGGTATTCGCTGAATTTCCGTGCTATTTTGCAGTGAACGAAAATTATGCGGAAAATATTTTTAAGCGGGTGTGTGTACCTTCGTAGCAGTGTGGCTGGGGGCTTCAATGTTTCTTATTTAGGAGATAGTACTGGACGCCCGCATTTCGCCAGGAAATATTATCTATGTATAGTAGGTACACCTCTTCCTTTCTTTTTTAAAGTTCTGTCGGTCTATTAAAGTTTGTGTGCGCTTAATAGTTCGTTAGATTTTATACTCTTTCAAAAAGATTTTTAAGTATCATGTACTGTAAGCACGTATGAGTCTCATCATCATTTTAGCCGAAAGACGTCCACTGCTGCCCCCAAGCACCTCCACTTCAACCGGTTCTGCACTTCTCGAACCCAACGGGTTCCTGCGGCCTTGTGAGAGGCCTTCCAACGCTACGTGATCCGGTACGCGGTCGCCACTCTAGAACCTTTCGGCCCCATCGGCCATCTGTTCTGCGAGCAATGTGCCCTGCTCACTTCCTTTTTAAGTTTGGCAATTCTTCGGGCTATGTCGGTTACCTTGGTTCTCCTGCGGATCTCCTAATTTCTGAATCGATCACGCAGGGAAACTTCAAGCATAGCCCTCTCCATTTCCATTTGGATGACTTTTAGCCTTCTTATAAGGCCCATTGTGAGCGACCACGTATCAGTTCCATATGTCATCACTGGCAACACGCACTGGTCAAAGACTTTCGTCTTGAGACACTACGGTATGTGGAACGAGAAGAAGGCACTTTACATTGAGTAAATATTCATCACCACTGCTCTCAAATCGATGAAGGATCCAGAAGCATAAATTCCAAGACATGCGCCATTTACTAACTGGGCGCGGGATTACGGCCCGCTCCCTCTCACAGAGATGAGGCCTGTGTCCCAGCTGTGGGAACATTATAGGCTGATTAGGAGGCAACAGACAATTTCATTATTAAAGCTAGCTTCTGCCAACGACTTCGTTCGCGTGGAAGCCATAAGACGCCACAATATACTAATTAACCGCCATATACATATACGGCCGCAGTATTACTTCGTTTTCGCTTGGCGCTCTTTCGAACTTTCTTTCTTATTGCTTTGCTCCTAAGGGTCGTAGGGTAATTTTAAATAGCCTATAGCCCTTCCAATAATTATATTCAAGAATCAATGCAAATATAATTTTCTCAAATCCGACTGGTAGTTCCAGAGCTTAGCGCGTTTAAACAAAAAATCTTATATGAAACAATATAAAATACATTTGTGCAAGTTCATATGGTGAAAATGGCAGTTTTCCTCGATTCGGGCGTTATAATTTATATCGCACCGGTTGTATTAACTACCTGCAATGAGACAGATGGCGCTGACTGCAGCCCTTAATTGGACAATCCGGAATTAATTAATGTCAGTTAATTGAACAATTAATTGGATATCCACGAAGGTGTGTCGAAATAATTGTTCGATAATAATTGCAATTAAACTGATATGTTTTCTGATGCATTTCTCCGTCAACGATGTTCGTCAGCGATCAGCGATTGGGAGTTTCCAAATCATCCCATTTTTGTCTATCGAACTGGAGATTCTTAACGGCGTAAAATCAGACCAATAATCCCCTTTATTTATAAACGTTGCTTAAACTTAAAAATGTATGGTTAAACAGTCGCTAATCATTACTTAGCTACATACTTCTAAGCGACATTTATAAATAAACCCCTAAGAGTTTATCAAATAAAGGAACAAAATTTATTGTGTTATTAACAAAATTTAAACACTGGATAATCTTTTTATACTAAATTAACTAACAAACTATTAAAATAAATATGTAACCTAACCTAACTAAAACTATCAATAAACTAAAATATGGCTCCAAAAAATTCCTCCGCACCTCTGTCAACTGGTACCCATGGATACCCATAGTATCGTTGTGTGGCAATGCTTACTGTTTAGCCAAGAACAGCCAGCCCTTGGGTCCCGGGAAGTGTCAACCAGCCGTTTGGAGATTTCGTTTAATTGATTACCATCTTAATTTTTATATATTAAATTTACTTATTAAAATCATTACATAATTATCTTACAATTTAACTCTAAAATATACATATTATATATGTAGTATATACAAGTATATAAAAAAAAGAAGGGAAAAGAAAAAGAGAGGAGCTCATTGGGCATCAAAAAATTCGTCCGCATCGCTGTCAATGGCATAAGTGCCCAAAAGGCTGGCAGCATTACCACGTTGGATGGCAATGCTTATTCTTTGGGCTAAAAATAGGCCAGCCCTCTGGTCACGTGATGAGTCAACCAACCGCTTGGCGATGTCCCGATATATTCGATGAGCACTCGGACCCCAAGGCCCTAATGTTTCAACCCCAAACGGCTCAAACATCTATGGGAGCTATCTCCCAATAAGGTTGTTATATTTGCGCCATTTGAGGTTTTCTGCTCCTGCAGCAGCCGCCCCAGCACAGCCCACCGTACTAGGAAGATGGGATGGCGCGAGGGTGTCGTCGGTAGCATCCCACACCAAAGGCCTACCCAACTTCCAAGGCATTATGGTCATTCCATCTGGCCTCTTCCCATCGTCGCGTGCCAAGCCATTGGGTTCTAAAACAGCTGGCACCCCGGCGGTGACAAGAGCCCGACGGATGATGTCGTTAATGCTGGCGTGCCGTGCCATCCGACCAGCGCTCTTGCTGCAGGATAGGCCATGGTGTCCGAGGCAGTCGACTGCTTCACCGCGTTGACAGCGATGTGGAGCTCCGCAAGGAGCACCCAGACGCAAACATGTAGCGAGCCGGAATGTGGTGTCACCCAGCATACTACCATCTTAAATTGTCCGTATATTCAAATCACAACTGTCATTCTATGACAGTTGTATGAAATGGCTATAACACGGCAAATTTACGTAGTGTATCAATTTGATAAATTAGTTTCCCACACTGTCTAGCTTACATTTATTTTATTTCCGTAATGACTGTGAAACTCTAAGCAATAAAAGGCCATATAGTATTGGAGAGACCTAAAGCAAATAAAATGGTGAATGTAGCGAGCGTGTCTGCCAGAAATTAATTGTTTAGCAAATTGACTACTGTCCCTATAATCAAATCACATCTGTCATTGTTTGATAGTGATAATAACACGGCCTTTTTTACGTAGTTAGTCAATTTGGTGAACAATTAATTTCCCTGATTTTACATTAAGCGGAAATTAAATGAAAAATCCAAACTTTGGAAGCTCGAAACAACAACTTTGTAAAAAAACATTTTTTTTTTAGTCTATCAACTCGTATTGGCCCCGCGTGGTAAATTACAGCCCACTCCCACTCGAAGAGAGGAGGCCTGTGTGTCCTAGCAGTGGGAACATTAAAGGCTGATTATGCTATACAAAGAAATACCTAGTTTTATTACAAATTTGTTGTTCCATACGTACGTTTCCAAACCCAACCTCAGTCACCGGGGAAAAACGAAGAGCATTCATTGGTTTTGTTTCAAAATTCTTCAATTTTCCGATTGCACAGTTCGCAACAGATTTTCACTTCAGTTTTGATCGGACGTTGTTTGTTTCTTCAAAAGGAAACATCGAATATCGTACTACACAATCTCATGTTGCTACCTGGTTTAAAGGTAAACAGAAAAGGGAATCGAGGTTTGCACGATTTTACAACTAGTTATTGGGCAAAATGTTATTAAGTTCTCAGTAGCAGTACCCTCGTGCCTCAAAAAGCACGTAAAGCCGTTGGTCCTGTGCCTGATCTCTCCCGGTCGTGTCGGTTTGCCGTCCCATCGGACTATGAGAGTAAATGAACAGAGAGTACACCTGTGTTTGATCACACACTTGTGCACTATATTATTATATCCTGCGTAACAGGCTAATCTCCGTTGAGATTGGCCACCGTGAACGAAATTGGTCGGAAGGTTTAAATTTTTAATGAGTTTCATCCCTGCTGTCCAATTAATCCCACTGTCCCTACTCCCTTACTAGTTACTAGTACCTACGTATTACTAGTCAGGGCTCGGAACTCGGTTGAAATTCTTAACCGGTTACGGTCATTGACCCCAAACCGAAATCGATTTAGGTTAAGGTTTGCACTTTACCGGTTATTACCGGTTTATGCGGGAGACCGGTTTTTCATGAATTTTGGTTTTGATAGTGGAAATTAACCGGTTAATACGAAGTTTGAACCCCCCCGGCCCATGCCACTCTCGCGAGCACGGTCTGGACGTTGCGATATGATTTATTTACAAAATTTTATTACGGAATTAACCGGTTAATTTGGGTGTCAAAACCGTTTGTGCTTAAGTAACCGGTAACCTTTATCATTTGGGTTTCATAAGAACAGTTCACTTGTTTAACCGGTTAATGAAGGAACGATATATTTACCGATACTTAATCGAAATTAACCGCTCTTTTTAAACCGGTTCAGAGCCCTGCTACTAGTACCTATCTCCCTTAAATAGGTAAGAGACATAAATAGGTTTTAAAATGTGAAAGTTTGTAGATACTTTGTTACTCAGTACCCAATAACCACTGAACCGATTTGGATAAAATGAGCTGCACAAATAGCTTTGACTTTTAATGACAATACATCGATTGTAACTGCAGCGGGGAAAAGCCAGTAAATCAAAACTCAAGCCATTTTCCCTTGGGGGTAGGCAGGAACTGCAAACGCCACGTGCTACGATCCTTACTCGCTTCGTTAACGATCATACACGCGCGCTTCTTGCGAGTACCACCAACGCACCTGACCTTTGAAAAAAATCCTAAATAAGGTACCTAAAGTATATAAATATATATCCTTCTAGGGCGTCCTCTCCCGGTGTTTCCGTTTACCTTAATCCCTTTGGTTAGTCGCCATTCATTCATCCTCTCAACGTGACCAAACCATCTAAATAAAGACATAAAACCATCTTATGGAAGACGATTATCAAAAGAGGAGGAAGTCAGTGGAAATGCCGAGAGCAGATGCCATAGAAGGACGTAAAGCTAAGCCAATCTCATTGGTGATGTCCTTTGTCAGATTCGAAGCCGCGCAACCGGATCGCGTGTATGACAAGATTAAAAATCGTGGAACTGCACGCGAAGGGGGCTTAGTCTATTCGCCCGAAACGTGCAAATCGTCACTTTGAAATAATTATTACTTTTCTATTGTTACGTTTTCTATTAGGTACATTTTATTGCAAATATTAAAAATGTGCCAATTCGTGCGAGTCGCTTGTAGAAAAAATTATATCTTTTAAAAGTGACGATTTGCTAATACACGTTGTGGCACGTGGAGTATTATTGTCTACCTTGCCTTAGGAAAAAAGTCGTGTTTTTTTTATATAAATGTTGCCCGCTTTGCGGATCTAAGCCCTACTGACGTTTAAGTTAAAAAAAAATTGTAAAATCCAAAAGTGCACGACTCCTATTGCTCATTTGATCGTATAAAAAACCGTAGAATATAGATATTATAATTTAGTTAGTTTTTTATTAATCACTAGCTGTGCCCGCGACTTCGTTCGCGTGGATGTCGGAACACAATAATGTGTCGCTTAGGAAAGGTGTAAAAGGAAAAATCTTCCGATCTTGTCTGGTAACGCTTTCCTTGCCTGGGGTTCTCAACCATAGCCCTTTCGACTGCACAGCAGTCACTGCGTCTTCAGGGTTCATAATGACAATGCGACGAAGTGTCACTTTGATTTTTGAGGATAAATAAAAATGAAAGCGCCTGCTCGAGGCTGATTGTCTGACCAAATAGCCATATTATGTCCATTTACCATAACATACCTTGAGGGTCGATATGGTGCATTTCCGACGTTTGGCCCCCAAACTGGAACGTGTCGGGGCCGCCATGGGATCTAGAGGCGATAGTCCTCGCGCGCCTGTATGAGTGGCGCGCGGAGGCACTACGCCGGGGGGAAGATTCGCTTCCGCGGCAAATCGGTGCGGAGCGGACAGATCTCCGGCGCGATCTCATGGCGGCATGGAAAGAGCGACTGTCGCTACCCAGCGCAGGGCACGCCGCGATAGCGGCGATAAGACCCCTCTTTAAGGAGTGGCTAGAGAGGCGCCACGGCGCCCTCACCTACCGCCTGACGCAGGTCCTCACCGGACACGGAAGTTTCGGGAGGTTCCTGCACATCATCAGGCGGGAGGAAACGCCCGGGTGTCACCATTGCTAGGATCGCTCAGAGGACACGGTGGAGGTCTGCCCCGCTTGTGCGGAGCACCGCCGTGTCCTCGTAGAGGCGATTGGCAGCGGCGGCGACCTCTCGCGTCCGGCCCTGGTGCAAGCCATGGTCCGGGGCGAGAGGGAGTGGGAGGCAGTCACCTCCTTCTGCGAAGCAGTCATGCTAGCAAAGGAGGTGGCGGGATGGCTCATGGAGAGAGCCTCCCGTCCCAGCCACCGTGGGAGACGCTCCGGGCGTCGGGAGCCGCGTGACGACTCCCGGCCACCGTAGGCGCGGGCCTGCGGGCGGAGAGTAATGGGTAGCTGGGTTTTAGTCAGTAAGAGTCTGACACTCCCTTCCGCTCCACCCAGAGCGGGAGGGGTCATTTGATGATTTCCCATCCGAAAAAAAAAAGGGTCGATATGGTTTTAACCAAGACAATGGCTAAAAATTTAGTTATTGTCTCGAAAACATAATTTACAATACCTTTTTACGACATGGCAGTGCTACTTGTATTGGGTGTGCACCTTGACGTATCGCTGCCGGCCATAGTCGAGTCGACGGCAGCGAAGAGTCCTGGGACGCGGTGGTTTCCTTCTGCGAAACGGTCGTCTCGCAGAAGGAGGCTGTGGAAAGGGAGAGGGAGATCTCATCCACTCACCCGGCCCGCAGTAGGCGCATCGGGCGTCGGCGGAGGGCGTACAACGCCCTCTTCCAGCCCCCCTAAACGGGTCCAGGGGCGACGAATTCGGGGACGTCTGTCACCGCCAACACATCAGGACTTGAGCTGGCGGCGCGTAGTGTTCCACGCGCGCCCCTCTTTGACGTCACCAGTCGGGGGTTGCGGAAGGATCGTACGGTCCCGCAACCCCCGACGTAGGTGTGAGACGGAACACTGGGTTGATTTTTAGCCTGACAGACCTCGCCGCCCGTTCCAGGGCGGCGGACATCCATGAAGATTTTCCACCCCGTCAGATAGGAAACGACGACTTCATCTAGTTTAAAAAATAAAAACATGATTGACGTGTAAAAGTGTTTGTACAAACCTACTTACAAAAATAAATTCATTTATCATTGCAATCTTTATCACTCAGAACACCACATCACATAATACATTACATTCTTCATTCTCTTCTTCTTACATTATCCTCACTTTTTATTTGAAATTCTTTTAGCGCCACTAATCAACCAACAATCGAAAGCGATTAACATTATATTATGTAATCATTACTTTTTCAAATAACACAGGCAGAAGTGACTGTGATAGTCATCTTATAGGTAAGCCTGCATGACGTGATTATTCACATAATAATGTTATAAACACAATAATTTTTTTTTCGTTAGTACTATAAAGCGCCAATAGATGTCATTACGTGTATCCAACTTACGTAATGAAAGTTGTTGTAGAATACATTAAATTGATTATATCTTTTGATACAGTGAAGCGATTGCGATTAAACCAAAACTAACTACTACTCCGAGTTCTACACTATATTTGAGTATAAAAATTTACCATATTGGTTTGGTACTTTTTACGTTGAACGTGTTCAAATCAAATTTTGTCACATCCAAACAGACAAACCGACAAACCGACAAACAGACAAAAATTCAAAAAATTGATGAAATGGCATCTGTTGGTTATCCTATAACACCCCAACTATTTTTTTTTTTAATATTTTCAATGTACAGAAACGCCTCGTCTACAGATTTATTATATGTATAGATAATTAAACTACTTTGAATAAAAGAGCCATCATTTTCAATAGGATTCCTCCAATGGGTGAAACGAATCTATGAAAAAAACTTGACTAATATTTTATAATTGATTTTTCGCATTGTTTTAGAAGCCCGTGGCTAAATAATAACAGCCGCACAGGTCGATTGATCAGGTTAAGCTACGCTTACCGCGGTTGGTCGGTGGATGGGTGACCATCTTTACATACCGTGACCCCTCCGTGCCTCGGAAACCACGTTAAGCCGTTGGTCCCGGCTATCATTCGTGGATCTTTGACAGTTGTAACGGGTAGTCAAAGCCCGAAAGTCTGACAACCAGTCTTACCAAGGGGTATCGTATTACCCAGTAACTGGGTTGTGGAGGTCAGATAGGCAGTCGCTCTATGTAAAATACTGGTATTCAGCTGCATCCGGTTAGACTGAAAGCCAACCCCAACATAGTTGGGAAAAGGCTAGGCAGACGATGATGATGATGAATTGATTTTTTCGCAAGATACAATGTTTTCAGGTGTCACACTTGATTGACGGGAATTTTTTTAGAAATATTTTGTTGTTTTTTTCATTTCTACTGAATTAAATTTTTTTTGAAGAATTAAATCCATTAAATTATCAATACAATCACATCACACTAATATTATAAAAGCGAAAGTTTGTGAGTGTGTCGGGGTGTGTGGGGGTGTGTTTATATGTTTTTTACTTCTTCACGCTCAAACGGCTGGACCAATTTTGTTAAAAAATTGTATGGAGGTAGCTGACACCCTGGATTAACATATAGGCTACTTTTTATCCCAATATCTACCACGGGATCGAAACTTATGCGGGTGAAACCCGGGGCGCAGCTAGTGGTATATAAATTGAGTAGGTTCTTTGTACTAGCAGAAGTATAACAATCGAAACAGTTGCAGAAAGGAGGCAAAAAAATGTATCCATCGTAAAGCACTCTCTAATGCTTCGAATTATGAGTAATGAGTCCAAATGAGTCGTGCAATACAACCATTCTATAGCATTTTGATTTAAATTTTAACGAAAATTTCAGTTAGTAGGTTATCACACATAAATATGAAGTAAGTTTTTAAACTAAATTAGATAATATTTTGAGTGAAACGAGTTTCAATTTCAAAATAGTCGTTTTTATGTTACCTACGTCTATACTCTGCGCGTTCGTGCTAGGCACACTAGTGGTAACGAGAGCGGCTTCTCAGCGTGGGGTTCTGGGTTCGATACCCAAATCGAGCAAAGTGTTATGCGGTTTTCCTATTCAGAATTTTTGAATAACAGACTGGAATATAGATTTATTTTATTTATTTAACCATGTACACACATATATATAAACAGACAAGAAAAAATCAAAACAGAAAATGCCTGTGTGTTGTGAATTTATGCCTGTTTAATAGATTTAGGTTTGCCCTTTAGGGAAGTCCGGGTATAGCTCATAGGCCAAGCAAAGTGAATACGCTTTCTCGTCAAGAACGTGTCGGAACAAGCAGGCGCCCCGCGCCATGACACTCCTCCAACCATCCACTTTCGCGGGCAAACAGAGCTAGCGGAAGGTCGCGGCGCGTTCGAGGGAATAATTGAAAAACAAAATAGTGAAGTTTTCTTATTACTTTTCGAGATACTTAATACTTTAATAACTCATATAAAAGTTAACCATATTGTTTTGTACAATTGTGTCCTCTAAGTGCATATTTTCAAAGTATAAATTCGGAGAGTTTTGTTACTTTGTCGTCACTTCATTTGGTTTTAGGTTAGGTTGAATGAAATGAATCGGTATAAGACAAAACGATCACGGGCAAAGTCGATACGGTATTCGCTTTACCCTAGTTGGCTTACAAGCCATACAGTTTTTTTTTAATTTGTTTTAGATGGTATATAAATACAAGAGGAAGACAAATCAAGCCCAATGGAGTGAGGACAGAGATTTGTTATGCTTGCAATAGCAGATTGCAATTCTGGCATTCCTGTGAAAACGACCGCAAAAAAGTATGGTCTACCTTACGCCACTCTTTATAGGCTTTGGAAAAAAGGTAGCTAAATATAAAACTATAAATACGAACAATATTTACTTTAGCACAAGTATAACTTTTCTGTATCTTCTTATGACAGTTTTAAGAGCCTCCATAAGGATTTTCTTGCAGTTACTGTGATTTAAGGAGTAGATGATTCCTTTATCATTTAGCCTATTATAGAGTAGTGGTCCGAGGTACAGATAAAATTTGGCTCTGAAAGCATGTTTTGTACTTTTTTGAAGGCAAACAATATCTTTCCATCTCCTTTTTGTAAATTCAGTGCTGTATGGAAGCGCTGCGTGTTGATTTAGTACAGTGCTCGCTCATTATAAATAACTGTCGAACTGTGTACTTTACAAGCTTTATACAGGATATTAGTGGGGAAAAGAAAAGTGCGGCCAAGTAGCCATCTTGAGAATAGCTCTTTGAGCTCTTTCAATGGGCAATAACAAAGTTTTACCCGCCCCACCCCATGAAGTAATACAGTAACTCAAAATTGACTGACAAAGAGCAAAGTCTACTTACCTAATTATTTTTAGAACTGCTATAAATCGTATCTTTTTGACAACGTATATCAGCTTACGAATTCTATTATTTAGAGCTTCCATTATGTGTTTTGAAGGAAAGGGTTTCATCTATTATAATACCCAGGTATTTTATTTGATCAGTCTTTTTGATAAGGACACTTACACTGGTTATCTGCAAGGACTGGGCAACAATGAAGCAACGCTGAGGGGATCTTCGATATTTGCGCATCGAAAATTTAATGTAATTTGTCTTCTCTGCAATGTTGAATCCGTGTTGTGCAAGATTGTAGACTTCATTGTCTCAGTCAGCCGAAAAAGTAGAGCAGTGTCATCAGCGTAAGATATGATAGTGCCATGCGCTAGCTTCAGATTGCAAAGGTCATTTATGTCGATCAAAAACAGAGTGGATCCTAAAATACTTCCTTGAGGAACACCAAAATATGTGATTTTTGAACACCGCTAAAAATATTTCCAATATTACGCTTTACGTATAAAAACTACTAATTCTAATAATACTTTTGATCCTCGACCACTTCGGTGAACCTACGTATGTATGTTCCCTCATAACTTCAAAAGTACTTATAATAATTTGACAAATGAAGTATCGTTTGAGTCCTGGGAAAGGACATAGGATAGTTTTTATCCCGATATTACCACGGGACTTATGCGGGTGGCTAGTCACGCAATATTTTAAAATACCATCCACAGCTAGCGACACGTCGTCTGCCACGTACTTCATAGAAATACATAGAAACCAGTCGCCTCCTGCTATCGTCTGCAGTCAGCTACGGGCTTGCACAGATCAACCTTCAAGCTACTACAATCTGTCAAATTTCTTTAATAAATTTTCAAATTTGTCGCTAAATAAAGTTGATTCAAAGAGAGTTCAAAGTTGATTGGGAAAAATTTACAGTTTCGGGTAGCTTGATGTTCTGGCGTCTGTATCTTGACATAACATATCATCACGCGAGATGTACTTACCTATACATATACACCCACATTTCGCTAGTTATGTTTAGGTGCCATGTACTAGAGGCCTATTGCTCACAACCGGACACAAATTCAAACTCCGGAACTAAGAAATTTCACATGGAAAAATCCAAATAATACTTTATCGGACCTGGGAATCAAACCTAGTACTTCATGCTCAGCCGTAGCGTATGTGACCACTAGACCAACGAGGGTGTCATTTAATATATTTGATTACTAGCTGCGCCCCGCGGTTTCACCCGCGTAAATGTCGATCTAGTGGGAATATCGGGATTCGGGATAGAAAGTAGCCTATATACTCGTATTAATCCAGGGTGTCAGCTACCTAAATACAACATTTTATCAAAATTCGTCCAGCCGTTTGGGCGTGAAGAAGTAACAAACATATAAACACACACACACACTCACAAACTTTCGCCTTTAAAATATTAGTGTGATAAAATTAATTATTCATTAATTAATATTATTTTTATGTCTGTAATTTATATGTTGTAAATAAGTCTGTGGGTGTATCTAAATAGTAAAGAGTATTCCTTTATAATTAAAACGAAACCATACATTTACTCCCATTAAACATCAGTAACCTCAACCGATCGGGAACTGCAATAATATCATATTCACCGAAAATCAACGCCATACCGAATCTATTAATTAATCCCGGGACCTTTTCATCGGTTATTGGATATAAGCCGGTGACGGGATTCCGATAGCCGTTCTGAGCCTTTCCAAGACAGACGAAAGCCAAGCGATGTGATTTATAGCCCGCAGTATGAAGTACAGCTAATTATTAATTAGTGGCTATAGTGATGATGTCATCACTAATAACCACTAATGAATAATTCCGAACCATGTTCTAACCATGTGGTTAGATACATGACACACACACTCTGACTGGTATTCATCTACATCCGATTAGACTAGAAGCTGACCTCAACATAGTTGGGAAAAGGCTAGGCAGATTTATGATGAGTTGTGATAAAATGGTTATACCTAGTGGCGTGTTAATTATACTTATAATTACTTAGAAATTTTCTCATAATCAACGTCGCATATTTACGCATAATAATCAGCCATATGCATATTGTGTGCAGTGGACACATTGCTGGGACACAGATCTACCCTCAGTGAAAGGGAGTAGGCCGTAATCCACCAGGCTGGGCCAGTGCGGGTTGGTAGATGTCACATGTCTTCGAACTTTATGGTTCTAGGTCATTCCGGTTTCCTCACGATGTTTTCTAGCACCGTTTTGAGAGTAGTGGTAATAAAATAATAAAAAAAGTATACGCTTGAATGGGTGAATGATGATTTACGTCAACTGGACCCGCGGGTCCAGTTCCGAGTGGGTCCAGTTGACCAAAGAGTCGAACTTAAAACCTACAACTCGTTAAGTCGTCGTCGTCATCAACATACATATACACACGCATACTTTACTTTCAAGACAATTGTAAGACTTGATTAAATTAAATACGTATGCTTAAATAAAATACAGTTTTGTCTTTTCCTTTTACTACTCATTTTCCTGGAGAGCGAAAGCGCCAAATCGACAAACAATCTTGCTTGGCATACCGAAAAAATAATTTTACATGTTCACACGTCTATCAGATTATGTAAAAAGTTTATGTGTAGTCATTTAAATTAATCATCTGAGGGGGAACGAGACCTTCCATTTTGATATGCCTGTTTCTATTTAGGTCATGTTCAGGACCTCCCTACCCGCCTGTGGGCGTTTAATAATGAGGGTAGCAACTTGAGGATTAAGACTAAGAGGGGGAGGACAGAGGCAGCCATGATTTCTTTGCCATGCTTGCCAAATATAGTAATTTTGCCTGACTCGTTTATTGTAGCAGTCATTGGTGCCGATTCTGTTGTTCACAAACTAAACTAAATTTAAGTTCACTGCATCTTTTTCTTTCTATTTCTATTAAAGGACAGAAGATAAATTTTAGGTTAGTCCTGTCAAAATAATCAGCGCCTGACGTAAATTGACAGGACTAAACTAAAATTTATCGTCTGATCTTTGCATAATGAAAAAGAAAGAGAAAGTTGCACTGAACTTAAATTTAGTTTAGTTTGTGAACAAGGGAATCGGCACCAATAGGAGGTCGACTTAAAATATTATGATAGACTAGAGATTTTCTCATTTTGTGGTGCTACGTACTTGTTCAGGGCTGCATATCATTCGGCAGTGTTTGTTGAACAACAAAGCCGACGCCAGCAATTACTACACATATTCGGTTTTCATTCGGCTCGTGCCGATCTGAAAACTCAATCCGAAATCTACCCTCGTGAATCATGTTCGGTTAGGCTCGGCACAGTTCGACCTAAGCTGGCCGGCTTTTTCCCGGGAATATATTTTTTTTTCTCAAAAATATAACTGCGTCGTTAGTCTGTTCGGGTAGGCTCGGCACAATTTGAGCTAAGCTGACCGGCTTTTTCCTGATAATATAACTTTTTCCTCAAAAATATAATGCGTGAGGTCATAGGTTCGTTCGTTAGTGTTATTGGATTTTTCCATTAGCAAATTCTAAGTAGCAGCCTGAAGTCTGGATTTTTGCCCGGTTGATAGCAATAGGCTCGCCTCCTATTACATAGGGCTTAACATAACTGGTGAAATGTGGTTCTTTAGGTACACGACATTCCTTCGGGGATTACAGGTGTGAAAAGTAAGTAAAAGAAAGCTTGACCTAAATTTATTTATCTTTTTGTTGCTGGAATCCTGCTTTTGCATACATCAAACTTGAACGCAAAGCACTTAAGTTTTGAACAACAACGCTTTGAAAAGTGACAAACTGCGATATGGTCCATTTGCCAGGATACGAGCCTCGCAAATTAGTCTGGGCCAGTTCCCAGAAGTTTATAACGGGGGCAAAAGTATTCGCTTTGTTGCGCTCGCCTCTACGCTGTAGTGAAGGCGAGGCTGCAAAAAAAAACAAAAATAACAAGTGACATGGGCACTAACAAACACTTTACTAGAGAAACTTAGCACGTCCGACGATCATTGGCATCTTGAAAATAGTAAATTACTAAATTACTTCTTTTCCCGATACCCGTGGGCTACAATTTTTTATGTTTTTAAACGTTTTTAGGGTTTCGTACCTCAAAAGGAAAAACGGAACCCATATACAATCATTTTGTTGTCCCGTCTGCCTGTTTGTCGGTGAAGACCCTTTTTCTCAGGAACGCGTGGAGTTATCAAGTTAAAATTAATATCAAATATTTGGGCTGCAATCCCTTGAAGCAGTGAAAAATCAAACTTCTACGTCAACGAAATCAAAAGATACGGGTGTTTATGTACCGGAATCAAAATCTATAGGGTACTTCCCGTTGACCTAGAATCATGAAATTTGGCAAGAAGCAATGTCATGTAGCACAAGGAAAGGAAAACATCAGAAAACCGTAAATTTGTAGTTACATTACAAAAAAAACCCTAAGCAAAACCTAACAAAAGATATTTACCATGCTTAAACTTGAGAAGACCGATAGCTGCGTGCCATATTTTAAAAATTACAAGATATTAACTTTGCCGTGCTTGTAGGTACAGCAGTGGTGGCCAAGTGGTAACGGCCATGGTTTACGAGTTGTAGGTCGTAGGTTCGAACCCAGACAGGCGCTTTACTTTGTGTAAATTATTTCATCACCACTGCTCTCAAAACGGTGAAGGAAAACATCGTGAGGAAACCGGCATGTCCTAGAACCAAAAATTCGAAGACATGTGACATCTACCAATCCGCACTGGGCCCGCGTGGTGGATTACGGCCCACTCCCTCTCACCGAGAGGTCTGTGTCCCAGCAGTGGGAACATTATAGGCTGATTATGGTATGGTATGGTATGGTAGGTACATATTAGAAGTGGCTGTGTTTGTTAAGTCGAATCCGCATATCTTCTTCTATCTTCTTATATCTTATATATATATATATATAAAATGGTAAACTGACTGACTGATTGTTGATATATCAACACACAGCCCAAACCGCTGGTCCTAGAGACATGAAACTTGGAGGGTGTGTTCTTTGTGAAGAGTAAGTATCCACTAAGAAAGGATTTTTGGAAATTCCACCCCTAAGAGGGTGAATGGGGGGAGGGTGAAATTTCACGCGGACGAAGTCGCGTGCGGAAGCTAGTTTACTATAAGGGTCTAGCCGACATATTCCCACGCATAGATGTGACAATGGTAACCTAATGCGCAAAGATGTATGCTGTATGGCTCCAGTCATTTATAACAAAGTACCTAAAAGTTTGAGAGAACTACCTCAACCTATGTTTAAAAATAAACTTCGTACTTTTTTGACCGCCACAGCATATTATAGCGTTACTGAGTTCCTTATTGAAAAGGAATTTGTATTGACATAAGTAATTAGATTCATTTGGAGCTAATTATATAATAATGTTGATTTACTCTATAATTTTAATAACCCTATAAGCACTTTCTTGTACAACGTTTATCCCCTTACACTCCGTGTTATTAAGCATTCCCCATCATAGAACCTATTTCTTCAACCTAATCCTCAAGGTTCTCTCAATATTAGGATTTAATCTTATCATTCAGTGCTTTTTCATTGAAATCATTATCACATGCGTCCCACACTTCTTCATCAATTGCGTCTCACAATCATGTCAACTACTTATTCTTTTTCGTATCATTGGCACGACAGTTTTTAAAATTTTGCTGGCCTAAATCTTCGCCACTTCTACGGCGTTATCGGTGGCGGTGCAGTGGTCACTTTGGCCTGACAAGTTTTGGGGCATACAAGGCAGGATTCCTATCCTGCTTTGTATGCCCATAAACTTGGCACCTCCTGGTGAAGCATAGTTTGTTACTCAGCTACACATCCATATTCTGCTACCGTTACGCCGAGGTAGCCCCCACTTTACGAGGTTAGACTCATATCAACTGACAGAGTGTGATGTTTCGAAATGTAGCCATCTTATAGTCCTATCCATACTAATATTATAAATGCGAAAGTGTGTCTGTGTGTCCGTCTGTCTGTTACCTCTTCAAGCTTAAACCGCTGAATAGATTTAGATGAAATTTGGAAGGTATAGAGATAGTTTGAGTCCCGGGAAAGGACATAGGATAGTTTTTATCCCGATATTTCCACGGGATCGACATTTATGCGGGTGAAACATAGGGGCGCTGCTAGTTTCAAATATGTACAACCATACATACACTTACCTATCTAAAACAGATTATTTTTTTAGATTTAGGATAAAAATGTATGCTTGCTTCAGAAAGGTCAAGTGTGTAGTATTAGCAACTGGCGTGCGTGTGTGACCAGATGTATGAAAGTAAAGGAGGCAAAAGGATTAAGTATGAATCGTAGCAGGTGGCGTTCTGTAGTTTCTGCCTACCCTTTTTTTTTGTGGATGGGAAATCATCAAATGACCCCTCCCGCTCTGGGTGGAGCGGAAGGGAGTATCAGACTCTTACTGACTAAAACCCACCCGTGTTCCTTCCTTAGCCCTTTATGTACCGGGCCAGCGGTAACCCTTTCGGACAATCCCGCTGACCCGAAATTCTGCCTACCCTCATGAGAAGAAGGCGTGAGTTTGTGTTTTTATGTTTTTGTATGCTTGGTTTTAACCTTTTGACCGTCACACGTCAAAAAATCAAAAACGTGCCCTCAGCGTCTAAGTCTGTCATGTAGTCAAACCGTGGCGTGCTGGGTACATTTTGGTTTGTCATCTATACACGACTGTGGCGGTCAAAAGGTTAAACCCAAGTATCATAACTTTATTCATTTTTGAAAAAAAAAATTAAATTAAAAATTTAAAAAACCCCCGACAAAAATAAAATTAAGGAATCCCTACAAAAAGTATGAAATAAAAAACAAATCTTATGGAAGTCGGGGGACCGTTCTGTGGAACAGCTTCTATTCTGAGGTCCCCCGACTTCCATAAGATTTTTTTTTTATTTCATACTTTTTGTAGGGATTCCTTAATTTTATTTTTGTCGGGGGTTTTTTAAATTTTTAATTTAATTTTTTATTTCATGCTTTTTGTAGGGACTCTTTAATTTTTGTATTTCATTTCTTTTATTTTCTTCCGTTTTAAGATTCTGGTAATTTGGTGTTTAATCAGGTTTTTTATCCGTCAAAAAATATTGATTAATTTATAGTTGAAGAATATTTTTTAAGACTAAACAGATTTTTTTGTTTTATTATATTTTTCAAGTTTTTAGTTTTCATTTCGTTAGGTAGTTAATATTCCTCATTCCCTTTCAATATAGTGTACATTATTCTACTTGTCAAGCCCTTGCATTTGATACCTATATTGAAGGAGTTGTTAAAAAAAATGAAATTCGCCATTTTGTGGTGGCGGCCATCTTGGATTTGAAATTTTTAATAGTGTATAGTATTCTACTAGTCAAGCCCTTTCATTTGATATCCATATTGAGGGAGTTGAGAAAAAAAAATGTAATTCGCCACTTTGTTGTGGCGGCCATCTTGGATTTGAAATTTGTTATAGTGTATAGTATTCTACTATTGAAGCCCTTTCATTTGATACCCATATTGAGGGAATTGTGAAAAAATATGTTATCCGCCATTTTGTAGCGGCGGCCATCTTGGACCGATTTTCATCAAACATAGCTAAGAACACTCCCGACTAATACACCTTTCAAACAAAAAAAACTAAATCAAAATCGGTTCATCCGTTCGGGAGCTACGATGCCACAGACAGACACACACACACACACACACACACACACACACACAGACACGTCAAACTTATAACACCCCGTCGTTTTTGCGTCGGGGGTTAATAATGCAACACGCATGTTAATACTCCGAAAGCCAAAGCTTAACTTCGCAGACTTCGAGATAAATAGAAACTGAACAAATAGTTTTAATTAAACAAAACACATGCGAGTCGGTAAGTTATAGAGTTCGTTGTTCGCTGTTCTGACAGAGCTTGAGTTACTGAATACAATGAATTATTTAGTTTGAGAGCAGTGGACTTACGAGTTGTGGGTCGTGGGTGCGAACCCTGCCAGGTGCTTTACTTTGTGTAAATAATTTCATCACCAGTGCCCTCAAAAACGGTGAAGGAAAACATCATGAGGAAACCGGCATATCCTAGAACAAAAAATTCAAAGACATGTGGCATCTACCTACCGGTACTAGGTCCGCGTGGTGGATTATGGCCCATTCCCTCTTGAAGAGAGGAGGCCTATGTCCCAGCAGTGGGAACATTAAAGGCTATTTATGTATTCAAATTGAACGAAGACTGTGGCTTGCTTTTCGGAAAAATTTGTTTGTTTGTATGTATGGGGTAATCTCTGGAATTTTTTTTCACTAGTAGACGTATAAGCTGTTTTACCCATATTTACAAAATAAATGTCTATTCTATTCTATAACAAAATATTGTGTTGGTAGGTAACCATACTATAAAAAAAAACGCAAAAAGTTGCGTTACACCGAGGAAGTTCCGAATAAATGACGATGTCTACAACCAACGCTACGAAATGGAGTCCAATTATAGATGTATCTATTATTAAGCATTGCTAACAATGTTCAAGTATAATCATCTTACTTAAAACAATCAACACAATTTTATTTTATTTATTTATAATGTGAATATAGGTGTTACAAATTGGCTTAAAGCTAAGATACAGTTATGGACCCTGTAAGGGCACAGCAACATAAGTAACAAGGATACATAATTAAATTAAAATCAAACATTAAAATTAAATAATAACATTTATAACATGAATAATTCTTATTTAAATTAAATGTATTTAGATTATAGTATAATTAAATAATATTTATTGTTTATTTTATATGCGTTAATGTACGTAAATGTAGAAGTAATCTCAATTAAATATTTAAAATTTATTGCAATACCAGTCACAGTTTATTCTTCATGTATGTATTCATTTATATTATAGTAGCTTTTGTTTATTAGAAATAGCTTTAATTTATAACTAAACATATTATATTTATTTATATTCTTAAGATGTTCCGGCAGTTTAGTCAATTAAAAGACGCAGTGTGTGACAAGAAACAGAATTTGATTACAACTACGTTAGCAATGTAGAAAATAATAGAATACAAAGAGTATTTACACATAATCATATGAATTATAGATATACCTAAATGTATAAATTCTGTCAAAAACAGCTTCTGCCCGCGACTTCATCCGCGTGAAATTTCTTGTTTTAATATAAAATATATCTAACACTCGTTAGTATTGTAGCTTCCTATTAGTGAAAAAAACGGCGTCGGATCAGTAGTTCCGAAGATTACCCCCTACATACCAACTCACAAATTTTGTCTCTTTATAATATAATTATTATAATACAAACATAGCAATTGAAATACAGTACAATTTTCCCAGAATCCCTACAGAGTACGTGTTTATACAAACTTTCAAGACCGACAGCTGAACAAAAGCGTGTTACATGCGAACTTTCAGTAATGTAAAACAATTTCGTTACATTCTAGTAGTTTTCCAGCAATAACAAAACTTACGCTTCGAAATCTTACAAATACATGATGAAAATCCTTTATTTTCCACACGCTTTCCGACATGCTGGATTTAAGTGGAAATTGGTTTTAATTAGCACTGTACCATCGATGTCCTGACTGACCGATATTAGAACACCATAAAATATCCCTTGGTTGCGTCTCTGCGCAGTTTTGCCGCGTTGATTCTCGCTGAAACATCCGAGAGTGACTGTCAGTGTCAGTCGTCCGCGCGTTCCCATCGACATCGCACGTGTGTCCCGAATCCCTGAATACTGGATGAATCAACCGCGTATTTTACGTGAACGTATTTTAAACTTCAGTGCTAAAATGTGAAACTTTAATACGTGATTTGGTTGATGATGTGTCACATTGATTAGTGCGGTGTGGTTCCCCATGAATTTTGGTTTTGAATGAAAATTAATGAAAGACTGGCTGGATTACCGTAATTAATTCCTGTGGTGGAAGGTACGTTGATTTTGTATTATTCGAATATTTGATTAAGATATTAGTGCGCATTAGTATGAAACTAATTTTAGAATAAATTAAATTCTCTCGTTGTAACTGCGCCGGCTTATCGAATGGCAAACCTAAACGTAAGGTAGGAAGGCACCCTTTGAAGACCCGAGTTATTTTTAAAAAATGTCATAAGGCCACTGAAGATGATATTTCCTGGAAATGATGAAGGCAATCAGTCAAATCAAGAGATAATTAAGTCGGAGACAATATAATTATTTTCAGAGTAAGGATTAGACTAAAGAGTACCTACGTTAATCTTGTTGTAACAGATGATTATATTCCTAGTTACGATCCGATGTTAACACGTCCTCCTTAATTTTCTATTTAAAATTCTCATTAAATTAATTGCCATTAATTAGGACCCTTTTAAGTGCGCTCGAACGCACAATTATTGTCAAGTGTGGATACATAAAGCGTAGTTTTATTTACATGCACACGCAGAATCTCGTTCAATATTTTATCTGGCGTATTTTTTTTTTGTGAGAAAATAATTCTCTATTTTAGTTTGTCGTGCAAATCTGACGCGCTTGCTTCGGGCTACGGTTGTTAACATGAGTTGGGTTTTAGAATTTGGTGTGTTACTCGCGAATCTTATTTTATTTTTTAAATTTTAGATAAAATTTTTTAGAACGATTGCTCTGAATACATACTTATTTTAAATGCGAAAGTTACACTGTCTGTCACGCCTAAACCACTGAACAGATCATTATGAAATTTAACAGATAGGTAGCCTGGGTCCTGGAGCGAGCTAGCTGAACTTAGGCTACTTTCCATCCTGGATATATATAAAATATTATTATGAATTACGAAATACTCGCATACAAAGTCGCGGGCAAGTCTAGATATAAAAGTAATATGAATCGAATAAGAATCTCGATTTAAAACTAGATTCAGAATAGAGAGATAAATAAGTACGAAAACTAGCAGCTTCGAATCGAGATTTGATTTCGAATTGAATTGGGATTCATTCATAGCTTTAGAAAATAGAAATAGAAAATATTTATTGTCCAGGTAATACAGTCAGCAGGACTTTAGATTAGTGTCTGCCTTTCTTAATAGTGTAGACAAGATGGTTATTTAAAATAGTTAACTACCTATTTGTCTTTAGGTTATATTTTCCTATGATAAATGGAGACACGCGTAAAATATTTTTCCAAGCTTATATTAGGAAGCTTTGTTAATTAGCGGTTTCCGATTGCTTACAAATTTAACTCACCTGATAAAAACTCCTGAGTTTGAAAATACGAAGGTAGGGGAAGGTGGGGTAAGACGGGGACTTTAAGGTATTTCATGAATAAAACTCTTTTTTTTTATTGTACATTGTAGGAACTTTTATTATGAAAATAATCAGTCTTTCTTCCTTTAAATTCTAATCAGTTAAAACAAAAAAAAAATTTTTTTTCATAATAGAAATACTATCTAAAAAAAAACTAATTTGACCCATCTTGCCCCACCTACAGGGCAAGACGGTGTACCCCCTTGGGTAAGATGGGGTATAGAATGTTTAATCATCGTTATCTTCACAAACCGGGCAGATATGGACAGCTTCGTCATCGATATCTTCCACTCCTGCACAGCCACAATGCGCCTACTTACCGCAAATCTGACAAGTGATCCATCCTTCAGTAGACTCGGAATACAAGCCCTGGCAGTACAGAAATTCTGTATTTTCGTCCTCAGAACTCTCAGATCCTTCATCAGCTTCCGTGGTTCGTTTAATCTCAAATTATTTGCTTTTTTCAGTTTATTTTTATTTCTTACCTTTGGTTTCAGACAGATTCGATGTGTTACTATTTTGTCTTTCCTCTAACTCATACCCCGTCTTACCCGCAAGTAGGTACCCCATCTTTCCCAAACTGGACTTCCAAGTTGTGCTATTTTTTTGAGGTAATAAATCGAAGCAAATCGGGAACGAGTTAATGTAATTTTAATAGTAAAATAAACAAATATCAATAAAAAAATATGCGATTCATCTTGTACACCATATATCTTGAATAGTCACGCACTTTATATACGTCTATAATTAGATCTAACCCCATAAAATTTATAAAAATCCTTATAAAATCCCAACGTGCACACTTTCGACCAAACTATTTGTGCCACTATCAATTTCAGCTAAATACCGTTAAATAGCCTTAGAAGAACATTTCTAGCTACATTGTATCATCAGTTTTGTTACGGTCCCCATCTTACCTCGCTACCCCGTCTTACCCCACCTTCCCCTACCTACAGCAATTAGTGCGAAAAATGTTGTGTGCAACGATGACACTTAGCGCGGGGGTATATAACTTGCCATTTCTCAACTAGAAAGCTACCATATGACACATAGGTATAATAAAAAAAGTTTCATTCAGAGCTCCGTATAATAGGTGTATAACAAAAGAACAGACAGTCACATCCATTTCTGACGTCAAGTATTTTGCTATAACCTTTCATAGCAAAATCATAGTTGCATGCACGCAAAATCGTAGTTACACATGTGTTTTGGGCTTATGACCTAAGCGCAGTCACTATCGGATTGCATAGTAAAGAAAGAGAAGCGCGATGACACAACTCTGGTAACTTATTGCTAAATATGAAGCAATTATTGAATTACAAAAAATCTATTGTTTCGACTAAAAAATAAAACGGTACTGTTTTAGTATGTTGCTTGTAGAATAATCTGACAAAAAATTTGAATGATTGTATGTATATTGGTATGATTTTTTAATGTAAAACGAAAGTTTTTAGAGGTATCTTCAAGATTTTTTTCTATCATTCAAATTAGTTGTATTAAGTTTTCAACACAGTATCTACATAGCATATATCCTGAAGAATATCATATATTTTTCTGATTTACTGTAGTCGATCATATACTTTTATTGTTTCTAAAACTTGCGTCTTTTTGCGTTTAGGTCCTGTAAACCCTTAAGGAGTCTGCCTACTGCACCGTATCGTATGTAACGTTGATGAATGTCAATGAAATTCCTAATGAGACTCGTCCTAAGTGAATGAGCAGTACTATTAGTAATAGACAGCAATTACCACAAAATGAGCACGCGTTTCAAAAAAATAATCAAAGTAACGTTCATAAATACTTTGAAGTGAAAACCGACTAAAAAGCTAAAAGGAGATCAAGAGACATTATGGCACTTAATGACTCCTAGATCGTAATTCTCATCACGACTAAACATTTCAAAGATAGATAGAAAGAATATTCTTTATTATGTACTCCATAAAAATAACAAATGACAAAGAGATTAATTTAGAAAATTTACAAGGGGTGGCGAAATTGGTTGTCTTACGCTATAACAAAAAAAAAGAAGAAAAAAATAACTCGAAAGTTCTTTCCAAAGAAGTTTCGAATGTCTTACACAGTTTTAAAATTTAACATGGCAGTAGAGAAGCAACAGTTTAATCCAATTGTTTTACCTTCACATAATAATATATTTTATCCGAGTCACAAAAAAACTCAGCGTCACCTGAAAGACTTTTTTTATGTACTTACTCCATTAAAATAATAAATGACAAAAAGATATAAATGTAAAAAATTTACAAGGGGTGACGAAATGGGTTGTCATAAGCTATAACAAAAAAAAAAATCGAAAGTTCTTTCCAAAGAAGTTTCGAATGTCTTACACAGTTTTAAAATTTTATATGGCAGCAGAGAAACAACAGTTTAATCCTATTGTTTTACCTTCACATAATAATATATTTTATCCGAGTCACAATAAAACTCAGCGTCACCTGAAAGAAGTTATCTCTCTGTTTTATTTCACTTTTTACGACTCCTTCATAATTTCATTTCACACGAGCCAGCAGTGCTGTCTCATCATGAGAATTATCCGTTATCTTACGAGACAGGAGAAATGGAAGAGCATGCATTTTATACTTCACATAGGCGTAATAGAATAGTATTCTTTACTTTGGAGGGTAAGCAGCATTGTCACTGACGATTTCAAAATGACAGTTAATGGATTTAAAGGAGGATGTTAAACTTATGAATTAAGAATCGATAACAATACAGTGAAAAAGCAAAAAAAAATCTGTATTAATAATGTTCCCACTGTTGGGATACAGGCCTTCTCTCTGTGAGAGGGAGTGGGCCGTAATAATTTTATTTATTTTTATTTATTTATTAGGCTCTTCAACAATGAGTACACTGTTACTTTATAATTTGTACAATGCAAACTTAAGTCTAAGCGCCTCATCACTTACAGAAAAGCACAGCATGCACTACATTATGCGCAGATAATACACAATTAATTAAATAAAACAATTGATACATAATATGAAATTTGGGAAAAATAATAATAATGATAAAAATAAACTGTTAAGCATAATTGATTACAATGAATTAAATAACTTAAGTAGATTAAATTAAATTAGATTCTATTTTTGAAATTTTTTTTTTTATATAAGGTTAAGATAATATTTGATTTTAAACTAGAGAAACCCATTAGATGGCAAGCGCACCTTTTTTTAGAGCAGGTACTGATGAGTGAAAGAGGTCAATGTCCACTTCGACCTCATTGAATGCAGTATACATTCTAGACAGTGGACAGTATTGCCTTAAGTTGGTATGACATCTTGGCATGCAGAAAAGTCTCTTAGTAGAACTTCTTGGCAGATTACGTGGCACATGGAATAAGACCCTACTAAGCAAATCGGGACAGTTCAGAGACCCCGTAACTAACTTCTTAAGGAAAACCAAATCCAGCATATTCCTGCGCTTCTCCAGCGACACCATATTAAAATACTTCAGTCTCTCTTGGTATGAGTTAAGCTTTTTTCCCATATTATTGTTATAGGTAAGATGCCATAAGAACCGTTTTTGGAGCCGCTCAATGCGCTTGATGTGGACCCTATACTCAGGTGACCAAACCACACTGCAATACTCGAGATGGCTTCTAACTAACGAATTGTACATAATTTTTTTAACTTTTGGTTTTTTGAAGATTTTACACTCTCTTATAACGAAGCCAAGCATCTTTGATGTTTTTAATATAGTTTTGTCAATATGTTCGACAAAACTTAGCTTTTTATCGAACTGAACGCCTAGGTCTCGTATAGTTTCGACTTCCTCAAGCCGCTCACCATTCAATTTATAAACCGACTGCATGGGGTTTTTTTTTTTTGTGAATTTGATATGATGGCATTTTTTTACGTTCAAAGACATTTTGTTGTGCTCACACCACTTAGTCAGCCGGTCTAAGTCGCTTTGGAATAGTACCGAGTCCGCAGGATTTCTTATAGGCTTTATGGCTTTGAGGTCATCGGCGAATAAGAATATATTCGAGTTCGGGAAGCATTTGTAAATGTCATTAATGAAAAGAATGAATAAGTGCGGACCCACATGAGATCCCTGAGGGATACCCGATGTTGCAATGTACGAATCCGAAGAGCAGCCATTTACCACAACCTTGAGCATCCGTCCAGACAGATACGATTGGAACCAACTTAAGAGAGGGTCAGAAACACCATACATTTTAAGCTTCTTGACGAGTATATCATGGTCTACTGTGTCAAAAGCCTTGCTAAAGTCGGTGTAGACTGCGTCAACCTGGACACGCGCATCAACCGCCTCAACAATGCTCTCAACATAAGTCACCAAATTGGTAGCTGTCGATTTCCCCTTCATAAATCCATATTGGCTGTCTATTATTAGCTGTGATAAGTGTTTAGCTAGCACAGGGCATATGAGGGCCTCAAATATCTTTGCAAGTATGGAGAGAATAGCGATGGGCCTGTAATTGCTCACATCGGACTGATCCCCGTTTTTGAAAATAGGCATAATTTTGGTTTCCTTCCAGATGGTCGGGAAAGTACCCCGATGCACAGAATGATTAAATATAATACTTAATGGCAGTGACAGAACATCTGCCAGCTTATTTAAAAGCAAAGCAGGTATATTATCAGGGCCAGCCCCCTTGTGGACGTCTAATTTTTTTAATTCTTTGCGGACCTGATCTTGTGATATAGTTATTTGGCCTAACATGCTATTGCTTATGCAGCCATCGAAGTCACCTGCGCCCGCATGAGCATCATTACCATCACTACTACTATACACTTTAGAGAAATGGGATGCGAAATAATTACATATTTCATTAATATTATCAGAGGTATTTATACCGTCTGTCATGGAACTGGGGTAGTTACTGGTACCGCCTCTCTTCATTTTTAAGTAACTCCAGAAATATTTTGGATTTGAAGTAATTTTTCCCTCTATATCAGCAATGTGAGCATTATAACAAGTCGTAGTCATACGGTCACATCTTTTCCCAAGTAAATTCAATGCAATAATGTCTAAGGGATTATTGTATTTTTTAACTCTAAGTCGTAATTCACCACATAGGCCCAGTACGGGTCGGTGGATTGCATAAACGTCTTCGAATTTCTGTTAGGACTTACCGGTTTCCTTACGATATTTTCCTGCACCTATTTGAGAGCAGTGGTGCTAAAATAATTTACAGAAAGTAAAGTGCCTGCCTGGCTTACCTACCGTCCTACAACTCGTAAGTCGCGGACGTTTCCACTGGCCCACCAGTGCTCTCGTAAAAAATATGGAGTATCATAATGATCGAATTACGACCCAAGGGTCTATGTTGTTAAAGAAGAGGATAGCACACCTAGTATTTGCCATCATCATCTGCCTAGCCTGAAGGGGCCCGTGGCTAATAATAACAGCCGCACAAGTCGATTGATCAGGTTAAGCTACGCTTGCCGCGGTTGGTCTGTGGATGGGTGACCATCTTTACATACCGTGACCCCTCCGTGACTCGGAAAGCACGTTAAGCCGTTGGTCCCGGCTGTCATTCATGGATCTTTGACAGTCGTTACGGGTAGTCAGAAGCCCGAAAGTCTAAAAACCAGTCTTACCAAGGGGTATCGTATTACCCAGTAACTGGGTTGTGGAGGTCAGACAGGCAGTCGCTCCATGTAAAATACTGGTATTCAGCTGCATCGGGTTAGACTGGAAGCCAACCCCAACATAGTTGGGAAAAAGCTAGGGAGATCATGATCTGCCTAGCTTTTTCCCAGACTATGATGGGTTTTAGCTATTATCTGCCATGACACATAAATCACCTCTGCTCCAATTCCTGCTTGATATAACCGGTATCATAATATTAAGTTTCTATTTTACGCCTCGGCAACCTTTGTCCCTCGAAACTCGTAAGAGTACCATGTTATTGTCATACTCGTTAATGTCAGTGATGACAATGTTATATGAGGAAATAATTCCCTCGTATTATCCTCATCATTTTCGACACACGACAGGTTTTGGCAGACATTGTGCTCATAATAATAGTCCGTATCAATGTAGTAAGCAAAGTGTGTTCATACTATTTAGAATTTGGTAATTGAACTATTAAAGTATCAGCCGGTCGGTTCTTTAAAAATCTCACCGTGAAAACTTAGGTAAAATGAGTTTGTTTTTGCTAGGAATTGACAATATTGACAGCTCACTCCACGCTCACTTCACCTAAGTTTTCACGGTGAGATTTTTACAGAATAGCTCCGCAGTAACTAGCTTCCAAAATTGTCCCTTTACTGAATATTTGAACCTTGCAAAGTTGTTGCTTTGAACGTAACACGTAATAATTCAACCAAGGAGTTCATAGATAAGTAGTTTATAATGCTAATGGGACTCTTTGATAAATATTCCAAGACGTGCAGACTTTACGATGTTCAATTTAAGTAAAAGGCAAATTACACAAGCATTCACTTCACTTGATTCACTCAAAACGTTGGCTCCAGAGTGACAAATAAAGAGAGCTTTTTACTCATTTGTTTTTCGATTTCCAATCACCTAAAAGCTTTGGAAACAATACTTCTGAATTAAAGAATCTGTAACTGAATCGATATATATGTGAGAGGACAAGTTTAATCGTGGATTTGTTCACTGAACTGTGGTTAAGCTACTGTCAAACGGGCTTGCAATTGGATGGGTGGTTTGTGGTTTTCAATTCTACTACGTGCGTGAAGATTTCTCATTGTCTACATTTTATAGAGTTAATATATTTTCCTGGAACTAAGATATGCGCCGTTATCTTGATACTGAATAAAACGAAGCTAATAAATTAGAATGTTATCGATTCGTGATGTAAAGATCTGAATCTGAATAAAATAATTTTCCAAATTAAACTTATTACCTGTGGCTAAATAATAACAGCCGCACAGGTCGATCGATCAGGTTAAGCTACGCTTGCCGCGGTTGGTGGATGGGTGACCATCTTTATATACCGGGACCTCTCCGTACCTCGGAAAGCACGTGACCACGGGACCAACGGCTTACCGTTGGTAATATCACAAATATCATATAGATACTTTTATAATAATAGAATACATTTTTGTTACACGCCTTTTAAATAAAGAAAAAACGACTGGACCTAATTAAATTTTCTACTGGAAACCAGTCTGAATATCTCCGAATTTCCACATCATTTTCACGTAGTATTTATACCGAAATAGTCTCCAATACACAGATACAGACAGATAATGTATACAGATGGCCGATGGGGCCGAAAGGTTCTGGAGTGGTGACCGCGTACCGGAAGACGTAGCGTTGGAAGGAGGACCGACGACCTTGTGAAGGCCGCAGGAACCCGTTGGATGCAAGAAGCACAGAACCGTGGGGCAATTGCGTAACACATTATCAATCGAAATCAGTTTCATTTTAACAGTTCAACAACATTCATTCGTTATTTACGTGTTAAGTAGACAAATTTTTCGAACTTATGAAGCAATGGATTAGCAATTTGCTTCAAAATGATTCAGATTCCGATTGATAGTGTATTACGCAATTAGCGTGCTGGTCGAAGTGGAAGTGCTTGGGGGAGGCCTATGTGCAGCAGTGGACGTCTTTCGGCTGAAATGATGATGAGTCTCCTATATATATATATATAATGGGCGACTAGAATCAATTCTATTTTATTTATCGTAATTTTTGACGTTCAAAAGTGCCTTTAATGTGCCTATTTGAAATAAATGCTTTGACTTTGACTATAATTGCATAAACAAAATCAAATAAAAAAAAAATGGATACTTTGGTTTTTTTAATAAATAAAATAAAAGTAGGTACCATAGATATCCGAGTAGGTACAGTCAACAATAGAGATAAGTATGCAGGATCGTCGGATATAGTTGAACTTTAGTAAAAAACCAATGGATGATGTCGACTGAAATTTAATTTGATAAATGTGCTGTTTGTTTTCTCTTAATATAAATTATATAATATTTTTATTGAAGTGAAAACTTCTTTAGCGGCGTTGTACACTTTTTTTGTAATGGGTAAAAAATTTTAAACTCGCGTCAGGACACGTGACCTGATCGAAAATTCGTAAGACGGATGGAGAGTAGACAGCTGGCGTGGCGTAGGAGAGGTAGTATCCCCCTCTCTTTATATTGAATATTGTATTCTACCACATAAAATATAGTACTTTTATTCTGATAATTAAAGCAATTCGTGCAAAATTATTCCATAACCATTCCAAAATATCCAAAACGCACAACGTTAATACTTAAGTTTTCACTTCTGCCGGCACTCCCGAAATGCAACCAGTCGTTTTTTTTTAATTTATTTGATTATATAATAATTTTCTATTAGTATTTTACTGGCGCGCGGCGATGCGCGCTCGCCCTGACTGGATGGAGGCCTTAATTTATTGAGGCATCCACAGGCAAGCCCGGTTAAGCAGATGAGATGACAACCTCATAGGTTGAATTGCGAGATGAAATTTATAAAAAAAAGATGCGCTTAGTACCGAAATGTAAGAGGGTTCATAATCAACATAGAATACAACCTGTCATTGCAGGTCAGGTCAAATTGCAAAAAAACGTAAGAAAATTTCAATTTTGCGGGCTACCCTGGCGTTTCCCCCGTAATGCGTAGAAATTGAAAATAAGCTTATTAAAATCAGACAATGGCGTCCCTTTGATAATTGGCAGTGAGGTATTTGGTATAATCAGCGTCCCTGAAAAATGATCAAAGGATCGCTCTTTAAAGGACCTAGGTACTTGGAAAATCCAATTAGCATGTTCCACTGTCGGGAACTGAAAAGGTTTGATAAAACAATGGACTGGCGATGACCGATGTATGTAAAGTCTATTCAAACTTGTTTCAAATTAATATTATTTCAAGTTAAACAAATATCAACTTTATTTTAATGGCAATTAAATTGATTTCAGAGTGACTAGGACTATTGAAAAAGTTATAAAAATGTTTGAAGCTGTAGCGTAAACTCAACTTTATTGTATAGGATTTAAACAGCAATAAACTCATATTTGTTTAAATTTTTGGCATATAATTCGCGAATGCAGATTATGTATGGATATAGGTACATCTTTATACAGGGTGGCAGAGACATTGGCGCCGATTCTGTTTGTTCACAAACTAAACTAAATTTAAGTTCATGCATCTTTTTCTTTCTATTTCATTAAGAAAAGGACAGAAGATAAATATTAGTTTAGTCCTGTCGCGCGGGCTAAATATAATTGCGGCTTAACTCTTAGACTGTATTTATAATTTCTTGTTAAAATCTTATTTATTTTTTGCATGCCTGTTTACTGTTTAGTTTTATCATTACCTAACACTTATGTAATTTTATTGTAACTATCACATTAAAAGCTCACATCGCATTAGTTTTACAACTTTTCTTTATAATATGTGGAAAATGTCGTGGGTTATACATTTACTCACTCTGTAACTCATATTTTATGTACTATTGTAATATGTAAACGTTTATTTTCCCAAATAAATAAAATACAATAAGAATTATGATTTGGCTAGAAAGGGGGTGACTGCCGAGATCACGAGATGACGACTAATAGAGAAGTATGGAAGAAAAAGACATGTTGCGCCGACCCCAAATAAATTGGGATAGAGGCAGGAGAATGAAAAAAATGAAATAAATGATATGGTACAGTTAGTATGTTTATGTTACCGCTAATGTGCGTAAATCAGTTAGAGTGCAGATTATCTGGTTCAGTCCGTTAAAGTGGAAAAAAAGTTTATTACCGGCCAAACCCGGTTTTAGGTTGAACTAATTTCACCTAAGCCAAATCAGTTCTCCCTACGCGGGTTGCATGGTTGCGGTCGGTCGATAGGTGACGTAGGATGCAAGAACGAGCGAAGGTCACCCAGAAGTTAGGTTAGGTTACTTTAAACCCTTTACATAGAAATAGGAACCCCGTCATGCGGGGCTCCGTCGACATAGGATGCAAGAGCGAGCGAATGAGAACTGGTTTGGCCTAGGCGAAACTAGTTTATCCTAAAATCGGGCTTGGCCGTAAACATATTTCACACTTTTACGGTTTGTACCCGGTAATTATCAGATTACCTACCTAGTTAATGCGCATATTAACGTATTCCGTATTCTAACGGTAACATATACATATTCGAGAGCTCTTTATGGAAGCTGAATTGGCAACGTTTGTGACGGGCGTGGGTGTGCGAGTAATGTATGTTGTTCTGTTATGTAGTTCAATAGTGTGAAGGAAGCGGTTTTCGTGACTTGAATTATTATGGAACTTTTTGGGAACAACGTCTGCATTATCAGGCTATTACGCTGTTGAAGTTACATAGTGGTTTGTTTTATGGGATTTTTATTAATCGCAGCGTCATCTGCCTTTTTCACTGTATGGGGTTATTTTGTGGGATTTTTACTGCCTTTGTCCCGGTATGGGGTCAGCTTCCAGTCTAACCATCGAAACCCAGTATTTTACATGTAGTGACTGCCTATCTGACCTCCACACCCCAGTTACTGGGTAGGGCCCGTGTCGACTCTCAAAGGTCTACAAATGACAGCCGAGACCAATAGCTTACCGTTCTTTCCAATGCACGAAAGGGTCTGCACACCAAGCACATCAAGCTACCTGAAATTGTCAAATTTTCCCAATCAACTTTGAACCTTATGCTTTAGCGATAAAGCTGAAAATCTATTAAGGAAATTTGACAGATTGTAGTGGTATGTAGATATGTATGAGAAGTATAGCTTAACAAGATAACAAGCGTAGCTTAACAGGCTTACAGAGATCAACCGCACCAACATTTCTGAGGCATGGGTTGGTCTCGATAATGGATGGTCACCCATCCTCGGACCGACCTCGGAAAGCGTAGTTTAGCCTTCGACTGCCCCTCATGCCAGTTGGCACAGTACAAAACTAGAAAAAAAATATTGATGGCTTATAATAAGACACTAGATTTATTACTCCATCTTCTTATAGGTTTTTTTTATTTGAAGTCTAACTTTCAATTCTTGGCTAACGGAACGACGTGACGTTATGCCTGAGGGCAGCTATACATTGTAAATAACATATCATCATCAAAGGTTGGGCAGAGGTATACTTTTTTTGTATACCCACATTTCGCCAGTTATGTAATGTTGGGGCTTACATGACCTAAAGCGCGGTCACTGTCGGACTGCATAGAAAAGAAAGAAGCGCGATGACAAAACGCTGGTAATTTATTGCAAAATATGAAGCAATTATTTAATTTCAAAAAATCTATTGTTTGGACTAAAAACTTTAAACAATAGGTATTTTAGTATGTTGCTGTATGTATATTAGTATGTTTTTTTTTTATTGTAAAAATAAAGTTTTTAGAGGTATCTTCATGATTTTTTTCTATGGTATCTAATTAGTTGTATTATGTTTTCAACACACTATAAACCTGGCATATTTCCTGAAGAATATCATATATTTTTCTGATTTTATTTACTGTAGTCGATCATATACTTTTATTGTTTCTAAAACTTGCGTTTTTTGCGTTTAGGTCCTGTAAGCCCCTTCATCATCATTATTTCAGCCGAAAGACGTCCACTGCTGGACATAGGCCTCCCCCAACCAAGCACCTCCACTTCGACCGGAAGCCCCTCAAGTCCCATGTAATAGGCGGCGAGCCTATTGCCATAAATCAGACAAAAATCCAGATTTCGGGCTGCAACTGAGTAATTTCAGATAGAAAACCCATTATCACTTTGCTTTACCTGGAAATCGAACCTAACACCAGCCTTTAATTGTTTTTACAGTTCGCTTACTCAACTCAACCTAGGTACTAGGTTCATTTCATTAGACTCGTGAATAATACACACGCGTACTAAGTGATACTAACATATAGTTATTAAGTTTTATTTACTATCAAAATTGTTACTATATTATTACGTATACTTAGGTTAAGGTATGTAACTATGTATCTATGGATCTTTGTTACCTAAAAATAAAGGGTTTATTATTATTATTTCCTTTATTTCACTAAATAAATTATATTTTTAAATATTAGTATAAAAAAATATAAAAACATTTAAAAATATAAAAAGTAGTAGTCACCAGTAACAGGGTCCAAACTACCCGGCTGTCAGGGCGGAAGAACCTCCTAACAATGTTATTATTATTTCGTTTATTCGTCTTTTTTCCTATCTAATTACATTTTTAAATATTTCTTAATAAATAAAAGTAAGTATAAAAAACATTTAAAAATATAAAAAAAATAGCGATCCGCCGGTGTCGGGAGCAGGGTCCAAGCTACCGGTGGTTAGGGCTCCAGAGACAGGAACCTCCTCACAATGCGAGCCGTATCGAGGAGTACTGCCTTCTGAATCAGGCCCTTGATCCAACCGCCTAACGAGAGCCTCGATAGATGTTGATCGAGGCTTTCGGCCATCAGTCCATTGGCTGATACGACAATCGGCACAATGATAGCCGAGCTCACATTCCACATGTCAACAACCTCGTGAGCTAAGTCGAGATATTTAATTTGTTTCTATTTCTCAGCTTTCACGAGGTTCCCGTCATGTGGAATGGTAACATCGATAATCATTGTGCGGCGCGCTAATCGGTCTATCACCACTATATCAGGCTTATTGGCAACAATAGTCCTGTCAGTAATGATAGACCAATCCCAGTACACTGTGACATGGTCATTTTCAAGAACTGGGTCGGGCACATACCTAGTATTATTATACAAACAAACTTGCTTCTATACAGCTTTAAGGAGTAAAATTTTAACTCCCCATCGTACGCCGAGAATCAATGCCTCAGCCATATTTCATGAGTGCGCTGGCTATAAGCGTTCCGCTAAATTTTATGGATCAGAAACTATAAATTTCAATGAAGCTGGTTTAAAGGATTATTTTACAGATATGGATTGTATGGGGGCAATGACCAAACCCAATATGTTACATTTCAAATTGCTTGACATGCAATCGGTCTTGTCTCTGGCGTTTGTATAATACCACTAACTTCTGCCCGCGACTTCGTCCGCGTGAAACTTTTTGTTCCTCCGACCTGCCCCGTCGCATCGCATCGCCTGCCCGCGCTATTACTTTGTTTTCGCTTAGCATGCTTTCTTACTTTTAGCCATTATCATTCCTCAAGAATTGGGTTATCAAATGCAAAAAGAATCTTTGAAATCCAACCGATAATTCCAGAGATTAGCGCGATCAAACAAACTCTGTAGCTTTATTATTCGTAGGTATAGATATTTGCAGAATTTATTCTTGAAATCATCATCATTTTCCTCCTGCGGGGTAAATGCGTGACACATTTCTGACAAATGCGTGCACTGACTGGACAGGTCCTCTCAATCTGTGTGGTTCTTTCCTCAAAAGACCACCTCAGACATCGATCTACATGGTCTTCATATAACCCTGAACAAGATTACGTCTGGACTTTAAAAGAGACTGTGACCTCTGAGTTTGTTTCGGCCTTTCTTCTCAGAGTAGTCAGATAGGAAACGACGACCTCATCTAGTTTAAAAAAAAAATGATTGACGTGTAAAAGTGTTTGTGCAAACCTACTTACAAAAATAAAATCATTTATCATTTATCACACTATCAATAGCAATGGGTTTCATTTTGACAGTTCAACAACATTCATTGCGTTGTTTATGTTGTTGAGCAGACACATTTTTCGAACTGAAGAAATGGATTAGCAATATCCTTCCAAATGATTCAGATTGAGATTCATAGTGTGTTATGCAATCAGGGTGCTGCTCTTGTTCCAAGTTACTTAGGAACATTGCAACGTTTTCTTTCGTCCATCCTCCCTGTTCATTCATTCCTTAAATAAAGAGCAATTAATATCCATCCATACTAATATTATAAATTCGAAAGTAACTGTATCTGTCTGTATGTTACCTTTTCACGCCTAAACCACTGAACGGATTTCAATAAAATTTGGCCGAGAAATAGATTGCATCCCGGGGAAGAACATAGGCTAGTTTTTATCGACATATCTCGCGGCGGGAGCTAGTAAGTAAATAAATCAAAGACGATAAAAACGATGTTTTTAATAAAGATATCGTTCTATTAGAAATTTTATTAAAATTCCAACTAAAACCGTGCATGCTAATAGAGTTAGAGTATACACAAGAAATGAAAGCGTTTATTAAAAATAGCTCAAGTAGACTTACCATTTTCTGCGAAACAGCATTAAAGCTGGTCTTTTATTAGGTATGTAATCTGATAAATAACGTAGTTTTTTCTCATTCATACCGATCGGATTAATGTAGGTAAATAATGATAGAGTAAATAATAATAAGCGGATATTTTCATAAGAGTTAATTGTACATTTTGTATTTTCTTTGTTTGATTAATTCAATGGATGCTCTTCTTTCGATTTATTTAATTTTGTTATAATAGCCAAGGATAGAATAGAAGTATGTTTCGGTATTGTATACATTTTTTCAGGAGACTACTTGAAAATATTTTTTAGGTTTACAAACAGATAGGCAGATAGGCAGTCGTTCCATGTAAAACACTGGTATTCAGCTGCATCTGGTTAGACTGGAAGCCGACCCCAACATAATTGGGAAAAGGCTAGGCAGATGGTTTTTTTAGGTTTCCCCTTGGGGGAACCCTATCACCAAGCCTCCGCTGTCAGTCTGACAGTCAGCTCAACGGGCTGTATTTCAAGAACCGTAATAGGTAGACAGCTGAAATTTTCACAGAGTGTGTATTTCAATTGGCGCTATAACAGCAAATAATAAAAATAAAATAGATTTAGTAAAAAAAAAGGCTGTATACAAGAAACGTGTTTTTTTTTCTCTTCGTGTCCTTGGCCAGTTTTTTTACACTATCAAGAACTAAATCATAAAGTAGCTGTATAAGGGCACGTTCAACGGAAGATATCTGTTTTAACAAAATATATTTCCAGCCAACAAAATCCACAACAAACACACTCATTCCTTTATACGCTACATTCATTCTGGATCCAGTTAAGTTCAATTCTAAAACTTCTTTTTATCCTACTGTTTTCATGCATTTTGTTCATGCATTCCGCGTTCAGGAACTCCTAACTTCCGCCAGTCTTTTGTTCAAGCCAGTTCAATCTCGCTCTCTTTGGCCGTTCCAAACGGTACGAATAAGGAAAATTGCAAATATCTACCTACCCTCTTTCCGGAAAATATGGTATGAATCGCGAAACTGGTCTCAAATGTTTGGTCAAGAGTTGGTAGTATTAAGATTGGAATTTTTCGAATTGAGAAGCTAGTGACGCCGTTTTATAAAATGGAATGTATTTTGAATAAAGAATATGTGCAGTCTCAGTCTTTAAAAGTGTAATCTTTTTACCTGTCTTTATCATGAAATGCATGGTAATGAGGCACTTGAAAATATCTCAAGGAAGATTTGCATGTTACCTTGCAAGAATTGTTAGTCAAATTAATGAGGCCACGTTTTTCGCGGGACTTTGAACTGTTTCTTTCTTTGAGCTTTAAGTATATAATTATGTACAGTAAAATCTTTTTACTGTTGCACTCTATTTAGGTATATTTAAACTACACTAATTAATTGCATGATTTTTCTCTCAGAATTTTATATCAAAGCAAGTGCATACCTATTATAAGATTATAATATTCTTCATATTAAAATTCACAAGGGGAAAGCTAACATTAAAATACGAACGTGTAGTATTAAAAGGTTTAACTAATCCCTCCACAATGTTCCTTATTTTTCATTATTTTCATCAATAATGCGTCCAGGATTCCAGCCACAAAGAACTTCAGCAATAGTTCAATTATTTCACATTCTTTTGTCTTTACTGCAGTCTCTAGTTGAATCCCCATGCATAAAACAAAAATCAGAACGTTCCTCAGACAAGCGACATTAATTTCTTCTTCCCCTAAAACAAAAAGGAACAAGAAAGATACGCATGTTTCAGGGTTCCGTCAGCGAAGTCAACTTTTTCTCTTATTTTAAATACAATTTCTGCATGACTTCCGCTTGTCATTCCGCTTCGTTTAAAATAACATTGCATAAAACATTGCAAAATTGGAATAGGGAGTTGGGTTGTGATTAAAACATTGATTTCTATGTGTTATTTATTTACTTCAAGTAGTTTGGTAGTGAGTTGAATAAACTACAGATATTATTAAGAACTAACCACAAAAAAAATAACCTGCTAACTGAAACTGGGTTGTGGAGGTCAGATAAGCAGTCGCCCCATGTAAAATACTGGTACTCGGGTGTATTCGGTTAGACTGGAACCCGACTCCAACATAGTTAGGAAAAGGCTAGGCAGATGATGACGACGCAGTTATTCGAATATTTATTTGCATGTTTACGATCTTTATTTTAGCTAAACTGTGCCCATGTCATAGCTAAGTCTGGAACAATGTTTCTTTTTTTTAAACATTGCCCCACACTAGGAATTTCTCCTGTACTGTGGGTGAGTTTACATACATTTAAACTCACATACACAAACAGCCAGACCCGGAACAACTACTTGTAGGTCATACAAATATTTGTTCCGTGCGGGAATCGAACCCGCGACACGCAGCGCAGCAGTCAATCGCTTAACCACTGCGCCAACCGTGCCGACAATGTGTTATAGCTGCGACACAGTTTTTAACTTTTGTAGCTATCATCGTTTCCATTTTAATTATTGTCATTTGTTGCTTTTCCAAAATAAAAATAAAATACAAAGTAAAAAACTGTTACATTTATTAACAGAAGAAAGTTATCCTCTGAAGTTACAATATAACTATAACGGGTTGGTGACTACCAAGAGTATTCCTTAAATGCGCCACATTAGGTACCTACTAAAGTTCTGCTATTAATTTATTTTTTTACGTACCCTTAGAAGTAGCCCTTTATAACTTGAAACACTCATGCATTTCCAACTAAAACACGCTTTAAATTAAAACTTGTTTATGTTCACTACCAAAAATATGCACTGGAAAAGAATTTCTGCAGGATCAACTCATTAACTTTACCCGTTGAATTCCACCAACTCAAGGGCCACAAAAAACAGAGCCAAGCTAAATAAACATCCAAAAATACACCGAACACTTACGGAATACGGAACCCGCTGTGTTTACGAAACACACTCTGCCATAAAACTCATCAGAATAAATGAAGGCAATCGCAGGAGCGACTCACTTTACGAACGAAATGGTTTAACGTTGGTCACAATGAATTACTTTTTATATATAAAGGAATTGGGTTTAATTTAAGGGCTCGCTTTTGTTTTGTTTTTTATAGAATGTGGTATTTTTATATTAGAACTAGGAAGTATTATTCCCTGTTCTTACTAGGCAAAAACCTCGCTCTAGTAATGATTGTAGATATAGCGTGAAATCGTGACAGATCGAAACTATCATCATAATATTTTAAAAGAAAATTAACACCCACAGCATTTTATGGGTAAAGAGGAAACCAAAGGAAAGCCGTTCTAAGAATGTAATTTTAGATTTATTGTTCTTTTCTTTTTGTCTTAAGAAGGTGTGTTATATTTACATAAGTGAAATGCTCTAAGAATTTGTCGTACAATAACTGTTTGTCAGTTATGTTTTGAAGAAATCGTGATTTAAAAAATGCGAGCATAAATCAGCCCCATAAAAAAAAACCGATAATTTGTGTAAATCTGAAATTCAGAGAAAAAAAAAGGTCTTTTAACATGTACTCTATATTTTATGACGCAAAATGAACCTGTCTAAATATAGCCACACTTTGACAGTGTTATATAATATTATAATTACTTATACCAAAGTTGGGCGTAGAACTTAAATCCTCTTTGCCTTTGTTTTGTTTATATTCAAGTTTATGCCCTGTTTATACTGTGGGGGAGTGTGTATAGTGGCTCACAGGACGTATCCTGAATAATAAGTGCTATATCAATTAGAAAATGTTGTTAGCTTAAGGCTTTCGTTTTGTTTCAGTGTGTGGGATTAGTTGGGTGTATAAGTAGATGGCTTTCCTGATGCTAAGTGGAAAATATATTCTTACTAGCTGCGCCCCGCGGTTTCACCCGCATAAGTTTCGATCCCGTGGGAATATCGGCATAAAAAGTAGCCTATATGTTAATCCAGGGTGTCAGCTACCTCCATACGAAATTTTATCAAAATTGGTTTAGCCGTTTGAGCGTGAAAAAGTAACAAACATATAAACACACACACACACCCCCACACTCACAAACTTTCACCTTTATAATATTAGTGTGATTGTTGGCTGTCGCAGTGACTGGGTTGTAGAGGTTAGATAGGCAGACGCTCCATGTAAAATACCGGTTAGACTGGAAGCTGACTCCAACATAGTTGGGATAAGGTTAAGGAGATTGTTGGCTGTCGTGTAATTAAAATCTTCCTTTGCAGATAATTTTCTAAACACGAGCGGTTTTTTTCTAATTAAAATAAAATTTTAATTAGTTACTTAATTAATTGTAGCTTTAATAAAAATACAGTTTACAGTTCCTCTGAAATGAAAAGCTCTGTATTTATGCAAAGTTAGGGATTTTTCATAGTTTCTTTTTTGCTTTGAAGTTCCATCCAAAAAACTTGGCAAGACTCGGATATCAATAATATGCACTAGTAGGTATCGCCAGGATAATTACATCATTGACAACCTACATACGTCAATTTGCCATGTTATAGCCATTTCATACAACTGTCAAATAGTGACAGTTGTGATTTGAATATGCGGACAATTTAAGTCGGTAGTCTATTTACTTAACAATTGATTGCCCAGACTTTACCGGCTAGATTAAGTATACTTCTTTTATCTTCTTTACGTCACCAGCCACCGTAATAAAATTTATAATTAACCCCACATTATCTACCCGCTCTCCTCTAATCTACGTTAATTAATTAATTTTATTTTCATTGGATTTCATACTTTGCGGGAGAGGGTGCATAAATAACGAAGATTACCGAATCGCTTCGGAAACTCCGACAGGGACGGAGGAAACTGTGGAAAGTAATCTAATATGTAAAGGTATCGTTAATTGAGAATTTGGTGGAGTTTTTCTTCGAATATCTGGGTACTGCAGAATTAACTTCAAGGATATTGTTTTTAGAGTTTATGGCTTTAGTAACGAAGTAAGTTTGCTGGGGTTACCGTTGTGTTCCAAAATAATAAAAAAGTAGGTAGGCAGGCATTAAATAATCTGCATGCCTTCTATGTTTTAGGTATGTAATCTGATCTGTAAGATGTGAGACGAGAGGGGCTCATGGCTAAGCAATAACTACCGTACGGATCGATTGTCGCGGTCGGTCCGTAGATGGGTGACCATCTTTATATACTGAGACCCCTTTGTGCCTCGGAAAGCACGTTAAGCCGTTGCTTCCGGCTGTCATTCTTGGATCTTTGACAGTCGTTAGGAGTCGTCAGAAGCCCGAAAGTCTGACAACCAGTCTTATCAAGGGGTATCCTGTTACCCAGTAACTGGGTTGTGGAGGTCAGACAGCAGTCGTAGCATTTATTTTATTTATTTAATTTAAAGCCACAATTATAACACCTTTACAGAATCATCCAAGGCGATGTTATAAGTCACTACGTCTATTCATTTACAAAAATAAAATAAAATCACCTGCCATGTAAGCAAAATTGCAACAACGATATAACGCTGCTGGAACCCCGCCCACATGGCTTGAATTAATCTATAATATCAGACCTTTTTATGCATATGCATTGCATGTAAAATACTGGTATTCAGCTATATCCTACATCAGTTAAACCAGAAGCCAACCCCAACAAGGTTGGGGGAAGCCTAGACAGATTGCAGTCTGATTTGTAAGAATAAAATCCACTTCTTGCCTTTCCAAATGCTTGAGTTACTGAGTTATTGAAAATCCTATGAAAGTAATAAAGGGCATGGCCCACTTTCTTTATGTTCTCATTTTAAGTGCAAAATGTTTGTGAAAAAACCAGGGCGCCTTTATTTTAAGGTTAAAGCGAAGATTAAAGACATTAATTTTATGCCTATCCCAAATTTTCCACATCGAGAGCCTTACTAAAGACAGAATAAAATCAGCATAAAAGTATTCCAGGTCTGTTTAAAACTAGGCCAGGTCCATTAAAGAACACAACTTTCTAGAAGCATCTGTGAAGTTAACTGCCTGAAACCGAATTGTTCTTTTAATACTCTGCAGAATCACCCTCTTTTGTTCTTACACTAAACCAGATAGTACACAAACACAGACAAAATTGGGAACATGTGTAAAGGTGGAGTATTCTGCAAAATTTTGTTATGCATATTTTATTTTTATAAAATACTAGCAGTGCCCTTCGGTTTCACCCGCATAAGTGTCGATCCCGTGGGAATATTGGAATAAAAACTATCCTATGTCCATTCCTGGGAATCAACCTATCTCTATACCAAATTTCAGTGAAGAGGTAACAGACAGACAGATCGACAGACAGAGACACTTTCGCTTTTATAATATTAGTATGGAATTATGGATATTTAGAGTATGGATAGTGATAATCAGCCTATTGTTCCCACTGCTAGGACACAGGCCTCCTCTTTTCGAGAGGGAGTAGGACATGCCGGGTTCCTCGCACTAGCACTGGTTTTTATAGTCATTCTCGTCCGTTTCTAAAAACTTAAAATTTTCGCAAGCTTAGATTTATACAATGGTCATATTCGCCTTTATAGTCGACACAAACCAACCGCAAGTTTTGGCACATACCTTTATGATAGTATGCAATTTATATTAATATTCAAAGTTATAGTTCAGGTATAAGAAATTTTTAATCTTATGCCAAAAAGTCCAGTGCCAAAAATGGCCCTCGCAAGACCAAAGAACGAGACTATCATCGTGTCTGTACTAGATATATGTATGTAGTCATAGAATTACATTTATTAAACTTATTTATATTTCCAATGTTTTGCCTTAACTTTATCGAGTTTCCAGTAAAAGTATTCGCTGCAACTGGACTGTATTGTGATCTTTATCTGCTTTTTAAATCTCCGCTCTTGCCTACAGCTGCCAACAACGGTTGGATTCTCTTAGCTCGGAATTGTGTTGTGTTTATATCTGTAACGCTACTACATTGTGGAATAAACTCGCTGTTTTATTGTTTTAGGATTACTTTTTCGCTTTGAGCCACTTGTACATGCAAATTCTATTAATTTAACGAAATGATGACTGAGAAGTGGTCCGCCTCCGTACATTTATATGCTTGAAGTATTTAATAAATAAATAAGTGACTTTAAAATGTAGGTGTATGGATAAAATTAGAAGATATTAAAAATAAAGACGTATATTTTTATAAAAAACAATACTTAGATAATGTGCAATCGAGAAATGTTTCATTTATTTTCATTTCTAGGACAAATGTGGCAGAATTGTTGATGAACATTTTCTGGACTATTTGTTAAGTTACAGCGTTCGGGAGTTTCTATTCCAGGAAAGCGATATATTATTTGAAACGATGCCAAAACAGGAAGTTGGATTAATCATGATGGATTACAAAAGTTATTGTGTGTAATGAGTTTCTCGATTTAGGTCTGAATGAATTTAAAGCGGAATGAACGGAGACATGAAAAAAACAATGCTAACTTATAGATAAGCCATTAAGTACTTATTATGTTATCGAAATATAGTTTTTTTATCCACCGGTCTAAGGGTCGTATTCCGTCATCACTCTCCTCACTGCTTTAGCGGATACTGACTCTTAGGACTTCAAATTGCCTATAATATCTTGGTTAACATTAGATACAATGTATAGATGTAGATTCCAACCCCCTACCACAAGGAAACTAGTATGTCCAGAAGGCCAATTCTTATACTTAAAAAGTTTAAAATTCAAGCCCCAATCTCATCATGTACCTATTGATTTCCCATTAAACATCTTCATGTTTTGACAGATTGGTGCTGAGATTAACATGCGAACATTCTTAAAAATACGGGAATCGCCTCTTTTGAATCAAAAATTCCATTGATTTTTATATCAGCCAGTAGGAACATTGTAAGTTGATTATACAAACATACACATACATAAACTCACGCTTTCTTTCCATAAAGGTAGGCAGAAACTACAGAAAGCCACCTGCAGCTATGATCCTAACATACTCCTTTTGCTTCATTTACGTTCACACCACGCCAGTTACGAGTACTACGCACCTGATCTTTCTGAAGAGCATCACCAATAAGGGCATTATATGTCCTTCTAGGGCGTTCGTTTGCTTCGTTTACGCTCACACCACGCTAGTTACGAGTACTACGCACCTGATCTTTCTGAAGAGCATCACCAATAAGGGCATTATATGTTCTTCTAGGGCGTTCGTTTGCTTCGTTTACGTTCACACCACGCCAATTGCGAGTACTACGGACCTGATCTTTCTGAAGAGTATCACCAATAAGGGCATTATATGTTCTTCTAGGGCGTTCGTTTGCTTCGTTTACGTTCATATCACGCCAGTTACAAGTACTGCGCACCTGATCTTTCTGAAGAGCATCACCAATAAGGCCATTATATATGTCCTTCTGAGGGGTTTTGACTCCCCTCGCCTTGTAATTAACTTTTGTATTCGCTTTTAAGCTGATTATATGGTATTCATAATACCTGCAACCTACATACTGTTTGAATTCCAGTAATTTGCAGTTGTCGCAAAATTCAGTAAAATTCTACTGGAATGAAACGATTTGTCAGAATTTGTACTTATCTTTACTTTTAATAATAATATTGTGTTTGCTCACAGTTGTTTACTTTTTAAAAGAGTCGCTTGTTGAAACATGAAACTCGCCAATTATTTTACGTAATAATTATTTAAATACACACTTTAATGCGCGGAACAATATAATTAAGTTCCGAGTTTAATGATTAAATTACTTTGTTTTAAAAGCTCACATAATTATACATTTCGTTAGGCGTTCGTGTTTCTTTTGTAAACTAACCTAGTTTTCGTACCCATTACGAGTTTCCGTAACTTGATATTTTAGGATAATGGATCAGTAATTTTAGCGTGTGAAATAGCAAGAGGTAGGGAAAATAAAAATCAGTGTTAAAATGATTTGTTTATATCTTTATCTAAATATCTGACTGTGTGACTGTCTGGTGACTACTGTAACTACTGGGTGTTGAGTTCAATCCACAGGTAGCAAAGTGTTGCTGGATATAATTCCATTTTTACCGACTTAAAAAAAACAGGAGGTTATCAATTCGACATTTAAGTATGTAATATTATTGGAACTGCATTATATTCACATATGACAATCTATTAGGGCTTCCAAACAAATATACAAAATTTTATAGATGTATGTAGGTATGTATGTAAGTTTGTCCACGCATTTCTCCGCAGCTATTAATCGTATCGTGACTATTTTTTTTAATAACGTACATTTACTTCAACTTAGGGAACAGTGCAAGTTTCATCAAAATCGATTCAGTAATTTTCAAGATATGGACTAGTACGTGTAAGTGTGACTGCCTGGGTTATTGATACGAGATAGGTAAGGGTGTAATGTCAAAGGAAAACATCTCAAAACCTTGGTCAATTTATTTACAACAAAACTATTACCTACTTATTACAAACAAATATTCCAGTTTTTACTAAAAACTAAAAATTACGAAAAAAAAATTAAATCGACTTCAAAAAGAAATTAACTCAAAATTATGAAATAACTTTAATTTCAGAAGTCGGTGGCAAAAAACTAAAACTAAAATTAAGATCCCAAGACACCGACTTCCGAAATTAAAGTTATTTCATATTTTTGAGTTCATATCTTTTTGAAGTCGGTTTAATTTTTACCGACTTCATTTAAATTACTTTTTTTAAATCGTCTTTTATACAAAACACGCGCGGTGTCGCTTACGGTAAGAGTGGCGCGAGTTTAATGGTTTTTACCATCTCAAAAAAAGCCCAACGAGCCCAAAAAAGTTTTCAGTTAAAAAAAAACATAAAAAGGAAAATAATAAAAAAATATAAACCAAATGACATGATTGCCATTACAACAGAACTGTAACAAATCTGAATTAATATTCTGACCACAAAAGCCACTAAAATTGAAAGAAAGAGAATTGTAGCAACAACCTAGTTGATGGCAATAAGCTTGACCATTTTTTTTTCGGTTTGGAAATCATCATATGACCCTTCCCACTCTGGGCGGAGCGGAAGGGAGTGTCAGACCCCTTACTGACTAAAACCCACCCATGTTTCTTCCTTAGCCCTTTATGTTCCGGGCCAGCGGTAGCCCTTTCGGACAATCCCGCTGATAGCTTGACCCTTGAACCTGATTTACTCTGTGCTAATTAATTACCTGTGGCATTCCATAAGTTGAAGCTTCTTGCTTCAACTTATGGAATGCCACAGGTTGAGTTGCATCGTCAAAAGGCTCCACCAGGCAGGCGACGCGGGTCTGGTAGAACAATTTCCATTAAGTTTTCATAGAAATAGTTCTACTAGAGTTGCGTCGCGATGTCGTGTCCCGCCTTTCTGCGGGAGCCTTAAATAATGTTTAGACCATGTAAGTCATTTGTTGGTTCAGTTTTATTTTATGCCACCGGTAAGAAATTTGCATCGTATTTATATACAGGCCTATCTACATGGGGCTTTATACATGAGACTTAAGAGGGAGAATCTAACAAAATAGCCAATAGATTTTTCATGAAATTGATCCAAACTTTTTGTGAAACAGAACACAAAATATAAAAAAAATCTCGATTGAAGAACATCACAAAGTTACCTCTCATTTTCACGTAATTTCGATTTGTACAAGACTTGTAATTTGTAGATAGCGAAGCGGACTAAAAACTAAGTAACTGTAATAAGTAAGCTTTAGAATTTGAAACTTCTTCCTAACTTAGTAGCTTAATTATAGAAACTCAGCCGCAGTATTAAACCTAAAATTCGAAAGTCTATTGAATATTCGGCTTGAGAATCGAGGTATGATTTTAATATTAAATAGTAAACTAAAGAAAACTGTCCGGTGTACGAAGTTTCAGACAAAATATTATTCCCAAACGGATAAATGTTTTTAACTTGTTCATAGAGAAGATCGAGATTTAATATTAGATTAAATAAGGATAGTAGCAAGATTTACTGTTCAGGCAGAAATGCTGATATCATTTTCACGTTTATTTTCCGAGGAGGGGGTCTATCCGGATGTTTTCTCTAACTTATGGCCTACTTTTATGATTTATTTTGTGTTCAATGAGTGCAGGCCTATAAACACTTCCGCAAGTACACTGGCGAGTGAAACGAGTTTAGTAGGACCATCGTATGAGCAGCGATCGATGAGGTATATAATAACATAGATTAAAATAACATGACGCCTATAGTCTCTGAAAGGTTAGGCAGAGATGTCTCTAGAAGGTCAGATTGAATTAGCTGGCGGAACTTCGGAAACGTGATGGATATCAACCACCCATATTGTAGTTACTTAAAATAATTTGTTTAGAAAATCAGTGTTTTATAAACTCATATCATTACGTCTTGTTTCCCCCAAGGGTTAGGTGCACGTGAACCTATGTACAGACGCCAGCAAATCAATCTACCCGAAACTGTAAAATTTTCCCAATCAACTTTGAACCTTATGTTTTGGCGATAAAATTGAAAATCTATTAAAGAAATTTGACAGATTGTAGAAGCTTGATGTACTGGCGTCTGTACACCCACATTTCGCCAGTTATGTTTAAGACTCATGTAATATGGGGCGCTTTACTTTGTGTAAATTATTTCATCACCACTGCTCTCATAACGGTGAAGGAAAACATCGTGAGGAAACCGGCATGTCCTAGAACCAAAAATTCGAAGACATGTGACATCTGCCAACCCGCACTGGGCCCGCGTGGTGGATTACGGCCCACTCCCTCTCACCGAGAGGAGGCCTATGTCCCAGTACGGTTATGGAATGACTTGCCCGTGTCGGTAAGGCGTGCTCAATCTTTGTCCACTTTTAAAATTATGATAAAAAAGCACTTCCTCTCTCCTTAAACGTCATCATCATAATTTCTTTGCTCCTGTTTCATGTTTATTATTATATGTATATATTTATTTAGATTAGTATAATATACGTTATGTATGTTTTATTGTTTTATGTAATAGGTACACCACAGACTACCTACAGTATTTGTCTGTCCTTCCCCTTTTTAATCCATCCAAAGGTTGTCTTTAAAAGATCGCTTTTAGCGATAAGACCGCCCATTGTGTCACCCTATGTACAGTTTCTATTTTTATGTCTGTAATTTATTTGGTGTACATAATAAAGAGTATTTCTATTCTATTCTATTCTATTCTATTCTATGGGGCGAGCCTTCCAGAGTTCAGATGGAAAACTCATAACACTTTGCCTAACCTGGGAATTGAACCCTCGTTGGTCTAGTGGTCGCACGCGCTACAGCACGAAGCAGTCCTAAGCTAAGTCATGAGTTGATATTAAAAAAAAAACAACCGAAGCGACAACCTCCTCCTTTTTTTGAAGTCGATTAAAAATAGAACGCCCGTATATTTCAGCGAGTCAAGTAGGATCACAGAGTATAGTAAAATAAAGTATAAGTAGGACTCTCAACTCACTTAGCGCTGAGCAACTTACTCCTATTTATGACAAAACCACCGTTTTCCGTTGCAAAAAATAAATATTTATGTATAGCTCTATCTCGCTTTCGCACCACAGTAAGATTAAAATATTACTGGAATAAAAGACGGTGGTGTCCTTTTACCGCGTATTTACATAACTAATTTTATTTGCAAATGAACCCTCCTAACACCATTCTTCTATCTCCATTATAACACCGGGTATTTATTTTCCTAGAAGATGTGCGAAAGCATTAATTATTATTACATTATTTGACGTAATGTATATAATAGGTCATTTTCTGTGAGGGATTCTAAAAGAATAATTTACTCTTACGTTTATTTCGGGATTCGGTCGTGGTCCACCTGCTCAGTTCACCTGGGTGGAACACGGGCACTTTTTTTTGCCGGTAGATGACCTAAATGATGAGAAATATGCAAATAAAAAATGTCTATTGTTCATGGTCCACCGGAAATTAATTCCTGAATTATTCTGTAAATACATATTTGTTACGGTCGCGAATCATATTTTAATCAACGTACAACTTAATACTGACCAGCAAATTGCAAAAAACCTAAGAAAATTTGAATTTCGCGGGCTACCTTAGCGCTGGATTTAGTACATGGTGCACCAGCTTTTGTCGGAAATTACAACACGGGAAAGTACTACCGGGATGAAAAGTATGTCCGGGATGTAAAGTGTATCTGGTTATGGTCTATCCGTCTGTCTTATTTCATCTAAATCCGTTCTGGTAACGTATTCTCTATAACACAATGGACAGAAACGCGCGAAATGAACGCGAGGTTGGAGTGAATAGCCAAGGAATTTACGTGGTTTCGAGTAAGGAATCATTGAAAGGTCATAAATGGATTAGGGCACAGATGTTATGGTGTGGAAAGGTAAGTCGATACAGACAGACAGACATACCTCTGTCTTTCCGAAAAAGAAAAAAATAGTTTTAAATTCCATAGTAACTATTACCTACTTTCGAATTTATAATAATATTAGTATGGAGTATGGAAGTTTAAATATGGATTCCTATTAAATATTAGTCGCATGCAGTTCTTACTATTATATAAAGTTACCACTACATACAAAAACAACTTAATCACTGAACTTAATGAATCTCAGATTTATGCAACTGCTTTTAATTTTATAAAACAATTACCCCTAGTTGCGTGGCCCCATTAACATGAGATTTACATAGTGTAGCAGTCTTTAAGCATTTATGAGGAATAACTTGGCCTTATTTCCCGTTTTCCCGGGACCGGGACCCGACATATCATTGCGGTACATTTAACTTAATTTACATAGTGTTGACGAGGTTCAAAGTAGGTGACTGGTAGTCATTATGGTGCAGTTAACACACTTTACTAGGTTTAAACGACTTAATGGCGACTTTATTTCAGTTAAGAATAGTTTCAATAAAAGGGGACTATTATAATGTCTTTAAGAAACATTTTTCTACAGCAGGGCTCTTTTCGTACAAAAAATTAGCGACCATTGATCAACACGCGGGCTCACTACGTGTTGGCAATTTGATACCATTTATTTTACCATTTAGTTTCATTGCGATATTTTCCTGTGCCGTGAGTAATGGATGTCTTAAAATAGCTTAAGCAGAACATTACTATGGCATTAGAAAGGATAAGTAATAATGGCGCGCTCTACAGGGGCACGTAGCTTGCTATCCATGCGTAGCGTGGTCGTGGTTCGCAGCCACCACATAGTGTCTGCAATTTACTGGCGAATGACGTCACTGAAACGTTATTTATGTTTTTTCCTAAAGAGCGTTTTTTGACACCGTAAAGTCAAACCCCGCTGTCATAACTTTTATGACAGACGTCAATGCGGCCATCGCTCTTCTAGGACATCGTAAACTTAAGCTATGATCGTGAACTTCCACTGCAAACCACGGCCACGATACGCATGGATGCGTCGCTGGCAAACAAATGAACCGCGTTGAAACGTGGCAAACCTTTCCGTGCACATTCTAAGAAGCAGTGGTCGACTTTTAAGATAATTTAATAATTAATTTTATCCCGATGCCCGAAGGTTGGCGTTCTCACTTCATGAGTGCCTAAAGGCTCACGCTGACAGGCGTGATGCGACTCTAGTAGAACAATTCCTATGAAAACTTCATGGAAATTGTTGTACCAGTGCCGTGTGGTACCTTCGCGTCGCGCCTGTCTGCGGAAGCCTTTACTCATGAAGTATAAGATCGCCAACCTTCGGTCTACTGTACGATTCTCTTAATACAGTCAAAGTAAGTCTAATCTCTCAATTTTTTTTGTTTCAGGTCCAGTCCAAAACCGTATGGGCCTTCTAAAATCACCATCTTCCAGAGACAGTGCAATAATGGCGTTCAAAACCAAAAATGCAACTGACATTGACTCAGATGTGCCAAACTGACAGTGTGTGCAAAATGGAGAGGAGAACAGGCCTTTTGGTTGTGTTATGGGTGGCCATATTCCCCCTTTATCGAGCCGATAATCTCGGTAAGTTTACTCCTAAGTTTCCTTCAGGTAATGTACCAGCTCTCCGTGCTAACTTCTCGAACAAAGTTAAGTGGAACTCGCGGTACCGTACCTCGCAATATTAGTTTTTTTTATTGTAAATATTGCATCGGTTTTTCTTCGAGTTTATTGCATTCCGACGTGAGCAGGCTAGGATGCTATTGAAAGTTTGAGAATGAAAAGAAAATATTTTAAAAAATACGTCTGGGCTATTTCAATTTATTAAAATTTCTGTGAAGCATCTTTGGGATTCAAGCGATGCAGATAATGTAAGAAATAAAAGTTACTAATATTGGCTAGGAACAGTTCTACAAGTCATTACAGTCCGGCCGACGCGTCGAGACAATGTATTCCTGACACCTGCAGGGCTAGCATGGCCGGAGACATTTTATCCACGGGGAGAGGACAAAATACTATTCCCCTTTGTCAATTTTGTCCACCCTCCGAGCATGGCGACATGGGTGGATAAACTATTCACGGTGGACAAACCAGCAGGGCTAGCATGGCCGGAGACATTTTATCCACGGGGAGAGGACGAAATATTATTCCCCTCTGACAATTTTGCTCGAATCGCGAATTGAACGCCGGTGTATTTTTCGCTCGATTTTCTCTCTTTCCGACGACAAAACTAAGCTCCAGTAAGCACGAGACATTTTTATATTACAATTAATAATATTTTCTCCAAGAGATATACATAAACCCACCATCTAAAGACGAGGACAAATTTCTCCCTTTGTTATGTCAAAATATCTGTAATTTTTCTCTTCCACTGGTCGCCATGCTATAGGCGGGGGTGAGTATCCACGTCTAATGTCAAAACGTGATATAATTCTCTTTCCCCCTGTTGCCGTGCTTTGGCAGGTGGATAAAATCATTTTATCCCTTGTCAGTGGAAATAACCGGTGGACAAAAGTTTTATCCCCAGCCCATGCTAGCCCTGCAGGGGGCATAAAAGGCCACTTTTGCAGAATCATAAAAGGATAACATTATGAATCTTATTAAGCCGAAGACAGTCCGTGTTTTTATTTTTTCGCTGCACTACGTAGGTATAATCAAAGAGATTGGGATTGGATTTGGATTGAATTGATTGATATTTTAGCACAGACAAAAAAAAAAATAACTGAAAAATAAATTAAGAAAAAAAAGAAAAATTGTTTATTCTGCACAAACAAAACGCACATGGCAAATAAAAAAAAAAAAAAACGACATCTGGGGGCACGGGAGTGCCCCCGCCAAGACGAGCCAAGCGAAGCGCAAGGCAATAATTTAAGATTTCATGGTTTTCCTTTCATTTAATTTATCAAGTTTGTTAGAGAGATTTCATCCTTATAATTATTGATCCTAACGATCAATGCAATAAAAGTACAGGGTGTAATTTTACAGATTTTAGTCGCTTCGATTCCCGGGTGTGGCAAGTGAATTTTCTAAAATCTTTGAATGCAGTTTTCTTTCTATTCAAAAATAAAGGAATGTTTTCTTTGAGTAAAATTATCTATCTACAGTATTAAGTATACTTTCCCTTCAGGTGTCATTACAAAATTCCACCCTGTATAATAGGTAAATCTCTGCCTAACCTTTTGATGATTACAGGCGTGATTTTATGTAATTAATTAACTAATAAAACCTTTAAGTTTCAACTTTCCAAAAGGCGTCTGAGTAATTACCATTTTGTCTAGATAGGTTTATTATACTTTCATTGGGCTTCGTCTAGAATCCTTTGATAAAGTCCGAAAAATATTTTTATCCAGCCCTTTGTACGATATTTTTTTAGAAGAAAAACAAGATTTAATTAATGAATAAACCCATCAGTCACGTTCTTAATTAAGAACACCTACAGAATACTGATGATAAAATCTTGTTTTTGAAGCATAGAGAAATATTTTTGTATGGCACAGTAATTTTGTAATGTTGATTTAGGATCACTCTTTAGATGACGTATATGAGGATTTAATTAATATCTAGGAGGTATGTAATTTTATAGCTTGACTATGTTTTGACGGCGGCGGCTTTGCCCGCATGGATGTCGGGAACTTGCTACCTGGTCAAAAGTAGCATATAACCTTCCCTAGGATGCCATCTATCTTCAATTGTTTTCGAAATCCGTTCTGAGGCTTAGGCGTGAAAAGGTAAAGGTAATATACTAGTACATTGGATTTCATAGATTTTATTTTTTTTGGGCGGTACCCTCTTTTTTGTCTAAAATAAAAGCAGCCTAGGAGTAACTTAGGCTGCTTATAACATCAGCTATCTGCTAGTGAAAGTCCCGTCCCGATTAGCCGGAACAAATAGACAAACAAACATTAAAAATATGATGTTTTGTTAAAAGTCTTTCATATTATTATGCATTTAGTAAAAAGCTGCTATTTTGACAATACAAACACAACGAACTGGAAAGAAATTGTTTATTCTGTAAATAGGATATCCGAATAATTTTTACACGTCATTATTATACCTAATAAAAAATAAGCTAGATGAGGTGCCGCGTTTCTTAGCTGACTACTCTGACAAGAATTCCGGAACAAACTCAGAGTCACAGCAGTCTCTTTTATAGTCCAGACATAATCTTGGTCAGATCATGTGAATTCATGTAGATTGATGTATGAAATGGTCTTTATAAAATTACCCTTATAGTCCTCACATTCACAATACATAATTAAAGTAAAATAATACTTTACAAAGTAAGATTTATATCATTTTTTATTTAATATTTATCAATGACAAGACACATTAACACACACACACACACAACACAAGACACATTCCATTACAGACGATTAAATTTTATTTATTTGTCCATTTTATTTGTTTGTTCTCGCTTGCAAATCGCCAGTGGTATAAGGCCCATCCTTATACCACTGGCGATTTGCAAGCGAGTCTAAATCGAGGCGAGTGCGCAGCGAGCTCACCGAGAATAGCGCTATCGACTCGCTTGCAAATCGCCTGTGTCATAAGGCCATAAGTGAGTATAAATAAAATAGACCCTCTTTTATTTAAGGGTAGAGTACGACGACATGAGGTTAAATTGCGTAATAACTGAAATAGGAGTATGTTGAACCTCTGACGGTCACGTCTATAATCCCAACGGAGCTACAAAGTAGTATATTGTACAGCCCTTTCAAATTTATTATAGCTCTGATTTGGCATCACTGTCCAAATCATAGTGATCTTTATTCTCATTCTTATATGGTTGCTGACAGGTTTGCTGCCATCGACCAGTCTGTCAGAATCATTGTAATCTTTATTCTTGTCACATTAAGGTTCCTATTAGGTTGCAGCTGTCAGAGGTAAAATAACTATGAACGGACTGTAGCAAGATTTTTTTTTTTGCATAGGTATTTATTATTTCACCAATGAGACTCATTTAATGTCTTTTACAAAGCATCCAAATTACAGGAAGGTTTATCAAGCCCCATGTCTGACATGTAGCTTTATACAACCTATCCACTGTTATAGGCCCTTCTACATATACCGTTCAGAAGAAAAAAATTAATGCATGCATCATGAAATTAGAAATTTATTAGATAATGAAATGAATGTCATGAAACTAATTTTTCAACACATTTGCTCGTAAAGTGGCTCTTACGAGTAATTAAACGCTTTTAGGTTCATAATTCAGTGTATTAAACACGCGTGCTTTTTAGTCCATAAAAGTTAATAATAACAATACAAGTCTGTTTTTTTCCTCGCAAGTGTGTTGAATAAAGTCATATAAACGCATGTGCAATGATCAACATACCACACATGTATCATAATGTACTATTATGACATTAGTTACGTAATGTAATTTTGACTTAATTATCTAGTAGGTACATTATTGTGTTTTCAGTACATTTTTTGAACGATGTTGGATATTGGAAGATGTCTCGTGACCATGTCTTAAATTATTAAAATTATGAATAAACTACTTTAATTCCAAATAAAAGTACTAATTTACTACGAGCATATGTAGGCAATTACCAGCACCCTAATTGCCTATCAATCTCAATCTGAATAATTTTGAAGTAAATTGCTAATCCATTGCTTCATATATTTCGAAAAATGTGTCTGCTAACAACATAAATAACGCAATGAATGTTGTTGAACTGTCAAAATGACTGATGAATCGCTACTGATAGTGTGTTACGCAATTACCATGCTGGTATTTTTAAACATTCACCTGTCTCTATTTTCTGTACCAAATTATACCTAGATTTACGTAACATAAATATTGTTATCCTCGAATATTTAAGCCCTTCCAAACTTTTACAAACTAATCAGCCTTTGGAAATATTTACATACAAGTTATATTAAACCTGGATTATGTCTCGCACCTTTATGTTGTAAACAATATTTGTTTTACATTTTCTCCCAAGCATATTGGATGAAGAGTTTTCTCCTGTTGTCTTTGTATATTAACATTTTATTGACACGTGGAATTAATGTAACACATATTATAAAGGGTTTCGTGTTTTCGTTTTATGAACATATTTTAATTTCATTAACGTTCAAGAGACCAGTACTTGCTTTCAGTCATCTAATGAAGAATAATTATTTATTAACTCAATTAATAAAATTTTAATTGAAATTATATCGATTACATTAGGTATAAATCTGTAATTATAAATTTATGTTACGCTAATATTTAATTATTTTCAATTTTCAAAAATAGCATCTTGGAGCAACCTGTACTTATAGAACTGTAGCGCAGGGTTCTTTTCCGGGGTCACGGATCATAACATAGCAACAATGAAATGAAAACGAATAACGTGCAAAGAGTAGGAGAATTAAAAACAAAAGAGTGAGCCCTATGTCGGCGAGCGGAGCACGCCTGCTGTGATCGACAACATATTGTAGTTTTCAAATTACGAATTATTTTATGTAACTTTACAATTTTTATGATTACTGGCCACTAGCCTTACCTGTGTGTTAAATTAATGTCGCCATTGTAGCGGCACGTTGTATACAACATTATTTTTAGTATATTATGCAAAACCTGAAACACGTGTCTAGTATTTTTCTGTAAAGAATCTATGTACAAAATTTCAAAACTGTATCATGAAAAATCACAAAGTTATAAGCTTGTTATTACCTGTTTGTCGCGCCGCGCCGTCTTGCGCTCATTGATAATAGTACCTAGGTACCTAACCGTTCGGCGCGGAGATTGGATAACCTACTTAGTGTCGCTCGGTGTCCAACGTTTAACCTTTTTTAAATATTTTTGGGACAAAATTTAACATGGGGTAAAAATTATTGAAATCGATTCAGTTACTAATTCTGAACAAACTATATTTAGGTTTCGCATATACTAAAAATAACGTTGTATATTTCGATAATATTTTTTGATTAAATCAGCAATAGCCTGCATTTTTGGTCGAATACTGTGTCAATGACCACTTGCATTGCAGGTTATCGAGGAGGGCATAATATAATAGTCTAAATTGGGTCATCAAAATTTGTTTTGGTTTTCTTCCACAGGGTTTTAGTTTAACCAAGTGATTTCACTTATATTGTGCCAAGTAAATGACAACAGAGAAATGTAAATGTAGGTACAATCAATAGGAAAATACTATTCACAGTGCCCATTTTAATACAAATGGTCTAATATCCATTCTGACTAATGGTGCGCAAAGTCTGAGTTTTGGGATCGCTATCTAACTTGCCGACCGTTAATACTGGGATCTAAAACTTCCTTTCAGGAGAGGCTTATGTTCGATAGCGCGTTGAATTGAGGGGGCTAAGTTATAGTATTATGGGCACAGCCCTATCGTTGCTGCGGGGAATATTAAATTATCACTTGATCATTTACACCGCCTCTCGTAGGAAACAATAGAAATGTTATCAAAAACGTTATGGTAACACATAATATCTAAAATAACAGCACGCCTGTATCCTTCCAAAGGTGAGGCAGAGGTGTATCTATAGAACACCCATATTTCGCCAGTTATGTTTTTAAATCCCATTGTCATTACAATGGGACCTATTTCCATCAACCGGGCAACCAGACTCCTGACTGACCCTGAGAAATTCCAGATGGAAAAACCCAATAACTTTTAACCAAATAACCCAATACAAAAAACACACAATAACCCAGGACCTACTGCTGAGCAGTAGCGCTTGCTGCCATTAGACTAACGACCAACTATTCTCTACCGAAAAATTTTCAAAACAGATACAAAATGAGGATCGCTACAGATTATACCAACCGTCTAATTATTAGACGGTACGAACTTCCAATTTCAATCAAACAGCTAAACAATAAAAGCCCAACCCTTTACCTACTTATGTAATATTATAAATTCCTGCTTCTAAAGTAGAAACCCACTCCACCGCCGATTAAATTTTAAAGGTTGCAGAAAATTACGTTTCACATTCTCAGACCCCTTAGGCATGATATTAAATATGGATAACGCTTGTCAGAATTCTAAAGTACAAGTTGTAACCTTTTATTGTGTGACGCGATAATCACGATGTCAAAGGTTTCCTTTATCACGCATTTTCTGGGAGCTAGGTGTCGGATTATTTATTGAGGTCTGTGAAAATCTTGTTCGTGACAGTGAGATGATAATCCCTATTCAGGCTCCTTTGGGAATGGTGGTGAATGGCCACGTATGGGTTGAAGTTTAAAAGGGGAATGCTATTTTTGGATCTGTGTCGAACGAGTTTGAAAGGAGGTCGGTTGATATGAATATTTTGTTTTGGGTACGATGAGGTGGGGGTTGGTGGTGTGGTGGTGGTGATGAGGTGGTTTGGATGGATGAGGTAGTTGAAGCCGACCCCAACATAGTTGGGAAAAGGCTAGACAGATGATGATGGGTACGATGAGGTGATGAAAATAGACAAAAGATTTTTTTTTTTTTGGTATTGCTATTCTATTTTCATTAAGCATCTTACTTCAGCTGCATCTGGTTAGACTGGAAGCCGACCTTAACATTGTTGGGAAAAGGCTAGGCAGATGATGATCTTACTTTAGGGACAGCAGTCTTAGAAGATTCATGATTCTGAACCTGCGTTGAAATTTCTCGAAGCTTATTAAAAAAAAAATAGCTGTTCCATACATTTTGACCGCATAGGTTACTTTTTAACCGACTTCCAAAAAAAAAACACTACAAAGTGAAAAATAACTTTAATTTCGGAAGTCGGTGTCAATAAACGAAAATGCGGAACCAACGACACCGACTTCCGAAATAAAAGTTATTATTCACTTTGTATTGTTTTTTTTTGGAAGTCAGCCGTTAAAGAGAAAACTTTTTATAAAAAAAAAAATTACCGTTTTTTTTTATAAAAAGTTTTCTCTTTAACGGCTGACTTTATTTTTGATAAACGGCTAAATATAGAATTATGTGCTGAATTCATGATTTCAGTTGTTTGTGCGTCGATTTCCCCACCACCCTGTTTATCATTGAAAGGATATACACAAAAAATCCGTGATCGAAATCATAGAGTAATTAATAAAGTACTTCTGGTCGCTCACGTGAAAGATATTATGAGGATAAAATCTGGGGGAAAACACGCGTGACCTCACGCCCCGACAATAGGTACTCGTACATCAATACGATTTGTCAATATCGTTTGTATCCTGCTCGCCGAATGTAATACATACTTAATAATAACGGTTTTGGGAAACAGATTTATTATATTTTTGCCTGGGAGAAACAAATCTGAAAAAACCTGTTTCATGTTTTTGAACTTACCGTTCAAAAACATGAAACAGGTTTTTTTTCTGGAACTCATTTCTTTTTGTAATTGCTATTCTTTAGCTGCATTATTATTTTATAACAAAATAAAAATAAAACAAAAGTAAAATACGTTCCTTATATTCCTCTGAGCAATTACATCCCATAAACAAAAGCCGGCTTTTGTTTTTTGTTTGTTTTTTTTTTCAATTTGATTGTACACTGATAAACAGGAAAATGGTTTTTTTTTCTTGTTTATTTCATAACAAAAATATAATATCAGGGTTTTATGAGCAACATTGAATTTTGGACTTGGATTTCTTTAATGGTAATAAAATAAAAATATAATAAAAAATAAAAATCGTTTATTTAGGAATAATAACTGATACAATCATAAAAATAGTTAAAAGATGATAACTGCAAAAGTTAATAACTGTGGCGCAGCTATCAACGCCCGGCTCCTAGTGAGAGTCTCCGTACCCGAGCTTATGTCTCTTCGTCTACCCTTGCCCCCCTCCCACCATTCCGGCTTGCCTGCTGCACAATCAACTAGCGGTCGGCGAGCCGTAAGCGCGGCGTGTGTCGCCGAGCCGTAGCCGAGTCAACGTATCGGATCTTCTGATCCGCTTTGGTTACGTGCTTACGTTAGGTTGACGCCTGTTTGACGGCGAGGCGAAAGGCGATACGGTGCCGATTCCTATCCGATTTGATGTGTTATGACCTTAAAAAAAAATGCTCATCGCCGCATATCCAATACTACACCAAATTATAAATATACATCATCTGCCTAGCCTATTCTATGTTGGGGTCGGCTTCTAGTCTTACCGGATGCAGCTGCATACTAGTATTTTACATGGAGCGACTGCCTATATGACCACCACAACCCAGTCACTGGATAATACGATACTCCTTGGTAAGACTGGTTGTCATACTTTCGGGCTTCTGACTACCCGTAACGACTGTCAAAGATCCACGAATGACAGCCGGGAGCAACTGCTTAACGTGCTTTCCGAAGCACGGAGGGGTCCATCCACAGACCAACCGCGGCAAGCGTAACTTAACCTGATCGATCGACCTGTGCGGCTGTTATTATTTAGCGACGGGCCCCTCTTAATTATAAATATACATACTTATCTAAAAAACACGCAAAATTAGAGAGGCAAAATGGAAAACCAATTTACCGGTCCTACCTAGGTAATTAAAACCAATGATGACTATAATTTAGAAGCTGATTGGGTCCAATGATTAACAGGAGCGATATTAATAGGCTTCACAAAATATATTACATTGCAACAGATATTAATTTTACCTTCCTACCAGTAAGAGAAAGTTAATTAATTTTCTAAATATAATTTCATTAGGGAAAAGCTGAGTTTGTTTTGATTTGTAATGAACAGGCAAATTGCCAGTTGTAATGAAATAAAAGGGCGTAATAAAAAAAGTAATGATTGTTTTACTTTTTAATTTACAAAAATTGTCGACAGCGAAAAATAATCTGTTTTTCTTAAGCGATAATAATCTTGCACATATAAACGTAATGTCACGGAAATAAAAATGGTTAAGAGCCTATACTACCTCAGCTAAAATTCACTCTTTATCTCGCTCGCACGATACTGCTCGCGGACTGTGTGAAAGCGAGACAGAGTGCGGTGCTGGGCGGGAGGCAGCGCCAATAGTTTAGGTATTTGCTTTTTACGGTGAAAATAAAGGTAATTCAAAAAAACTAACTAACATAAGACCTGCTTTATAGTTAGTTCAGTTAGTATGCAAAGTTTCATGATCTAATTTGAAGTATTTTTTGAATACCAGCGGTTTATTGTTCGGTTTGGAGGTAACTTTGGAATTTTTTTCTATCGAGAAAATTTTATGGAATCGTGTTTTCGTCTAACATAAGACCTTACATTAATCCTCAACTTTAGCATATATTTATTTCAAAATTAATGCTGCGGAATTTTCGACATAACGGAGGATCATGCTAAGCCATTTGAGGTAGTATAGGCTCTTAATTGTGTAAATTTTTGGATAGTCAACAAAAAATACTAGAACTAAAAACAGTTCATTACACATGACCTAAAGCGCGGTCACTGTCGGACTGCATAGAAAAGAAAGAGAAGCGCGATAACACAACGCTGGTAATTTATTGCAAAATATGAAGCAATTATTTCATTACAAAAAATCTATTGTTTGGACAAAAAAATTAAAACACTAGCGTTTTAGTATGTTGCTTGTAGAATAATCTGACAAAAAATCAGAGTGATTGTATGTATGGTAGTGTGGTTTTTATTGTAAAAAGAAAGCTTTTAGAGGTATCTTCATGATTTTTTTCTATTCTATCAAATTAGTTGTATTTATGTTTTTAACACAGTATCCACCTAGCATATATCCTGAAGAACGTCATACATTTTTCTGATTTTGTTTACTGTAGTAGATCATACTGATACTTTTATTGTTTCTAAAATTTGCGTTTTTTGCGTTTAGGTCCTGTAAGCCCCTTAAGAATTCATGTGCCCGCAATGTACTAATAGAACTAATTTACCACACATGCCTGTAATATCCGAAGGGTTAACCAGGTGTAAGTTTACTTAAACCTACCCCTGGGGTAATCGGGCATCGTGAGGAAACCGGCATGTCCTAGAACCAAAAATTTGAAGACATGTGACATCTACCAACCCGCACTGAGCCCGCGTGGTGGATTTACGGCCCACTCCCTCTCACTGAGAGTAGGCCTGTGTCCCAGCCAGTGGGCACTTTATAGGGCTGATTACGTTACGTTACCCCTGGGGTGTAATATGACTTGTTTGCTCGAAGGATTGGACAGGTCTACCTACCTTTTTTTTTTTTTTTGTTTTCTGGTTTTTGGGGATAAAACCAGGGAGTGTGGCATTTTTACCTCACTAAAACCACCCAGGTGGTCACCATCTGCGCTATGGAAGGGGGCGTTACCTCTCAAAATATCAATCCGGAGCCCCCTCTGTGCAACGCCTGTTAGGGCACATCTCTGGGGAGACTGTAAAGGGGTCTTCCCAAAACCTAGCTGAGCAAGTGTGAAATAGTACACCACATTTCGCCAGTTATGGGTGGCGAGCATATTGGCAACAACAGGGGACAAATCCAGACGATACTGAGAAATTCCAGCAATACCACTTAGTCCGGTCTGCGTATCGAACCCAGACCCTCTTTCACACAACTTGCAAATTTCACGAGTGTATATTCACCAAAGCAGTCAACGACAGGAGACCATTTTCAACAAAGGGAACTTACAGGCAAAGCTAATGGTGAAAATTTGATTGCAATTTTCAGCTCAAATATTAATCACAGGACTAGCCGGAAATGCTATTACGTTTTCGTCTTGCTAATTTTTCAATTTCCAAATTGGAAAATTCATCGCGTAGAACTCAACTAGATTTGTTAGTTGCCAATTACGGTGATACGGGCTGGCCCGTTTTAAGAGATGATTAACTTTCAAGAACGGATTTGCTTTTTTTTTGCTAGAAAATACTGGGTGGCAAGTATGTCGACGCGCAAATTGTTACCTACCATGGATTCTGCAGTAGATGATTCTGAGCCCCGAGGAACGCAGGGGCGTTAGGCTCAACACACACCAAAAGAGCGTCGAAGCGCGGCGAAGCGGAACGCAGTTTCAGTGTCATATGAACTTTAACTTTATTTTCATTACTATAATACTTATTATCGCATGAGAAACTCGAACGAGTCGCGCGGATGCCAGCGGCGCCGCTGGAATTCCAGCGAATAAGCCTTGCGACTGCGCGAGAAGTCGCGGGAAGTCCCGAGAATGCTCGAGCAGTCACGAGCGGCCGCTGGCAATATCCCGCACCTCGCGCCCGCTCCCCGCGCGCGTCTGTTGCGCGCGAGCATTCGCATTCATTCCTTGCAGTGCAACGAATACAGAAGTGATGGAAATGGATGAAGAAAAGCTTATTTATTTGGTGCAAATGTACGACTGCCTATACAATATCAAATCAAGGCATTACAGCGCTAAACACATGAAAGAAGAAGAGAAGGCGCGCGGATTCCCGCGACTTCTCGAGCATTCCAGCGAGTTCTCGAGCAGTCGCTGGAATTCGCGCGCCTTCTCTACCGAGCGGGTCGCGGCGCTTCGTTGCCCTTCGCCGCTCTTTTGGTGTGAGTTGAGCCTTAAACGGTAAATTGTTCCACCGAACCGCACGTTACAAAATTTCGTTTCAGTGCGGTTAGTGGAAGTGCTCAGGTGCCGTTCGTCCAAGTGCGGTTCAAATCAGTGCTCTGAGTGGAATACCTCGAATTTAGCGCAGGTGTTGCACTTTTCTATGAAACAGGAGATTATTTTTTTGATACTGACGAAAAGTCGACGCCAGGGGGTCTAAAGTCATGTGCTGAATACTGTCAACCTGTATGTGCAGGTGTCTAAATCATAGATTTCATATATACAAACTGACAAAGCTTTACCGACTTTAGAAAAATGTAGGTATAGGTACAATCAAGAAAAGAGATAAGTATGCAGGATCGTCGGATATAGTTGAAGTTTAGTAAGAAACCGATGGATGTTCTCGAATAAAATTAAATTTTATTAATACACAAAATTAAATACACAAAATTAGTAAACAAACAGCTTATGTATCAAATTAAATTTCAGTCGACAACATCCATCGGTTTCTTACTAAACTTTAATTATACCCGACGATCCTGCATACTTATCTCTTTTGTTGACTGTACATAAAAAAATCTAAATAATCAGCCTAGCGTTTTCCCCTACTATGTTGGAGTCAGCTTCCATTCTAACCGGATACCACTACACAGCTGAATACCACTATTTTACATAGATTGACTGCCTTTTTTTTTTTTTTTTTTTTTTTTTTTTTTATCTAACCTCCACAACCCAGTTACTGGGTACCTAACACGATACCCCTTTGTAAGACTGGTTGGCAAACCTTCACAATCCAGATACTGGGTTGTCACCCAGTAACTGAGTATCGGGGTCTGTATCAAGAGGTATCGTGTTCAATACCCCTTGGTAAGCTGGTTGTCAGACTTTTGGACTTCTTAACGACTGTCAAAGATCTACGAATGACAGCCGGGACCAACGGTTTAACGTGCTTCCCGAGGCACGCAGGGGTCTTGATATGTAATGGATGGTCACCCATCCACGAACTGACCGTGGCAAGTGTAGCTTAACCTTCGGTCGACCCATGCGGCTGTTATTATTTTAGCCACGACCCCCTAATAGTAGATAACTCTGTACGTACATTAGGAAATGATGCAAATGAAACAACAATAGTGGTAAATACAGAAATTAATATCCGAAATCCACAAGCATAAATTTAACAACGTTACATTTAGCTGCGTTCTCCAATAAAATACAAATGCGATAATCCCAGGAGTAACAACACCCTGTATTAAGCTACCAACTTATGATTTAACTTAGTTTCGATTACTAAGCTAAGGCCAGTAATTAAAACCAACGCTAAGTTAAGTCCTAAGTTAGTGTTACAAGTATATGTTGAAAGCTTGTGGTGTGATCTACATTCCTTTACCAATTCTTGGAACTTCCTTCAAAAGGCTAACTTGTTGCTCAAGTTTTGATCGATCTTGGGAAGTGAAGCTGTCTGTGCGAATGATGGTTTATTGACGAAGACTGTGAAGTTTCTAATCACACTGTGTGTGTGTGTTATATGTTTGTTACGTCACCACGCTCAAACGGCTGGACCAATTTTGATATAATTTGGTAGGGAGGTAGCTGACACCCTGGATTAACATATAAGCTATGTTTTATTTCGATATTCTCACGGGATCGATACTTATGAGGGTGAAATCACGGGGAGCAGCTAGTAGTGATATAATAGCTGTTTGTGAACAAAAACATTTAGAATTTACAGAATACCTAGAGAGCTGGAATTAGCCCTGGAGAGCAGGTTTTGTTTCTTGGAAGAGTTTTTGTTGGAATTCATGAAAAAACAATAAATAGAGCAGAGTTGCTAATTTGCCTAAACTAGGTTGTTTCAGGCTAGAAAGTGCATAAATACTTAAAGTATGAACTAAAAACTAATTTCAAACATAGGTATATAAAAGTAAAATAGCCTGTTAGCTGTTTTACGAGTATTTGCAGAGAATAATAAAATAAAAATAATAAAAAAGCCATTTATTCTACTACTCTCTTACACTTGTATCATGCGTATACATAATTAACAATAAATCATTACAATTTCTAACATGCAAAATTATATTTTATATTATTATTTACTTATTTTTATTTTTTTCATTACATTTTAAATTATTTGATATTTAATATATTTTATATCGTATGATAGTGGTTAATTGATTTTGAAAATTGATTTGATTAAATGTTATGTTGTAATAATAATAATGTATTTATAATAAATAGTATTAATTAATTAAATTAGTAGTAGTCGCCTCCTTGGCGTAGGCCTCCCCCAGCCAGAGAATAGTTTTTGCAGAGAATAGTAAATCTTTAATCTGTCTGTAAATAATCGTTGGTAAGTAAATATTTAAGTATAATTTCTTTATAGCTATAATAATTTAATTTATAGATAGTTTAGTAGTAGTATTCTGTTTAATCTTTTGTAGAGAAATGCACAAACGCATCAGATCGCAGTGCACTTATGAACAAAAACATCGAATGAACTATAAACTTAGAGCCAGCCAAGGCAAAGTCACGCTACTGTTCATCACCAACCGCTTGAATATGCATGAGCACAAATATCAAAAGTTATAACATTCTAGGTTCATGAATCCACGTTTTATGATACTCGCGGTATAACCTAATCTAGTTCATACTATGAAGCTAAAAAATTGTTGGAGTTTTCCCGCGGTGAAGTCGTAAGGGCTATAATACCAACCATTATTTATATTTTATGGCCTTCCCGCTATGAGCCTTTGTAGGTATATGTTAAAAAAATAATTGCGGAACATCCACTCTCGGAGCAATTGTTTTAAGGCCTCTCTTTGTTATGAGATCCTGAAATTAAGGTGTAGGTCAAAGAGCGATAATTTTAAACAAATTTTGAACAAATTCGTTCATCACATAGCGGGCGCGTGTCACCTTTTCGAACTGTCATTTTCGTTCAAAATGTTGGCAATTAAGAAAAATATAATGATATAATAATTATTTTTTCTATCAATCCTTGCGTGCAGGTGCACTGCATTGTCCTAATTAAAATATGAGTTGCAGTTTTTACACTACGTTTGTGATCATTCATCTACCTAGCTGAAAGTATTTTACACAAACAACAAACAACAAAGTTTCAAGTACAAAATATTCTGCTGTTATAATTACTGCATACCAGTAGTAGAGAACCTACCTACTTGAAGAACATTAGGCGAGAGGCATCCAGAATTTGGGTAGGTATAACCGAAAATTAGCGTGTCATTAAATTATAGGTATGCTGATTTCGCAATATTACGTTGAATTTTAGACCATCATTTGTTGCTAATGAGTAAGCTCTTCAATTGTTTTGTAAAACTAGACCGGTCGTTTATTAGTCAGCACGAATCGTACCAATTGATGTGGACTTTTTTACTACTACGAGTAACAGCAGATTTTGTGCAGATCCAGAGGACAGAATAATTATGCATTAATTTAGGAATTCTATGTATCCAACGATTAACTGAACTGCTTATAAAAAAAATAAGTTTAAAAACTAAAACGTCGGGTTTCAGTTTTTAAACTTATTTTTATTATTTTGGGGCTTATTTCAGTAATATTTATATTCTTGAAATTTGCTAATAAGGCCTTTCATTTGATACCCAACAAGGCACCATCACAAAATATTTATTTTTAAATTCATTACTTTATGTCCTCTAGACGGCGCGGCGCCATGTTGTCTTTAGTGACGGACGGTCAAGACGCTTCTAACGATACTTACCTCATTTGTCAAATTATTGTAAGTACTTTTGAAGTTATGAGGGAACAGATGAACATACATACATACATACAGGTCAAAATCATAACCCTCCTTTTTGCTTCGCGGTAGTCAGGTGAAAAGTTACTTATAATTTAATCGATTATGAATAATTTATAACGTTGACATTATTTTATTCTTTTACAGCAGAATTTTTTATTGTATTTATGAACTAAACTGGGCCTAAATAGTTTTTCTCACCTAAGTAACGGATTTTGATGCTGTCTTCATCACCATTTAGAGAATTTATTTCGAAAGGTATATTTGTGTACAATGTATTAAACTTTCATGTAGGTAATAAAGAAATATTAATGTTTTGTCAAATAATAAAAACGCGTGAAGCAGGGGAGGGTCTCTAGTTTATTTATAAATTGAATAAATCATAACACTACCTATGCATCGTCATAATATATTTGCAAGTCAGTTTCTCTGAAACAAATGACTGTGTTCTACTTTAACTAACTAGATTAGCTGAAGTAAATTGCTAGTGAGGTTGTGACTGTTATGTAAAACACACTCCTAATAAATAACATAAATGAATCATTAATTTCCTGAATGCGTTTAGTTGCCCACAAAATCGTCGCGACGTAAAATATGCAACAATGGAACGTCCAAGTTCGGAACGAAACGCGATTTCGATTTAAACTTTTTTGAGTGTTTCGTTTTACCGTTTTGTGAATAGAAATAGGATGTTTAAGTGAAAACCTGAGGGTTTGCAAAGCGTTCCTATTGACGATCGGGGTGTGGATGGCTAAATGAGCAGAGGAATACCAAAGAAACGATGGATTAACTGTGTGAAAGATGATATGGCTACAAAGGGGGTGACTACCCAGATGACGGCTAATAAAGAAGTTATCATCTGCCTAGCCTTTTCCCAACAATGTTGGGGTCGGCTTTCCAGTCTAACCGAATGCAGTTGAATACCATTATTTTACATAGAGCGACTGCCTATCTGACCTTCACAACCCAGTTACTGGGTAACACGATACCCCTTGGTAAGACTGGTTGTCAGATTTTCGGGCTTCTGACTACCCGTAACGACTGCCAAAGATCCACGAATGACAGCCGGGACCAACGGCTTAACGTGCTTTCCGAGGCACGGAGGGGTATCGGTATGTAAAGATGGTCACCCATCCACAGACCAACCGCGGCAAGCGTAGCTTAACCTGATCGATCGACCTGTGTGGCTGTTATTTTTTAGCCACGGACTAATAAAGAAGTATTGAAGATAAAGTCATGTTGTGCAGACCGCAACTAAATTGGGAAAGGGCAAGAGAGTGATTAATGATGAAGACGACATTCTGACATTCTGGATTAGGTATGGGAAATATTTCACTGATCCTCTAAAATCTTATTAACCGTGATAAGCCTTCGCTTTTTTAAATTCCATTATTGTTTCTATTTATTTAATCCCCGAAAATATAATTTTTCACTTCATCCGTTTCAGATTTTACAGATTGTTCCTCAAAGCCTTTTTGTCTTGTGTAAATTATTTATGTCCATACATTTATTAATGCCACGACCATGGTTCCGCATATTCTGTCGCCCAAGGTTCAACACGGAATCCCGGAGTATGATTGATCGAAAGGTCGGTCAATAGGGACGTGTAACATAAGGCTAAGTTTACGTAACAATCGGTTGGCGCTAGCGTTACAAGTTATAACTTGATATACTATTTATAAGGTCATATGTCACTGTATTTTCTTAGGGAAAGTGTGAACGTGTGAAATTTACTTAAAACTGTCGTCTGAACTTGGCTTTATAGTTTGTGCAGGTAACTTTACTTGACTATGATAACGTGGAAGCGAAAGGTTTATTAGCTAGGAAGTGTTGAGTATATTTAGATCATACCAATATACAGAAATAATTATATAGTTATAGTACCTAATAGGCGAAAGTCGAAGCCCGAAAGTCTGACAACCAGTCTTACCAAGGGGTATCGTATTACCCAGTAACTGGGTTGTGGTGGTCAGATAGGCAGTCGCTCCATGTAAAATACTGGTATTCAGCTGCATCCGGTTAGACTGAAGCCGACCCCAACTTAGTTGGGAAAAGGCTAGGCAGATGATGATGAGTACATAATAGGCGAAGGTGGCGTGACGATCTAATATCATTCGCAGGGCTAACATGGCCGGAGATCGCACAAGACAGGAAGGTTTGGAAGGAACAGTGGGACACAAAATAGGCAAAAAAAAAAATTAAGTACCCAATAGTTTAGAGGGGTGTCGATTTTCTTATTTATTATATACTAACAATGCCCCACGGCTTCACCCGCATAAGTGTCGATTCCGTGGGAATATCGGGATAAAAATATCCTTTATGTTAATCCAGGGTGTCAGCTACCTCCATACAAAATTTTATCAAAATTGGTCGAGCCATTTGAGCTTGAAGAAGTAACAAACATATAAACACACCCCCACACACACCCCCACACACCCCCACACACACCCCAACACTCACAAACTTTCGCTTTTATAATATTAGTGTGATAGTGTGATTAATATTATTATATCCCACAGTGAATCGGATTCCCCTTCACCTTATACTGGATATATCAACACAACGTAAATTTTATTCCACGAATAAGAATTATCTGTCGATTGAAAAATCAGCCCTTAGTTAAATTGCAAACGCTTAAGCGATCGACAGAATGAAACTTTCAGGACAGGCTTCGACAAAAAAACTAATCAGAGCTCTTTTCAAAACTCATTACGAAACGGACATAACCCACCACTGTTTTTTTTCGGGATTAAAGGTGGGGTTATGTCCGTTTCTGGACATAACCCCTCCTTTAATCCCGAAAAAAAAGTGCTGTTCCCGAGGAAAACAACAATAACGGTATTATGATAATAAATAGCGCCACGTGTCTTTCGAATCAAAAACAGGTCAACGTCTGTCGGGTCAGCTAGTTTCAAATAAACCAATAACAGGTACCTACTTTTGAACTGTCAAGGGGTCGGTCAGCCGGGTCAGCGGGATTGTGTTCCGGGTCAGCGGGATTGTCCGAAAGGGTTACCGCTGGCCCGGAACATAAAGGGCTAAGGAAGGAACGCAGGTCGGTTTTAGTCAGTAAGAGTCCTACACTCCCTTCCGCTCCACCCAGAGCGGGAGGGGTCATTTGGTGATTTCCCATCCACAAAAATAAGGGGTCGGTCAGTCAGAAAGATGAAGCTAGCTGGCGAAATGCCTAACCTCTGCCTAACAATTAGGGGTATACAGGCGATAGGCAGAAATATAGGCAAAGATAATTTATTTTACGTGTTCCGTAAATTAAAATCAACGTAACACAGAACTTATGCTTACTTATATCTGACGCTGGATGTTAGGATGCAAAAAAATACACCTTTCAGTTTGGCTCTGGGTACTCAGATTTTAGTTTATACATTATAATAAATTTTTTAGTATTGGTAGTTGGTTAGTGGAAGGTAGGTATTATTATTGGTTTTTGGGTGACGTCTCTGAGTGTGGAAATTGGTGACTACATTGTTACATTGGGTTCCCCTGTAAACAAATGTAAGCGATGAGTGTGATGACAGTAACAATGTAAATAAGTATTATACGTGCAGAAACTTGGACCAAATTTACACATCGATTATCTATCCTACCTCTACGTAAACAACAACAAACTGGGGATTAATTTAATTACTTTTAAAACAAGCCCAAAATTTCTCTTGAATAACTTTCATTCGGGTGGCTGACATGCCAGTTTGAAAAGCGTCCGAGTAATACTCATGAAGATGACAGCTTGAAACGGGTTCCGTAGCGGAAACAACTGAAATAACTTGTCAAGCACACCCGTTAATAGTGTTGTTTATTTTTTCTTGTCACTCAAATAAAGTTTCATCCCTTTTTTTTGGCGGACAGGGATGAAGAACAATTCGGTCGATTTGGAAGGGTTAAGAAAATGAGTTTTGAAAAGAGCTTTGATTATTTTTTTGTCAAAGCCTGTCCTGAAAGTTGCATTCTGTCGATCGCTTAGGCGTTTGTAATTGAACTAAGGGTTGATTTTTCAATCGACAGATAATTCTTATTCGTGGAATAAAATTGACGTCTGAAAGATTCAGTATGGAAAAACTGTCAAAAATTCAAAATTATTCCTCGGATAAATTTATCTGGCGTGGCGTTGAAAAAATCAGTCCTTAGTTAGATAATATACAACTTCTGTAGCATTCTTAGAAATCTTGAGAAATATTACACTGAAAACTTGTTGATAAATCCAGTACAAGGTGAAGGGGAATCCTATTCACTGTGGGATATAATAATATCACACACACTATCACACTAATATTATAAAGGCGAAAGTTTGTGAGTGTGTGTGTGTTTATATGTTTGTTACTTTTTCACGCTCAAACGGCTAGACCAATTTTGATAAAATTTTGTATGGAGGTAGCTGACACCCTGGATTAACATATAGGCTACTTTTTATCCCGATATTACCACGGGATCGATATTTACGCGAGTGAAACCGCGGGGCGCAGGTACTATGCCTATAATCGTTTCATGCATCAGCCATGTTAACGTTCGGGAAGATTTTTTTTCAATTTATTTTCAACTTATTTCAAATATCTACAGTTAATTCTGAAAGATTATAATATTCGTATCGTTAACATGTTAAGTAAAAGCTTCACTTGCTATAATTGCAATCTTGTCGTGACCGACCGAATTCCAGAGTAGGTACGACAAAACTCCTAGGATTTTTAGAAAAAATATGCCATACATGATGTATAAAATAAATCTACAATTTAAGTAATAGCCTTTTAACAAACGCAACACACCACTGTTTCATAAATATTAGCTTAGCTTGCCTGCTATGAAATTCCGTACGTCGTAAGCGCTTATAAGAGAAAAATTGTTGAGGCCTTTGAAAAAAAAAAGGATGTATATTAAATACGGTAGTTTGGACTGTTAAAGCTCTTATCAGTCATAATTCTAAGCCTAGATCTACTATCTATTTTCACGCCTCAGTTTTCCACCCAGCTAGACCAACCACCAATTCACTATCCTAAGCCGTGGTCCGTACCCCACAGCGTGTAGGCGCTTAATCCAGAAATACATTACGAAACTAGTCGTGAAAACTTAGTTATTCATTTCCAGTTTCACGTGTAAAAAAGATAATTATTTACACGTGAAACTCTCAATGATCTAAGCTTACGAGTTTCGTAATGTAAATCTGGATTAAGACTTATGCCCTGGCTGGAAGCCTCAATACATTAAGGCATTCACAAGAATAGGATAGTCCGGTTAAGTAGCCGATAACCTCCTAGCAAAACAAACAAAAAAACTCTTTGTTTTATAAAAACCTGTCAGATTTCACATTCAAACTTATTAGGAAATTAACCGATACAGCACTCGCTTTAGGAAGCTTTAATCTGAGGATTTAAAACAACTGAACGCGAAGTATGACGGGTGGCGTGTGAGCAATCATTGGTTTTAATCGTGGGTTTCCTGCCACTACGGGGTAAGTAGGCAATAAATACCACTTCCCTGCTACGTAATCCGAACGTGCTTCAGTGAAAAAATAAAAAAGGTTTATTGCGGATATATATTTTGAATTCGTCGGAGTGGAAAAATGATTTGTTATTTGATTTTTTTTATCCCATTATTTGTTTCTTTACTCTGTTTGGCTGCCTTTGGTTGAGTTTGAAGTGAGTTGTTTCTACCAATACCTGCGAGAAGGAAGATATAATACTGGTCATCATCATCTGCCTAGCCTTTTCCCAACTATGTTAGGGTCGGCTTACAGTCTACCCGGATGCAGCTGAATACTAGTGTTTTACATGGAGCGACTGCCTATTTGACCTTCACAACCCAGTTACTGGGTAATACGATACCCCTTGTTTAAGACTGGTTGTCAGACTTTCGGGCTTCTGACGACCCGTACATTTTCAAAGATCCACGAATGACAGCCGGGACCAATATCTTGACGTGCTTTCCGAGGCACGGGGGGTCTTGGTATGTAAAGATGGTCACCCATCCACCGATCAACCGCGGCAAGCATAGCTTAACTTGATCGATCGACCCGTGCGGCTGTTATTACTTATCCATATAATCCGGCACAATAGATACATCTGTGCTAAAACTGATTTTGCGAACAAACAACTCTACTTATTACTGAGTTACCAAGTTACCGGGATAACAAGAAGTGAAAGGAATGATGTATCTTCACAAGATCCTGGCTAGAAATAAAAAGTATTATTTTTGTTATTGCTACTCAAGACACAGCTTCTTGCCTCCCAAAAGTCTGACAACCAGACTTACCAAGGTGTATCCTATACTCAGAAACTGGATGGACGGCCGCTCTATGTCATCATCATTTCAGCCGAAAGACGTCCACTGCTGGACATAGGCCTCCCCCAAGCACCTCCACCTCGACCGGTTCTGTGCTTCTCGCATCCAACGGGTTCCTGCGGCCTTCACAAGGTCGTCAGACCACCTTGTGGGAGGCCTTCCAACGCTAAGTCTTCCGCTACGCGGTCGCCAATCCAGAACCTTTCGGCCCCATCGGCCATCTGCTCTGCGAGCAATGTCCACTGCCACTTAAGTTTGGCAATTCTTCGGGCTATGTCGGTTACCTTGGTTCTCCTGCGGATCTCCTCATTCCTGATTCGATCACGCAGGGCTCTATGTAAAATACTGGTATTCAGCAGCATCTGGTTAAACTGGAAGCTGACCGCAACATAGGTGGGAACAGGCTAGGCAGATTTATTTCAATTGCCACTCAATAAAATTTAACCTCATGAAATACGAGAAAACCCACATACCTATAACACAGGCTGTATAAAAAAACTATTCGAAACCCCTAATAAATCAGCACCTGCCACCCTAAACGCTTTACTAGTTTACGAGAACAAATAAAAGTCACAAAACTCTTCAAGGCAGACTCGCTTATGATTTATGTTTTTATTTACAAAGCTGTTCAATTTCAGAAACGAATCCATTTTGAGAACTTCAAAGGAGCGTCTCTCACAGATAGGGAACGCTGCGCAAACAGCATTTTCAAACTCATATTAGTCTTTACTTAATTAAAAAATCTGATTATGAAGCTTTTAACTCGGGCTTTTAATGCATGGTTTGAGCATTAGTGTAAACTGACACGGTCATAGCACACGTTTACTGGTCGGGAGTGGAAAGTAATTGGGCCGTGAAATGTTACACCATGTATACGCAAATGTATTATTTGAAGCTTTCTTTCAGTTTTCAACCGGGTTTCTGAGTAGGGTTGTCTTATCTTTTGTGATAGAAGACAACAGTATTAAAGTAATACCGTGTTGTAGTTTTATGGAAAGGTTATGGTTTTGAAATGGTCATTTATAAACACGATTTCTATCACCGAAACTACCTTAGTTTGCATACACACGATCGACACGCGTCTACTCCAGAGGCAACTGCAAACGTCGACGCGTGTCGGTAACAGCTGGCGACGCGTGTCGTGGACGACCGCCGACACGCATCGACGCGACGGTTGCAGTTGCCTCTGTAGTCGAAGCGTGTCGCTCGTGTGTATGCACAGTTAGAAAGCGGATAACCTCCAGTCTAATAATTAGTTTTACACGAAAAACTGGTAATTAATCATAATTATCATTAGTAAGTTCTTAGAAAAATATTACAGAAAACATTTGGATATATTGTTAATCTAATAATAACTACAAAAAAATAACCAAAATCTTATCCCAAACAACACAATATTATATAAACACTTTCCAGGCTAGACAAAGCCTTCATTATTATTCTGTTACAAAATACTCGTTCGTAATAAGAGAGGCATATCTACATGGAATAAGAAAAAGCAAACATTCGAAGACAAATGAATTATTTTCTCCGCGTTCATTTGTTCGTTTGCAAATCCCTGACAATAAAGTAGGTACTCCGGGCCCAGAGAACCTGATTGAGTTCCAAGTTTCTAAGTTGATCTCGACAATACCTATGTGCTGTTGGCTCAATATATACAACCAACTAAGTTGGAGGAGAACCGTAATTGTGCTAAGTTTTCTTTGGTTGTATAGTTGTATACGCACTCGGTGGGTCGCGGCAATTACTGTAATGTAATGTATTTCAGGCTGGCTTGAGCAGACTTGTGAGTTTCCTAGTACGTTTATTGAACAAAGTTTGTTTATGTACACAGTAAAATAGGTACAAATACGATATTATCAGTATTGAGTACCTACAAAGATACTGCATATTTCATAAGCAATTTCTTCCAGCAGACCTGCGAAAGGACACAAGAAAAATAAATGTAGTTAAGTTTCATTTTCTCTATTTTTACCGACTTTACAAAAAGGAGGAGGTACTATGTTCGGGTGTTTGTATGTTTTTTTTTTTTTTTTTTTGTATGTTTGTTCATCGAATACGCCGCCAATTGTCGACGGATTTTCAAAATTCTTTTTTTGTTCGAAAGTAGATAGTTCTGAGGTGGTCCCATTGTCACCAAGTTAGGATCTGATGATGGGATCTTAGAGAAATCGAGGGCAACCCTCAAATTTTATAGGCTCACTTATTGTTTTTCGCATATTTTATGAAGTATCTTGTGTATTTGTGTATGGCTGTCACCATCTCAGGTAGCTGGGCTGATGATAGAAGGTACAACTCCTTAACAGTAAGAAGTTACTCGAACAGACAAGGACTGTTTTAGTAAATTGTTTTGATGTTTGATAGGGCATTTGCCACATTTGCTCTCATGATCATCAAGTCATGACCTGATGCTGCAGTCAGGATAGTCTGCAGAGTACCTAACTCCTCGACAACTAACAGCAGATATATCGTGTTTAGGCTCATTGAAAAGGGCTCGATGTGTGGATAAACGTACTGTTATTGAGGAACACCGAAGACCTGATGCTGAAGCCAGGAGCATCAGAAAAAGTACAAACCTTTAAATTACAGCACCCTAGTCGTGTTTGGGCTCATTTTAAACAGGACTAAGTTTTAAAGTTCAATGCAATGTTGACATAAGTCTGGCCTGATGCTGCAGCCAGGATGATCAGCATCTAATCTAAAAATTAATAAAAGGAGAACTCCTCAACAATTAACGTCCCTGCATCGAGAAAAGGAATATTTTATAAAAAGGCGATGGGCAAGTTGACATTAGACTATTGTAACTTAGATAAATTATAAATAGACCCACTAAAAAGCGAGAAATAAAAACTTTTTAACAAAAAAAAAACCGACTTCCAAAAAAAACACTACAAACTGAAAAATAACTTTAATTTCGGAAGTCGGTGGCAAAAACTAAAATACTGATCCCTAAGACACCGACTTCCGAAATTAAAGTTATTTTTCAGTTTGTAGTGTTTTTTTTGGAAGTCGGTTTTTTATTTTATAGTTTTTATTATTAGAATTCAATTTCATGAATTGACATAGTAAGTTGCAACATTTTAATATGAATTTGGCATCATTATGTAGATCCGATTTATGGATAAGAGAGACAGCTTCACGCCAAATAAACCTTAAGCTTTTACTAATACATCAAACTATGAACATTGATCAGGATTACTGCCAAGCTTTTTGCGGATAAACGTCTAGAAATACAAAATTATATAAAAGTATCTTTTAACCCTTATTCCTACATCCTCTCGCGAACATAACAGCCTCATTTCTTTGCCTTAGTTCTTGCCCCTAATCGTACATTTGCTGAAATCTCTTCGCTTAGTATAAAATTTTATAGATTTTGTACTTTATTTTTTGTTAGCTAAGATTGAGAATGGCTTACCCCAGGATTATTTATAAATCTATGTATCTATTTAATTAGCCCGTAATGTCTCTGCAGCACAAAGGTATTCCTTTATCCCTTTTCCACACACGTCTTTTAAAATAAGTTTTAATATCCAATTCAGTAATTTTTGATAAGACAGAAGCTGTCCATTACGTTGATCTGGTTATTGTGCATACGGATCACGGTAACAGTCGGAGCAATGGACCGTGTTCAATTATAAATAATAGCTTTTGCTACCAGCTACTACTTAACTTACTTACTTAGGTACTTTAACTTAGGTACTACTACTGTTTAGGTATTTTTTTTTAATCAATTTTGAAGTTGTAAAATGAAATGGTTTATTCTAATCTGTACCTAAATAGTATTTCGGAATCACGTTTACACGTCATACATAAAAAAGCTAGGATGGAGTCGACATTCCCCCTAGAAAAAATGGATAAACAAACACAGGAGTCGAAAAGTCTCTTTTAAAGTTAGGACATTATCTTGGTCAGATCATGTGAGGACCATGTAGATTGGTGTCTGTTTGAGGAGAGAACTACCCTAGAATATTTTTTAATTTGTTTAATTTAATTTACTCATTAACAATTATTAACAAATTGTGTCTGAATGTTTACAAAAATAATATTTGAAGCTAAAAACAATATTCAATTAAAAACCAATCATAATTATAGAACATGCAAAAAAAACAAAAATCACAATCAATAGAAAAGTTATACAACAATGTCAACAGAGTAAAATTAAACAAAATACCAGGCTAATTTCATTTCATTTTGCAACAAAAAACAACAAAAAATCAATTTATTTTATTTTATTCTATTCGGGAAAGTTACAGCTAATATAAACAGTGTTCTTAAACAATATGCATTTGAAGGCCATTTACAAGTTTCCACTAAAAAAAAACACTAGATATATACTTGAACCAAAAAAGGTCGGTACAAAATACTATAGGTATTTTGTACCGACCTTTTTTGGTTCAAGTATATATCTAGTGTTTTTTTTTTCATAAATTAGGGAACAACATAACACGATCGATTAATACAAACTAAAAATCAAAAATAAAATTGGAACATGAACACCCTTGTATACAGTCTATACAGAACAGCCGTGATGACCCTGCCAAGTTTAAACTGCAGAGAATATTAAAACACGAAATGACAGATGAAATAATAAGAGTTGTTTAGCAAACATATCTAAACTATGCTCCATAGGAATGAGAAAACATGAATGAGAAAGTTGATGAAATTCCTAGAGAGCTATTCGCATGTTTTTGATGACCTTACAAGGGCAATCCTTGTAAGGTCATGACATGTCTTACGTTCTTCATTAGTCTTTCTGATAGGACAAATATAATTATGCGCAAAGTACCTAAGTTCGTTTGGTACCAAGATTAATGGCTTACTATTATGCCTGTGCTAGTAAAAATGCGAGTATTTTCTGTGAAGTTGCTGACAAAGCTGTGACTGATTCGCTGAGAGCCATTATATTTGATTATCAGGAAACTGCCAATAATATCTGACCCGAATCACGAACATAAACCTATCACCGTATTAATATCTACTTGCACAATATTTGTTCCTACTAGTATAGGAAAATCAGTGGTTAGGTTAGGTTTACATGATTATGTATAGCCATATCTCTGCAGCAGTATTTATACCTACCTACACTCTTTTTACAAGGTCAAATTAAATTGGCAAACTTCACGATACGTGATGGGTCGATATCTAACACGATAAAACACTGATTTTCGAAACACATTATTTTAAGTAACGTGACGCGCGGCGATACCCGCTCGTGGCTGAAATTTCGTGGATGTGTGACCATCCATTACATATCGAGACCCCTTCGTGTTCGGAAAGCATGTTTAGCCGTAGGTCCCGGCGGTCATTCGTACATCTTTGAGTTGTTACGGGTCGTCAGAAGCCCAAAAGGCTTACAACCAGTCTTACCAAGGGATATCCAGTTACCCGGTAACTGGCTTGTGGTGGACAAATACGCAGCACTCCATGCAAAATACTGGTATTGACCTGCATCTGGATAGAAACTGGTAGCCGACCATAAAAATAGTTGGGAAAAAGCTGGGTAGTTTGGCGCGCGGCTATACCCATCACGTCTCTGAAGTTTCGCCAGCTAATTCTATTTGACCTTGTCGCTTTGTAAGTAATTGAATACCTAGGTAAATCAAACACCTAACAACAACTAGAATCCCTGAAGTCTCCTCATTTGTTTCGATATTGAATGGTGTCAATAAATTCGTTCCAAGCGATCCAATTACCGAGTGTAAAGTAATTACAGAATACGAAGGTACTCCGTCTGCACTTATAACGAATTGAAAGAACTATTATTAACGCTCAAAAAATACGAGACAAAGAATTTTTTGCTTACTAAGACGAATAAAGGACCAAGATTTCAATGGATCAAACGTAGATTTAATGAGACAAATTGAGTTTGTATTTTCGTATCACTCATTAATTTTAATGGAGAAGTTAAAATGTCACGAATTGAAAAAGAAAATTGACTGCTTCATTGTTCTGTGGTCGTAAGCACTACTGCTAAGCCTTAAGTCTTGGGTTCGATTCCCAGGTTGGGCAAAGTTTTACTGGGTTTTTCTACCTGGAATTTCTCAGTAGCAGCCCGGAGTCTGAATTTGTGCCCGGATGATAGCAAACGGCTCGTCCCTAGTACATGGCTCATGTATGGCCCATGTAACATGGGACTTAAACATAACGTGCGAAATGTGGGTGTTCTATAGGTGTGCCCAACCCTTCAGGGAAACGACTTGAAGTTATGTCATGTGAAAAACAAAATAGCATTTTTTTTGTTTTGTACATTTCAACAAATATTCGAGAAATCATTTAGGCAGGTATAAGTTAGACGTCGAATTTAATCCGATTTGAAAATCCTACATAGATTTCACTTCATGCAAGAGGTAAGTCATCAAAACCATCAGACTAAGATAATGTTGGGTTCGTGTTTTGCAAAGATTATTCACGGCTGGCTTCATCACCCGGCTGAATAGCTTTGTGGTCAGAGGTATACAAGTAAGGTCCTCGAAAGGGTGTTGAGGGGACAAAGCCAGAGGTAAGCCAAAACAGGGCATTACACCGAGTTCTTAAGTATATTATCAACATTTACATCACGTTTGGCTCATGTTTTGATGTTTACATCTCTTTGGGGATCTTTACGATCTGTAAACAACATGTGGTTGGATTCCAAGGACAAAAACTCGTCCATTTTAGCTTTATTCCAGTCAAAAACCGCAACTGTGACAAATAAACATTTGGTTTTTGGTGCGGTTTATTTTTTTAACGGTCAAGCTGTAAAAAGTTGTGGCGAGGCCTGAATTCGGCGATAGTGTAAACTGTTTTTGTTGTCACTGGCGCAACTGTCATCGGGAAGCGGTAGATTAGTCTTTATGTGCAATTGAAATGCAAGCTTTTCTCCGACATTTAATTTAAGTACCTACGGTTATAAGTTTAATTAACGAACGTGGGTTTCAATATTTCCAGCGGCAGTTAGGTGCATTTTAACTCCAAAACGGTTTGCATGATTAGTGGCTTTTGCGTAATTTTTTTTTCTTCCTTCTTCTACGTAAGTCTTTTAATCAGTGTGATATACATATTGCACCCTAATTGCGTAACACAGTATCAATTTCAATCTGAATAATTTTGAAGCATATTGCTAATTCATTGTGCATTTGTGTTTGTTCGAAAAATTTGTGTGCTCAACAACGTATATAACGCAATTAATGTTGTTGTACTGTCAATATAAAGGCTATTGCTACTGTGTCTGTTACGCAATCACCCCTCTATTCTTCAAGAAGAAACTAGCATGAAGCTCAGACCAAAATAAAAGTCAAGACATAGCGCTGCGAACAATACAGTGAAGCATGCAAAAACTACACCTCCGCTCTGTGCGTACACGCTCACACGCACACATTTACAATCAAACTACACCTCACTAAATGCACACATGTTTACGAAACCGGCTTCACTTTACTGTTGACAGCTCTCTGTCTTGGTTTTTTATTTGGTCTGAGGCATGAAGCTCATTATAACCTTATTATTTTGTAATAACTGCCATCTGTTATCACAGTAATAGTATAAAGGCGAAAGTTTGTGAGTGTGTGTGGGGGTGTGTTTATATGTTTGTTACTTTTTCACGCTCAAACGGCTAGACCAAATTTGATAAAATTTATATGGAGGTAGCTGACACCCTAGATTAACATACAGGCTATTTTTTATCCCGACATTCTCACGGGATCTCGACATTTAGGGATCGACATTTATGCGGGTGAAACCGCGGGGCGCAGCTATTGTATTTATAAATGTTTACAACACAACATATAGTTATATCTATCGAACAAGAAAGAACGTTAATAGGCCCCCAAGAAGCAACATTAAATTGTTTAAAGCAACATTATTAAAGTGGAACGTCCCATTAACCGCTAAATATGTCTGCAGCTGTATTCTTTATGTTTTTCAACGGAAACACTATAAATCAGTCGTTGGGGGCAGTTTCGACTATTGGCCATGTGAGTCGTAAAATGTTTTGATGGCCCTCGAAGCATGGGGCCCATACATTCAGAAGACATAAACGTCCGTCCATGTCCCACGGCTTTTTTCCTTCCCTAATCGTAAAACTATCTCTTTGAGTAATTTCTCCGAATGGCTGACTTCAAAAGGACATGTATTTGATTTGAACGGTTCCTTTTGAAGCTCTCTGTTGTTTTGTTTGTCGTGAGCAAAGAATTTAATTGTTCGGAAAACATCTCCAAAAATGTAATGGTTTATCAACAATCACAACTCTTAGAATGTTTTATTCATAATGAGTGGGAAGTGAAAAAAGGGAACAAATTAAAAGAAGTCCAGGTCCATTTGTTACAAAATTATGTAACAGGTATGACTGTAGGTACTTACAACTTTTTTTTTTTATTACCTCAAAATGAAACGGTTTCGCAAGGGGCTCCCACAATCTGAGATTAATTATTAGGAAAATTAAGATTTCTGCAATAAAACGTCGACTTTATGTTGTGGAAAAGTTTTATTTTTTTATTATGGCGGAGTTATTAGCCTGGGGACTGTTTGGGGAAGCTTTTTTCCTTGTAACCAAAAGTTGAGTCGAGGTACAGTTTAGTGTACAATTTAATTTATTTTACTGCATTGGGTAAAAGTTTAAAAAAAATTTAAGTACAACTTCCTACAACTCACATATTTTACTTTTACACGAGTTAACTTAGTATACTTTTAAGTAAAATTTAAATTATTTTACACCTGCGGGGTACTTGCGTATCAGTAGCAATGTTCAGTATCAGTAGCAATGGCGTTCATTTTGACAGTTCAACGACATTCATTGCGTTATTTACGTTGTTGAGCAGACTAATTTTTCGAACATATGAAGCAATATCCTTCAAAATGATGCAGATTGTGATTAATGTGTGTGTTAAGCAATCAGTGTGCTGGTATTAATTTAACATATGGATACTTTGTTATAAAACCTTCAACTCGACCTTACGTTTTGATCGAAAATATTGCACTACAGCACAAAAGCTTCATAGAATTCATGTGCCTTAGGCAGATTTCAGATGTTTCACTTTTGTTCATTTTTTTTTATCTTTCACTCGAAAATGTATCAAAAGTTAAAAATTAATTAATTAGTGAACCGATCCAAGGATGCTGGATTGCGCCACTCGGCATCTTTCACTCGCCTAACGGATGATAAAAAAATAAAATGAAAAGAGCAGATGAACGATAAATCCTATGTAATTTTGTCGGTGTCTTGTGAACGTGGAATGAAACGAAAATGAACATTCACTCAAGTGAAAAATCTGAAGGGTAATTCTCGTAACTTTAAGAACGTTTTGTCTCAATCTGTCAAAAATACATCTAGGTTCCCTGCATTTTTGACAAGTTTTTGACATTGTTTGTCGCCTTGATGAGACTGCAACTACATTTTGAACGTTTTAAAATACGAGAATTGGCCTTCTGATATCACCTTAAGAATAAAAACTTCACATACCAATAGTATTTCCAATCATACACGAACATAAAAATAAACAAATGCAATCCACAAACCACATGCATTCACACGTGCCGCCATGAGGAATAAAGGCGTAACATAGATTTACACCAGTGCATACGTCATACCTAGAGTCGAGATAGTGTCATCGCCGACACTTGCCTGACCCATTTCGCTCGGCTGATTCCTGCAACTTGTGCAAGTACTTATGTAGCTTTGTATTACCTGATCAGTGGGTTCGCATCTTTATATCTCTGCAAGACTTTCAGTAGTTCTATTTAGAATCGAATAGAATAGGCTATTTGACAATGTAAAAAATAAGGTCATAATTATTGACACTCGTATAGATTATCGCTTTTAAAATCGATTTGCATTAATTTTACTACAAAACAATGTATTATTTATTAAAAAAATCCCGAAAAAACTTCATCTTTTTAAATCTGGCGCCACGTAATCGAAAACGGTCTGGATTGGCTGAACTTATGATGACGTCATGATATAGTCAATTTTTGTCTATCGTTGACAGAACAGATGACTTTTGTCTAGTATCTCGACCGTTTCAACGTTTGTTTACGTGTATTGTGACGTCACGACGCCATATTGTTAAAGATAGCGTTTTGGCGGCTTATTTAAACAGTACATTTTTATTTACTATTTTCTAAAAGAAATACATTATGCAATTTGAAGTAATAGGTTTTTGTGGGCTCGTTAGACACCATTAAATAATCTGAGATGTTTATCAGAAACCAGTCAAATAGCCTATTCTTTTTAAGTTTGTACACCATGCGAATTACAGACGTATTCCACATTGGGCACCCGCTTAAATGGCACCTGAGTGAATGTGCCGCTGTGTGTCAGGTGCATTCACTCAGGTGCCATTTAAGCGGTTGTCCAATGTGGAATACCTCGAATGACAGAATAGGAAATCTACATAGGGTGACACAATGGGCGATCTTAACGCTAAAATGAACCTTATAAGATTTATTTTAGCGATAAGACCGCCCATTGTGTCAACAACCACAACCTTCTTATTAATTTAATGAGAGAAGGGGAGACAATACTGCAGGTAGTCTCTTGTGTATCAGTTACATATTCATTAAATAGATACAACCCTTCGCGCTAAGTTTGCCGCTGTCAAATTTCTGTAATAGATTTTCAACTTTATCGCTAAAGCGTAAGGCTCAAAGTTGATTGGGAAAATTTGACAGTTTCGGATATCTTGATGTGCTGTAAAAAAAATTGGAGGCTGCAGATCAGCATTTAATTGTGCTTGAAATATTCATAGTCGATAGAGAGAACAAAGGGGAGTATCAATGAGATGCAAGTACATGCATAAACTTTTAGCATACTTTATTGTAATTAAGTTCAATTTTATTTTTAAGTGCACCCCTGGTCTTTGCTAAAGAAGTCTCTTTTATACTAACGGAAAACGTACATATACAGAAACAATATAATAAAATTATGTATCCCTCCATAAAAGCGCAATCACCACATTTTAAAGGACACAGGAGACAAACTTCTGTCATTGGGTAAGACCCGTCCTCGAATTTAGTTCGTGGCTTATTTCCGATAATAAAATAAAAAAAAATACTTTGTACATAAGAGAGAGCGTTGCTTCACACAGGTCGTCATCAAAAATGTAAAGACTCTCGATACATTAACCGAAAAACACATATATATCTTTAACTCTGCCGGCCAACTCTATTACAATGGTTGTGACCGGGTATTTAAAATAAAACTTTGGTCTGGCGTTTCTTAATAGGGCACGCGTTAGGAAAGATTAATTCCAAAGGGTCGCCATTATAGAAATCAAAAAGGAGGAGTACCTACACCTTTACCAACTTCTGATACAATTCGCCATCATATGACGTACTGTAGCGAAAAACTACTAAAACAATCCGAATAAAAATTATTAAAAGTGATATAAAAAGTAGAAAAACACAACTTGTAGGAAACTTGTCACATTATTTAGTCTGACGGGTTTCTAAAAATTAAAGAGAAGTAAGAAATACTTTAGGTTTTCGTACCTTAAGTTATATTTTTAAAACTAGTAGGGTAACGCGACGAGTTAAAACGCGGTTGCAACTAAATTCCCACAACAATCACGAAAAAAAATTTAGGCCGCGTCTAAAAAGTATTAAGCCCGCTGTAATTTCTCAAAAAATATCACAGACTGATAGTAATGTTTTGAACCGTAGGATCTTTACTTAAAATATAATAAACTAGACTAGCAGAAGAAGGAAAAAGCTATTAAATATCTGCCACATCTTCTCCCGGAAGTTCCGTCGTGACAACGCCGACGTGACTCTGACAGTGGTCACGGTATCCTTGTCGAGAACTTCCTAAACTGTAAGTGATGTTAGGATCAAACTCTTCTCGTTCGAATCTGCTCGCTCTCTACTGCAATTCAGTCAGGTGCAAAATGGTAGGGGGCTGAGGCAGAAAAATTTGGCTTGCAAAATCTTCGGGCGAAACCTAGGGCAAATAACGAACAATAAGAACCCGAGTAGAAAGCAAAATCTCTTATGCCAAAAAGGTGTGTGTATATTATATACATACCAGAAAACAAAAGGAGGAATTCACGGTTTGTTTTTCACCGGGAGTCACGACTCACGACTCGCCGATTTTAGTAGAGAACTGGGGCTATAGCAAATAGAACAAATTGGATAAAAATATTGAAAAATGAAGAAAGTCTCTGAATAATCAAATGGACAGTAAAAATACCTCGATTCAAAAAATCACCTACAAATTTTGGTACAATACAAGGAAAAGGCGTTGAAGCTCCAAAATAAAATTATCTAGCCCGTCAACTGTGACGGATTCTTAGCAAGTGATACAAGTTTCAAAGAAATAATCCCTTATGCCATAGAATAATTCCTTATTTAAAAATAATCGAATGATTTCTGGTCACGCAAAGTGACAAAAATGAGGTTGTATGTATTCATAAAGAAGGGGGTATGTCAAAACATAACATACAGGATTTACTAATACTGCAGTACGTAATAGGTCCTTCTGCACGCTAATTGCGTATCACACTTTTAATCACAATCTGAGAGGGTTTTGAAGGAAATTCCTAATCATTACTTCATTGGGTTGAAAAATTCGTCTGCTCAACAACGTTTTAATAACACAATTATTTTGTTATTCATTGTTACCCTATACTAAGCATAGGGTAACAATGAAATAAATAAAAATAACAATAGGCTATTTGACTGGTTTCTGATAAACATCTCAGATTATTTAATGGTATCTAACGAGCCCACAAAAACCTATTACTTCAAATTGCATAACGTATTTCTTTTAAAAAATAGTAAATAAAAATGTACTGTTTAAATAAGCCGCCAAAACGCTATCTTTAACAATATGGCGTCGTGACGTCACGATTCATGTAAACAAACGTTGAAACGGTCGAGATACTAGACAAAAGTCATCTGTTCTGTCAACGATAGACAGAAATTTACTAAATCATGACGTCATCTTAAGTTCAGCCAATCCAGACCGTTTTCGATTACGTGGCGCCAGATTTAAAAAGATGAAGTTTTTTCGGGATTTTTTTTATAAATAATACATTGTTTTGTAGTAAAACTAATGCAAATCGATTTTAAAAGCGATAATCTATACGAGTGTCAATAATTATGACCTTATTTTTTACATTGTCAAATAGCCTATTCATAGTGAAGGACCAGAAGTCCTTCACTATCAATACATACTTAGTATCACAAGGGAAGTATTAAATTCAAAAAGGAAGTAAATAAAATAAAAATAGATTCCAATTCATTAGAAAACCCATCTGGTGTTAGGATTGAGAGTAAGTACAAAGAGAATCGTGTTTACAGATCGGATGCCACAAAGAGACGTTTGAGACTGTAAAAATAAAAAAAAAACGGTGTGAAGATGGAAGATCTAAGTGAGCTTTCAAACATTAATTTGTATGAATTGGGTAGTTCTTTCGTATTTATTTTCTCGAGAATTATTATTTTTGGACTGAGCATTGGCTTTTACTGTGTAAGACAAAAGTGGCTCGTGGGCGCCCTGCCCACGGGGATTTTTTTTTCTCCGCAACTAATTTGTGTCTCACATGAAGTCTACGGGTTTGTATGAAAGTGAGCGCATGTAGAGACGCGCGACGCGACAGCTGGGAGACTTTTTTGTCCCCGGGTTTGGAGACAGGCCGACAACGCAACTGTCGCACGTTTATTGGTTGCTATGCAAATGCGCGTACGGCGACAAAATATGTTGATGAATGTAGCAAAATTTTACGAAATTTGTGCGCATCGCATCGTGCAAATCTCGGCGAGGAGACAGCGATCAGAGACAAAAAACTTGCTAGGCAACTAAGTTGCTCGTGGGCGCCGGCTCCCAAAGTATGGACTGTTTTCTTGAATCTGTGTTTACTTTAGCTATATACATAATAATATATATTTGTCCGTCTAATGCTGAATACGGCCGCCCATCATGCGTCATTCATAGCGTCGTAAGTCTGAAATTATTATGGCAGACGAAAAAGAACTACACTTTGATCTTAGCCAAAAGGCCGAGATGCGAAAAAAAAAAAGGCGAAAAAGAACTAGGTATTTATAGTTTGAATGACGAAAACATTAGGTACTGTCTGAAGTCTGATTGCCTAGCATTTTCTAGGCTACCATTCTAGGTCACATAACAAACTGTAGACAAATCGAATCACTTTGATGCGGGTCTATTGCGTAGTGCTCAGATTAAGTGCTAAGATTTTCTATACCTACATTTTGTATGATTTATTAAGATAGATATACTTCAGGGTTAATTTATTTAGTAATTAAAGTATGGATTATTTTATTAAGGTTAAAGAAATTTATTTCTCAATAAGAAATTACAAAGATTTCACTTATTTGATAACATTGTTTTAAACTTACTAATATTATATTATGAACTTTGACACACAAACTAAGCAGCTATTGTTTTTCTTTACAACAAAATCATTTACGCAATATCTAAGTTAATAACATTTCACTTCGTAAGTTCGCAAGTAACATTAACGAATACCGAAATAATATTATTAATAACGATAACACCAAATTATAACTAATAATTAATTAATAAAAATAACAAAATTATTAAATCATAACATAACTAAAACTATAAAAGTTCAGAAACTAAAAAAATTGCGTCGAAAAATTCATCCGCATCGCTTTACTTTGTGTAATTAAATAGTTTTCATCATTCGGCGTAGCTTTATGCCAATTACGTATGCGTCGGCTTCCAGTCTTACCGTATGCAGCTATACCAGTATTTTACATGGAGCGACTGCCTGTCTGACCTCCCCAACAAAGTTAACACGATAACCCTTGGTAGGATAGGTTGTCAGACTTTTGGGCTTCTGACTACCCATAACGACTGTCAAATATATACGAATGGCAGCCGATGCCACCGGATTACACCGGAGCTTTCCAAGGCACGGAGGGGTCTCGATATGGAAAGATGGTCACCCATCCGTGAACTGACTGCGGCAATCGTAGCTTTACCTTCGATCGACACGTGCGGCTGTTCTCATTCATATATATTTAGAACGTATTGAAGTAAAATATAGTAAAGAGATTCATTCGAAAACTTTACCTACCTATCCATTTGCACGTTAAAAAGAAATTTGAGGGGGTCATCATCTGCCTAGCCTTTTCCCAACAATGTTGGCTTCCAGTCTAACCGGTTGCAGCTGAATACCAGTATTTTATATTGAGCGACTGCCTATCTGACCTCCACAACCCAATTACTGGGAAATACGATACCCCTTGATAAGACTGGTTGTCGGACTTTCGGGCTTCTGACTACTCTTAACGACTGTCAAAGATCCACGAATTACAGCCGGGACCAACGTTTCCGAGGCACGGAGGGGTCACGGTATGTAAAGATGGTCACCCATCCACAGACCAACCAAGCGTAGCTTAACCTGATCTATCGACCTGTGCGGCTGTTATTATTTAGCCACGGGCCCCTCGTTTTGATTACCCACTCAAAAGAAATTTGAGTGGGTAACCAAAACAATTCCTTCCGTGTAAAAGCATTTAATGGTTTCCTGCGAATGAAACCAGAAAGGATGCCAAGCTAATCAAAGCAAATTCAACCAACAATACTTTTAAGGTGTCTATTTAATTAGTCCAAATTTCTCTTGTCCCTTTATTTTCATTTGCCTGTCATTTTATTGGTCTTAAGAGCCCTCACCTAAGGCCTTTTGAAAAATCCCTCGAACGAAGGGCTTCCACATTGGCACGTACCTTTTTAATGAAATATTTAATACTTATATTTTACCGTCATCCAGCGCTGTAGTTAGGATAAAAGAATCTCATTTTATTGAAATTAACTAAAAAATGCGTATAAAAAGAACCCAGCTTTGAACATAGCATTTTATTACTAGCTGCGCCCCGCGGTTTCACCCACGTAAATGTCGATCCCTTGGGAATATCGGGATAAAAAGTAGCCTATATGTTAATCCAGGGTGTCAGCTACCTCCAAACAAAATTTTATCAAAATTGGTCCAACCGTTTGAGTGTGAAGAAGTAACAAACATACAAACACACCCCCACACCCCCACACACTCACAAACTTTCGCCTGTAGAATACTAGTGTGATTTTAATTACATGATAAGCAATTAAATATTATTAAAGGACACGACAACATGTTGTTTTATCGTTATAACATAAAAGCCAGGATTACTAACATCTTCCAAATAGATCAATGTGATATTAAAAAGAAACAAGAGGTGTCTTAGGACACCCGTAATTGCGTAACACACTATCAGCAGTAGCAATCGCTTTCATTTTGACAGTTCAACAACATACATTTACGTTGATGAGCAGGTAAATTTTAAAACATAGGTATGAAGCAATGGATTAGCAACATCCTTCAAAATTATTCAGATTCTAATTAAGTGTGTTACGCAATTAGTTGGGGTGCCGGTTGGGACGAAGTGCCTTTCGCTCTATATTATCTATTTATTAACAAGCATAATTAGATATAATAAAAACATTTGAGAGTAACTAAATGAACTATGCTCATCTGCTCGAATCTCGACGCTCACACACACACTCGTATACAGGGTCCCATTAAAATAGAGAGCAGTGGTGGCCAAGTGGTAACGGCCGCGACTTACGAGTTGTAGGTCGTAGGTTCGAACCCAGACAGGCGCTTTACTTTGTGTAAATTATTTCATCACCACTGCTCTCAAAACGGTGAAGGAAAACATCGTGAGGAAACCGGCATGTCCTAGAACCAAAAAATTCGAAGACATGTGACATCTACCAACCCGCACTGGGCCTGCGTGGTGGATTACGGCCCACTCCCTCTCACCGAGAGGAGGCCTGTGTCCCAGCAGTGGGAACATTATAGGCTGATTATGGTATTAAAATAGATGGACTTTTAACACAGCGCTCAGTACGTCGAACTAAAGATATCCAAGCAAAAAAAATACTGATTGAAGTGATTTTATTTTGATCTTAAAAATAAATTGCCGGCACATTAGTGTATTTTCGTAAGCTGATTCTTTTTCTTGTAAGTATCTATGTATGCGTTTTTCTTATATATTTTTTTACCATCGTCCTTATTTTGGTGGTTTGAATGATTTCTAAAAGTTTGTCCATCTATTTTAATGGCACCTTTATAATAGAAATAGACAGAGAGAAAGTCGCATGGAGGGGGCAAAACGCTTTTTCCTTACGTGACAATATCTACTGGTCTACCCCTACCGAGAGCATTGGTGGCCCAGTGGCAACGGGCGCGACTTACGTGTTGAGTGTGGTCGTGGGTTCAAACCCAGTCAGGCGCTTTACTTTGTGTAAATAATTTCATCACCGTTTTCTGTAGGTATTCTGCATGTCCTAAGACCAAAAATTCGAAGACATGGGACATGTACCAACCCACGCTGGGCACACGTGGTAGATGATAGCCCACTCCCTCTCGAAGAGAAAAGGCCTGTGTCCCAGCAGTGGGAACATTATAGGCTGATCATGCTAATTCCTACCGCAGGAAGAGTTAAGGAAAACACAGAAATATTTTTAAACTCCTATTTATTGGCTGCATCTAAACCAAAATGTTACCACTGCAATCTATTATACAACGTATAATACCTCAACCAACAGCAAAATTCTTTTCCTACCAACATAACACATTACCAGGTACAAGAAAACCAAAAATAAGCACATTTCTCGTAAACTACGATGTCGCATACCGCTTCAGTTGCCATCCACCATTATAGTGACAAAGATTGATGGGCTTCTAACCGTGTCTTCATCAAGTTCAGCACTCATTAGGTACGTTCGTATAATATGCCCTTTAAGCGCGCACGCTAACCAGAACAGATGCGCCCTGTTCTATATTTAAAACATAATGCTGTACAGAAATAATGAGATAAGTGGCCTTTTTTGAAGCTTTGTTTAAAAAAAGAATTAATCTTGGCTTTGGAGTTTGATCCTTTTTTGTTTTTGGTTGTGTTTTGTTTTTAAATTAATGAATGTGTTAATAGAGTTGGATGGGGATGCGTTGGAGTGAAATATAAATGACACTAGTCAATAGACATAGGTAGTTTATTTTACATTCGTGAATAGTCATAGGTAGGTAGTTTATTTTGCATTCGCACAAAGTATATTTTTTAAAAGCGATGAATGGCTGCTTCAGACAACTTTAAAGGAGGTTTACCACGCGCTCTTTTTACGACTGACAACACATACCGCTTTTTAACTATTTTATGCAAGCAATAAACGTGAAATACATGTTATAACGTCTCATTTTATTTTGTTACATTTTTAAGTCAACAAAAATATAACTTTGTTTCATTTTTAAAGCGTGTATCAGAAAAAGTGTAATCAAATTTAGGAGTGTGGTACAGAGTCAGACTATAAACTGAACAACTTTCTCAAAATTATGAACTGTCACATACAAAACTTTTTACTAAACGATTATTTTTTCACGATTGGAGCCATGGAGAAAGTTGTTCAGTTTGATGGTTTGTAACAATAATTATATACAAATATTTTTTTTATGGTTTTTTTTTACTTTTAAATTTGATACACCTTTCTGATACATACTGCATACAGGAAAAAAATAGTGCGCAAACTGTAACCAGGAATTCAAATTTTAGACCCCTAGCGCAGGAATTTCTCGTCGGTTAACAACAAAAAGATCTGCTATTTCATAGACAAGTGCAACACCTACTTGGTCAAAAGGTATGGAACAACTAAAATTTTTATGTTTATCTGACAAAACTTATATTATGCTGGATTCGTGGTTACAGTTTGCGCACTGGTTTTCCTGTAGGTTTATAGTACTACTCTATTATGTCCTACGTTGTAGTCTGCGCAGAGCTGAGTATTGCACTGTAGTCCAAGCTCGTTCATTTCATTTATCTGACAGTTCAACCATGTGCACGGTATTACGGCTCACGTCGGGAATGAAAGACACGGTTATTCGGCCTTTATAGCACTCCCTCTTAATTAAAAACATATTTTTTGTTCCGTTTTATTTTATTTTTAAACAGGATCGGCACAATATATTTGTAAATCTTTTAAGCTCCACTATCGTTGTTTTAAATAAACGGTAGCAGTAATTTTTGACGACAAATATTTGTTTTTTTTGTTACCTATGTTTCTTGTATTGTATTATTTGTTTTGCTTAATTCAAAAGGGATGCAGAGAATTGGGTTTTTGGGTTTTCGTAGCAAACAATGTAGCAACTTAGTTTGGGCTTAGTACGGTTCACAAATAGACTTAAATTTTCTACAAGGTCTCTACCATAACACTGTCATACTCAAAAAAAGTGGTTTGAAATTCTAATCTAAAATGCATCATCATTTTAAACTTATTTCAAAACAAACTTCTGGTCGTTCCTTAACATTTTATTCACTCAATAGTACTCCTCATTTCTCTTAATTAGAAAACCAACTTTTTTTTTTCATAAAAATGTCACCCTCCTGCATTATACATCATACCGTCTACCACTTCTCATCCGACCATGACGGACGCCACGTGCGACGGTATTACGCCTCTCATCAAGAATGAATTATGACATTATTTACATTTCTATAGGTAAATAAAACATTGTTCCATTGATCTGATTTGAGATGTTCTTTAACCATCTTTTAATAAGAACTGATTTGGGTATAAATCCTATTTCAGGAATTTGGGTTAAGTATAAAATTTTCAAAACAAAATCCGTTTTCAAAAGATAGACAGAATTCAGAAGTACCTAATTTAGAAACTATTAAATATATGTGTACATACTACATACTTAGTACCTATTTGCAAGCACATTTTTACACATTTTTTGACAAGTTTTAGGAAAGGTTATACAAATTCAATGTTAAGGTTTTAAATTGTGCTAAGTGTAACACATCTCCCAAAAGACGGTAGGTACCTACATAATTTCCAAAACCCACATTAATGAATAAATACCCTAACTTATTCCGTCTGTCCTGTCAATTTGACAGGCACCACGTGCTTGTCTTTCATCGAGTATGAAATACGAGCTGGATCCCTATAAATAGATCACATCCCCTTAATGGTTCGTTGTTTGGCTACCTCCTGGATTATACCGACGAATATTTAACAGTTGTTAGCTTTTTCGTAAGCCCTAAGATTAGTAATGTTTGTAAGTGGTTTTTGTACATAAGCTTGAGTTATTAAAAAAAGCTTTCCAGTAAACATATCTAAGATGAAATTACTATTAATTGATGCCAAAATAGAACAGAGGGTTTAGACAAAGTGACATTCTATCAGCGATAAGGATGACGGAAAAGTCAAAAAACCATTATACGTTAATTCTGTTGAAAGTCTTTGTAAAAATATGAGACACTTTGAAAGCAATTGTCGCTTGTCTAAAACCACTTATCTACCAGTTGTTATGAAAATAAAACAAGTGACGCGTCTTTAACATTTGTCATCTTTTACCTAGGTACAGACGCCAGCAGGTCAACCTACCCGAAACTGTCAGATTTTCCCAATCAACCATGAACCTTATGCTTTAGCAATAAAGTCGAAAATCTATTAAAGAAATCTGACAGATTGTAGTAACTTGATGTGCTGGCGTCTGTACTTTAACTTATCCTGTATCTCTGTCATCTATACATAATAATAATATTGACCTCTCAAGTTTCGCTAATGAGACACAATTGGTTTTCTATTGTATCGTGCCACATGTAGTACGCGCGGGGCTTGACCGGTTAAATAACTTTAAATCTGTCTACTTTACAAATTAGTTCAGTAGTTTTAATTGAAAAACCAGAAATTAGTCTTGAAATTACCAGTTTCCAACTATCGTAACAATATCCCACAAACAGACCTTGTCCATACAATTTACAGTAGAACTCGGACCAAAAGTCATAAATTTATAATCTGGAAGCTTTACTATCTGCACGTGTGGGATTATAAAGATAAGGTAAACAGTGCTTCAGATTTATTGGTTATTATAAATTAGTATTAAGTATGGATATACGTTTGATAGCATAGGTCGTTATTATTTATTATATTAGAAGAGGTCGTTGGGTTTTATTTGATGGGATCTGTTCGCTGTTGTTTGGCTAAGGAAGCGGAGAATATAATGTTAGGACTTATCGTGGAGGAGCGTTAGAGGTTTTGATATTTTTTTTATGTAAGTTGTTGTAACCACACTACTAGAACTACTAAAACTAAAGAGACTACTGAATGGATCAATGGTATAAAAGACTCGTTCACTTCAAATAAGAAGATCTTCAAAACCGGTTCCTCCGTAAGGCTACGGGATCCCCTTGGTTGGTCCGAAATGAGATCCTTCATGTTGACCTCAAAATTCCCACAATCCAGCAATTCATGAAATATCCTTCCGAGCGTTTCTTCGATACCGCCGCTGTTAGTTGCGCTGTTGGTTGTCGAGGCTGTCGGGTATACTCCCTCCAAAATCAGTAAATGTTGCCATCCAAGGCAATAGGGCAACCAGTACAGTGCACAAACACAAAAAAACCGACATTCCGACCTCGCCGCCGAGGGCCCTCGCAACGTCCCCAACCAAATTCTCCCACCCCGACACTTGTTCCATGAAGTGCCAGCCCGCGCCGTAGCTGAGCCTGTAGCTTTAAATTCCCGACTGTGACCTCTGAGTTTATTTCGGCCTTTCTTCTCCGAGTAGTCAGATAGGAAAAGCCAATCTTATCAAGCTTAAATAATAATTATTTGATCCAGCCTGTCCCATGTTGCTGCCCTCTCCCCAGCCGGACGGCCTAAGCCGAGGTTCGTACCCCACAGGGGGTGCCCTTAGCGTGTAGTCGCTTAGTATTCTAGATATTCGCCCCTGGCTGGAGGCTTTGGGTTTACTTAAGGCAACCACAGGATAAGTAAGTATTAAGTAGTTATAACCTCTCAAGGTCAACTACGAGATGCCATTTATATAATAAAAAGAAACAAAACAAGAAAAACAAGATTGTAAAAAAACATTTAGACAGTAGTCAAGTGCTTCCTCTCTTATTAAAAAAATATGTTCTAAAGTAATGCCACTTAAAACCATCTACAAGCAAGCCGCTTTTTTGGCTCAACTGCACAAAAAATAATACTTTGGGTAAGTAAAGTGAGTTACGAGTATATTAGTCAAACTTATAATATCCTCCGACAGGCAGGTTTCAAAATCTGCAGTGACAAATTAAAGTAGGTAATATAATTATAAATATAATCAGCCCATAATATTCCCACTGCTGGGACACAGGCCTCCTCTCTGTGAGAGGGAGTGGGCCGTATTCTACCACGCGGGCCAAGTGCGGGTTGGCGGAACATCAACACACAAGAAAATCTCACAGGGCTGTGAAACTTCCAGTTGCGGCATTGAGAGTACAAATATCATTAAATCGAGTATAAGAGAAGGACCAGTTCATGAAATTGTGGTTAAAATGGGACGGCAACAGGGTGTGGATGTGGAGCTATGGGTCAAACTATGTTCCACTCTTATACTGCCCTGCCCAAAAATGCAGCCATAGTGACCTCTGTGCTACCACAGACGATGCCGTGGAAGTGGTGCAGTATTATCGAGAAGAGATCGAGTATAAGGCACACTATAATGTAATAGCTCAATATAGGATGACAGGAAAGGTGATGGAACAAAAACGGAACAGTATCGTTGAACCATTGATACGTCATCAGTAACCCTACGCGCTACGCAGTATCGGCTGTCACTCAGAAAAACAAAAGAAGCTGATAATCATCCAGAAACAATAGAATAATACCTCGTGCACTATGCGACATGCGTCTGCGACAGCTCGACGAAGACGCTGACCTGTCGTATGCGACTATCATCAGGTGTACGCGTGCACCGTGCGTCTAGACGCTGCGACAAGTAATGAGAGCATACGACTCTATACGCACAATGGTTCATTTGAAGGACTAAGTGCGGAAACCAAACCTCTAACCTCTAACCCATAGTTACTCAACCTTATTTTGCCCACTGCCCACTTTGAGATTTTTTTTTTAGAACCCCAATTTTTTTTACTTACCTACCATCTGTCGCGAATCTGAAACAGCTATTGCCACGATTATATTTAAACATGTAATATTATACTGTAGTATAAAAAATAAGTTGCTACCATAGCTTATAAATTATAATATGTTAGTACAGCGGCATGCGACCACGGGAAGATACTTTCTTGTATCATCCTTTTCAGTGATTGGGTTCTAGTATTTAAACTTATTTTTTATTTATTTTCGGGATTTTTCAGTAATATTTAAATTTTTGAAATGTCCTAATTAAGCCCTTTCATTTGATACGCAACAAGGCACCATCCAAAAATATTTATTTTTAAATTAATTACTTTATGTCCTCTAGAGGGATCCATATTGAATTTAGTGTGACGTTACATAGCCTATAACCAGCGGACGGTCAAGACGCTTCTAACAATAATTATCTCATTTGTTAAATTATTATAAGTACTTTTGAAGATAAGAGGGAATAGATGAATATACATACATACCGGTTCAAATCATATACGCTACTCAGCGTATATGATTTTAACCGGCATATATTTATGTGGTAAAAAAAACCTATATAATTTTCTCAGGGTCTTCTACTGCTCCCCTGTAAGTCCCAAATTCTCACGAGGGCATATCGCCGACGCGGACGTTGAGAACTCATGCTCTTGCCTGTCGTTGTGACTCTGCAACTCGACACCAAGGGTGCAGAGCTTTGAACAACAAAATATGAAAATTACGACCTCAGCCTGTTGTTGCGTCTAGTCGTCGAGCTGTCGCAGTCGCGTGTCGCATAGTGTGCGCCTTGTCTAATCCCCACGATCCTTTTCTACCTAATTGCCAAGCTAAGATGACGTCACACTACTCAAAAGATAATAGCATGTTTGGTCATAACAAGGCTCGTTACGACTCCTTGAGAAGCACTAAGACCGGTTGTGGGCTCCCAACATAGTCTTTAAATTGTTATGTTGATAATAAAAACCCAATTATGGTTATTACATCCGAAATGATAGTAGACTGTTGACCTTCTGACTGTAATTGGTAACGTTGCATATTATGTGCTTGTAATTGTATCCCGTTAAAGGAAAAGAAAGAAAACCATTCAAGGCTTGTCATTATACCGAGTTGCCAATGATTTTGTATTAAAATGAGACTTTATTTTAAAGGCAAGATTTTCTTTACTGTGAGCGAAACGTAACATAATGACAAAGAGTCTTTGTAAAACTGTCAAAACTTGTAATGAAATGTCATGAACAAAATAGTGCCCAAATCGAACACAAAATTAATTATTTAGTCTAAGAAACAACAAATACCTGAATGGTTGCCACAAACAATTTGTGTCGTTAACGCAACAAAAACAACTTTCCACTCATAAACTTGATAACAACAATTTGTCCAAAAACAACAAAATTGTCAAAAGAGAAAATGGCACATTATCATCTGCCAAACGCAAACAAAATTTGAAAACCAACTCCAGAGGGTAGAATGAAGATTGATAAATCGTTGTTGGGCCCATGTAACGTCCTTGGGGGACCCCTGTGGTATTTTTCATTTTATTTTTCAACACGCAGCTGTGCTCTGAGGTAAATAGACCTGTCGGCACTTTTAGATCTCAGACTGTGTTTTATAGAAGAATTTACTTGACATTTTTACATCAGAATGCGTTCTGTTGTGTATTGCAATAATATTGCACAGCTTATTTAGTTTGAACTCTGAACGTTGCTGTTTTGATACCTTTTCGATATTATTTGTTTTGTCTTCATTGATATGGTTACCTTTTCACGCCTAAACTACTGAACCGATCATCTTGAAACATATACGTTGTCAGGTGTACAGAAACGGATATGGGTACCTTTCATCCCGAAAAAAAGTGCTGTTCCTGAGGAAAACAACATTAACGTTATTATGATAATAGATGGCGCCACGTGAGTTTCGAACGGGATCAACACTTATGCGGATGAAACCGCGGGGCGCTGTTAGTTAATATTATAAATTCGAAAGTAGCTCTGTCTGTATGTTACCTTTTCACGCTGTAACCACTGAACGGATTTCGATAAAAGTTAGCAAGGAGCTAGATGGCATCCTAGAAAAGGACTTAAGCTACTTTTTTCCGGTAGCACGTTCCGGGTTACGGGGGCGAAGCTGCAATTTGTAACTTATATTACTTATCGTTAAAATTTAATAACTCAGTTCTTTGACATTAATTTCTACAGTTAATTAAACGTTTGGGACAAATATTATAACTATACTTGTTTTAGTTTATACAGCCAATTACTGGTTACCCTTTCATTACAATAAATCTAATTATAGTAGCAGCTAGGTAATTACATGGTCCCAGAGACCCCTAACTACTAATGATAATCGCCTAGCTAAATTAATTTAGGCATTTAGCTTTATTTCTGGTACTGAGCCTCGTTATGACCTAAATTGCTTAGCGACGATGTTAATACCATCTGTGGTAAGGATTATGAGTTCAATAATACCGAGGTCGAGGTGGACACTTTTTTCGCCTACAGTAAAATAATATTAAGCTAGCCATTGTTAGTTTGGCCAGGCCTCCGTCACTCCATGTACTTGCGCGCTATAAGTGCCTACCGCCCAGCCGAGCGGTCTCGGTCCGCCGGCGGATCAAATTCAGTGCGGTTTTCGCAAGCGAAGCGCGCGCATGCCGTTAAATTTTAATAGTGCTGTTCGTTCGTACGCGTATTACGATGCCGTGTGGTGCCTTATGTGCTGTAGATGGGTGTAAATCAAGCAAAAGAAGGGATAAACACCTAACATTAACATATTCACAGTTCTCAATAACATAGATAAAAAGTTATGTTAATTTAATTTTATCGAAGAGGCAGCCCTGCGATTACTGTGGAATCGCGCGGTTCGAAGCAATCACTGCTGTACGCTTGAGCATTTAGGCGCATTTTAGCATACAGTGGTTGACGCGAGGGAGTAGGCAATTATCGTAATAGGTATTGGAAATTTTCTACTGAGTGAAGTATCTGTTACGTAGTAACTATTCAGTAATCTGTGGTTTGGCGTCGAATCCATGACCACTGGGTCTGAATTAACCCCTCAAGCGTCGCCGTAACACCATTGGATAATAAGATTTAATGACTCGAAACGTCGGCGTTACACCATTGGATAATAACAACTGTCAACACGCATGGTTGTCATTGGACGGTAATATTTTCTATTTATTGGCACTTGCAACACGATCTAGCTGTATCATTCGATTAGTCGATTCATGCTTGACCTATTTTGGTAACATTTAAACAGGAGCGCCAACAAAACGGAAGAAAAAAAAAAAGAAAGAAATTAGTGCTTCTGGAAAGTTCTGTGAAACCAAAAACTTAACGCAAATGAAAACAAAAACTTAACGCATCGTTGCTAGATAAGGTCAGTTGTATTTGCATAATGAATGGTATAAATAGTTAGGTAATCTAATAACGAAGCCAGGAAGGTATAACATGTAACGTTTAACTGGCTATGTATTAACGAAATCTGCGTTTTTTCGAAGGCTTGCCCAAAAATCAACAAGTACTACCAAATGTGCCGACGTTTGTGGCACTTGCGCATACAGAGGCCCGACGTTCAAGAGGATAAGTGGTCTTCAGGTGGTCCACTAGACTACATTATAAAGTTGAATTATAAATTTCTAAGAATAAAACACCTTCTAACCAAAAATTTTTTTGTTCACAGAACTTCTCCTTGGCACTCTTCGAACACACCAAAAGGCGGCTTGTGATGAGGAGATGGTGACGCTCATCTGTCCCCGAGGGACTACCATCAGCATCCAAGTAGCCCAGTATGGAGCCTCAGCTACCCAAGGGTCCTGTGCTTCGGACCTGGCGGAATACCAGCCAGTTGCTGTGGAGGTCGTTGGAGACACGTCATGTATTTGGCCAAGCGCTTTGCAGGTTAGATGAATTTTTCAAAAAAGAGCTTACATAACATACATAATCAGTATATTATATTCCCACTGCTGGGACACAGGCCTCCTCTTGGCTAGAGGGAGTGGGCCGTAATCGACTACGCGGACCCAGTGCGGGTTGGTGGATGAAGCTAATTTGAAAGAGCTTACTACGTCAAAAAATATTCTACTGTTTCGTAGCATGTAAAAAAGCAAAAACAATAAAATTCTGTTTCATTATTTCTCAAAAGTAGAAAACTGATTAAGTGGCTATGGAATGTAAATTATCTGAGATTATGAACACTGCTATTAGAACTGTACCATATTGAAAGTGAGAATAATGAAATTCCCGAGTACCTAGGTAGTATTATTTCAATGGTGACCAACCACTAGTTCACAATTAGAATAATGGAATAGTGAGTCAATGTTAGGACTACTTCAAATAAGCCTAATAAACCACAATGGGTCTAAACAGACGGACTGCATTTCAGCTGCAACATCGTAGTTTGAATGCAGTTGACATAACTAGGTTTCGAAGCAGTTAAGTCAACTGCATCCAAACTGCAATGTTGCAGCTGAAATGCAGTGCGTCTGTTTATAGGTATATGTTCATTGCGTTGCAATTTGTACGAAACTATGTAGGTACAGTCACGAGCATAAGTATGTATACACTTGGCTTTATTCAAAGACGATTTTCTCCTTTAGTTTTGAATGAAATTTTATGATATTACGAACAAAGTATTTTAGAACCCATAGGTTTGTGTAAAGTGTCATGTATCAACGTTGCTTGCGTTATTTCACGAAAAAATCGCAATTGAAATTTGTCATGTGTTGACATATTAGTGCTCGTGACTGTACATAGTTCCATAAAAATTGCAACGCACTGAACATGCGCACGTCAATTTGTTTTGTGTATATCTATAATAAATATTTGATTTACTACAATTACCTAATATAGCCTCAGGCCCCAGGCCGTTCTCGTGATTAAATATTTCACAACCGCAAAATTATGGTCCGATAATATTCCCATTTGCCTATCCATTTTACATGATTATAATCCTTTCAAACACGTACCAGATTTACAATAGAGCGTTAGCTTTACCAATATGTTTGACGAGTAGTGATTTAGTAGGTAGAAATAGGGTGGGTAGGTTGGAAATGACCACCTTTATCTCCCTATTTCGTTTGATCCACTACTTTTTGACCAACCTGTATATAAAACAGCAACATTTCAATTGGTATTTTAAAATAAAATACACGAATCAATTCAATCCTACCAATTCAGTCGTATTCATATATAATTGCATCATTCAAATTTTATACCTTTTCAAACATCCAATGAGTGAAATGCCAAACAGCAACGGTTCCTTTTTACACAATTTTATTACTCATTCTGATATGTTTAGGCAATAAGTCGGCTTTACGAGCAGCTGCCAATACTGTCAACCCCTCATATTCCAGCATTGTACGCGAGATTTCTCTCATATCGTATTTTCACTATATTTTCTTACGCACAGCTTCGGCTTACGAAAATAAAGCCATGATTTGCTTTTGTACTTTTTTTTTTTTTAAAACATAATCGAGGGTTCGGCGTTATGAAAATATCATGAATTTGTTAAATGTAAATTTTCATTTTTCGTTTAATGTTTTAACATAACCTGCAATGAAGAAGAAATATAATTTTATTTGCCGGTAAAATGTGGTTTTGATTCGAAAAGGTTTGCTTTAGCTTCAATAAATGGTTTGCAATGTGTTATTTTGTCGTCAAAATTTTATTGGGTTCACAAATACGTGTATGTATTTCAAATTATATCGCTCGCTGATGAGAAAATCAACATGATTGATGGCTTATTAGTTGATTCGCCCGAAATTACTCGCCAAAATGAATTTTAAAAAGTACCTACACGTTGTCGATTCGCCCACAAATAAATTAACATCGTGCGAGTCGCCTACAGAAAAAAAAAAATTAAAAGTGACGATTCGCCTGTTTCGGGCGAGTAAATTCGTGCGAATAGACTAATTGTTATGTAATATTTTTAAGTTTCAATTATTATCCGATATAAATGAGTCAAAATAAAAGGCAGAACTTTTACTCCCGTGGGCGGTATAAGCATTGATACCAGAAGCAATCCTATTTACCATATTTATCATCCACAGTTTGTTTCAAACTGTCTTTTCTCTCTATTTATAGGATAAGCGTTTGAGTGAGCAAATTGCCTCTTGTCCGTGCTCTAAAAATAAACAGGACTACCCAACTTGCTACCAACTCCGTTTATTAGAATATCTGTAGAATAATGACTCTCCCCCACAGGCGCGTCTATAATATCAGATGCGTTATTGCGATAATGCGTCCGATACCTTACCAGCTGCGTTTTTATCGTCCGATACTTCTAACGTGTGCGTGTAACCTACACTACAGGCCCTCCGCCCGCACTACATGTTACTATGCTATTAACGCAGGTGTGTAAGATCGTATGCGTCCTAATACGAAATGTTCTAAGAACTCATATCGGAATATCGCAGGACGGAGGAACGCAAGCGTCCTACTTCTATTGCGTTGTTATTATCGCAGCAGCGTGTAACTTCGTGGCCGTCCTAATACAAAATGTAACCATGTAAACAGATATCGATATGAAAACAAATATCGTAATAACGCATCCGATATTATCACGCTAATTGATAATGACGCGCCTGTGGGAGAGAGCCTTTATGTTTCTACATTTCACAGAGTTTATAATTAACTTTAGATTGTACTTAGTATTATTCCAAATACTTTAATTATCATAATAATTTCTGCATAGATCTTTCCACCACTTATCGAGCTTCGTTAGTTAAAAATAACATTATCCGAACTTGATTGAAACTTTTCTGCTTATCAACAGTTAGGGGTAATTACTATTAAACTGTGAAACACCTGTAGGGCATAGCAACTGTGCTTTAGCTAAAGTTCTGACAGAATAGGCATACTAACTAATTTGTGTAGTACTCCTTGTTACAGACCGTGGTGGAAGCGTGTCAGAAGAAGCGACAATGTAAGTTCCACACAAGCCCTAAGGCCTTCGGAGTCGACCCATGTCCGGGCTCCAGAAGATTCGTCGAAGTCGCCTACAAATGCCGTCCTTGTAAGTAACCTCTCACATCTTAAACTTATTAGTTAGATAGCACGCGTACCTGAGTCAAAAGCGGTTCCGTTTGGTTCTGCTTCAGACAAAACGGAACCGCTTTTGACTCAGGTACGCGTACCTACTATCTAACAAAAAAACTGTTTAGACACGAGACAAATTTTGTCTCGTGTCTAAACAGTTTTTTTAAGAGGAAATGCGGGTGGTCGTTTCTCCATAGAAACGCTCTCGCTTGTTGTCAATGATCATAAAGCAATGATTTTTACAGAATAATAAATATTTAACTACTTGTATGTACTTACCTATGTTTTCCATTTGATGATACATTATTTTTATCAGCACTAGAACCCTCAAAAAATGCCGATTTAAATCGCTGTCAACAGAGGCCTAGTATACAAATTTGAAACTATTAATGAAAAAAAAAAGGCATACTTACAGTATATAATATCCTTCTTATTCAGTTTATGAAATATCTTTTAAATTGGTCCAATATTGGAGGAGGAAATAGGCTAGAGCCAAACCTCTAATTACGACTTTTTACTTAGGCTTTTTCAAAAGTCTCTCCGACCGCTTTTCCTTTTAATTACAGTATTTTTATTTCACGAAGTGACGAGGGCTTTACTTATGGTTACCAAGTGTACAAACGCGCTGTAAATGTATCTCTCTGTATATGCGCAGGAGCTCTGGCTGGGTACCATCCGATACCATAGCGAAGTCGGAAGTGTATAGGCATTTCTTTCTTTCTTTCACACATTCACAGCGTGTATTATACACTTTCCACAAGTTAAGTTTACCACAACTTAAGCCGTCGTCACTTCGAAGCGACGCGCGCATTGGCGCGGGTCACTTCATGAAATAAAAATAGGACTATAACAAGTGTGACTATAATACCATTTTGTTGTGAGTGTGCGCACAATTATTGTTTTATAAAGCGAACATCTCTATCGTCATGTGCCTAGTAATTTCCCAACTATGCTGTGGTCGGCTTGCAGTCTAACCGAATGCAACTGAATAATAGTATTTTATTTTGAGCGGCCGCCTATCTCACCACCACAATCCAGTTACTGAGTAACACCTTTGAGCTTTGGTAAGACTGGTAGTCTGACCTTTGGGCTTGTGACCACCCGTGACGACTAAAAAGCGAAAGTCTGTTTCAAGACAGTCTTACTGAAGTCTGTGCACAGCTTTAACTCGAACTTGTGTAAAATGCATTACGGAATATTTACTGTCAAATAACCTTGTAAATGGAAATACACGCAATGAGAGGCAAAACGGAATCCGAGATATTTTTCATCACTGCAACACGAATTTATTTTGATCCATCTTTTCAATTGGTCTCAATAAAATCTTTTTCAAAGAGCATTTTAAAAACGTTCTTGATGACAAATTCCTTTTTGATAGAAATGTGAAACGCGATATGAATTCGATTCGATTTATTTCGAAGTTGTCTCGTTTCCTTTGTGAGACAGTAACTAGTATTTGTTTGTGAGCTCTTAGATCTAATTTGGCCTAAATTTATAATTTACGTTCTAAATGAAGACATTGACACCATCTAATTGACATTCTAAATTATTTTCATGAATTTTATTTAACGATCTTGATGGTGCTGTAATGAATACTTTCGTCCAACTTTTCAGTCTATCAAAAAGTACTCTGTGAACTGCTCTCTATTGACAATTTAATTTGTCAATACTTCAGCGTTATTAAGCTTACGAGTAGTTATGTCATTTTGGCATTGTTTGCTCTTCATTGACTAGACCTATCCGTGTAAAGGACATCATTGCGCCAACTGTTCCCATAAATTCAGCACATGCCTGACAAATAAAATCTGCTGTACCATACATTTTGACCTTGTAGGTTGCACTTTTGTATGAAACCGCAAACATTTACATAACCGACGAAGATTTCAGGTGGGTCTATAATCACGCAGCACATGATTCTATAAGTATGAGGTATTAGTTTGGGCGTTGGTGTGCCTAACACCTGTATTAGGTTCATTATTTCTTTTCGTTTTTTTTAGCGTCTGATGACCTTTTCCCTCCTGACATTGACAATATAACTAACCATACCGTTTTTGTTAACAGATGAGTTTCGAAGCAAAGTTGGTTGTGAGAATGACGTCCTACACCTCAGCTGCAATCCTCACTCTAGGGTTGCGATCTACTCAGCTCAGTATGGCCGAACAGAGTATGATTCCATTCAGTGCCCACAGCCTAGAGGGATGAAGGAAGAAAGTAAGTACTAACAGTAAGCAATAGGTACCTACAGACGCCAGCACATCAAGCTGTGTGACCCGAAACTGTCAAATTTTCCCAATCAACTTTGAACCTTATGCTTTAGCGATAAAGTTGAAAATCTATTAAAGAAGTTTGACAGATTTTAATTGATTGATGTGCTGGCGTCTGTACCAAAAACTTAAAAAAAAAAACTCAACTCAAAGCATTTGTTTCAATTAAACCATTTACAGGTACTTTTGAATTGTCAAAATTAAATAGTAGTTCAGTTAGTCAGAAAATTGAAGCTAGTTGCCCTTTCCAAAGCGTAGATCTCTATGGAGAAGAACCGGCAAGAAACTCCAAGGACACACTCTTTTAAATCAAGATATTACGAAATCCTGGGTACATTATTCTTGTTGCTTCTATATATGTGAGGACAATAAAAACACAAATGAAGAAACAATTCAAAATATAAGGTTAAAAATAAGCCCTGGCAGTTAAGAGATGACCAGTCTCAACCGACAGCGCCCGTTCACGAACATGCGTGTGGATCAGCACCGTTTAGCTCAACCATTTTGTAGGGAACCAATCAGTGAGACATTTAAGTGAGCAGAACAACGAGATGAACTTTATTTGTTACAATATTGCTTCGTAAAAGTACCTCAATACGACGGTAAATCCAATTCTGTATTAGTAATCTAATCTAATACGTCTTGGATGCTTACCTACGGATAAATAATTCGATTCCGAGCTCATTTCACCAAGAACACATCAACAAGACCGTCAGCAACAATGTCAGTGACCCTAAACGGCGCGCAAACTTTCCTTTTTTAGGGTTCCGTAGCCAAATGGCTATGGATTCGTCATGTCTGTCTATCCGTCCGTATGTCACAGGCACTTTTTTCCGAAACTATAAGAACTATACTGTTGAAACTTGGTAAGTAGATGTATTCTGTGAACCGCATTAAGATTTTCACAAAAAAAAAAAAAAACAATATATTATGGGGGTTCCTCATACTTAGAACTGAAACTCAAAAAAAAAATTTCATCAAACCCATACATGTATCTAAGGATAGGTCTTCAAAAATGATATGGAGGTTTCCAAATTATCATTTCTTTCTAAACTGAATAGTTTGCGCGAGAGACACTGTGACTTCTAAAATAAGAGAATGATAAAACTAAAAAAAATATACGATGTACCTACATTACCATGTAAACTTCCACTGAATGGTACGGAACCCTCGGTGCGCGAGTCCGTCACGCTCTTGCCCGGTTTTTTTATCCATTATCTACTTTTCCTTTTCGTCACCGAACTCCATTCACCTGGAAAACTCATCACGTTATTTCTAATCTGTTTTGTTTCATTCTTTCGCCGTTTTTGTCACGGTATTTTTGTTTCATTTTCACGTGTCTCGAATGATGGATGAAGTGTCATTGCCCATCGATTCTTTTTGATGTTACCTGCAATGGGAATTGATTAATTCAGACTCTACGATCTGTCGATAGTATCAGCAATGTGATATGAAACACTTTAGGTACTTCAAAGATCAAACAGAGATTTACTGACGTTGCATTAGTGAACCAAATGGAAGAACCGATCGTTCAACCGATCGTTCATCTCAACCATCATTCACCTGACATCTGTAGTCAAAGCTGTCAAATTATTATGTTTATTCTGTTACTGGGTAAGCGTTCACAGTTTCGCATCGGACGCTACGGACGCATCGTACGTAACGGATTTTAGTACTCTTTGTATAGAAAGTAACATAAGTGCGTCCACTGATCCGCATCGTACGGATCGCAATAATCTGCTCATCGGCAATGCCGACGCCTTTGCTCCAAGGGGAAAGTTTTACGATGAGTGCCGATGACGTCATACGGAATGCCGACCAGTGGACGCGCCCCGCGCGCTCGCGCGTTCTTCTTCGCTTTCCTCCATTATCTCACAAACACATTCCTCACGTACATTCACTACGAAAAAACCGAATGAAAGTAGCATCGGCAATCCGATTGCTGGTGGTTGCGTCGGCAAATCCGGTCGCTGCGGATACAGTAGACGCTTTATGAAAAACTAATTCGTTTGATGCGATGGGTCCGATGCGTGTGATGCGGACCTGTGGACGCTTACCTTAATGCTCCGTTCCTATAAACAAAAACAAATCAATTTGCTCTCCAACAATGGTAGCACTTTTTATTACCACACTGGGCTTAGAAATACATTCGTAAGATAATTTTGCCCGTGATAGCTAGTTCCTACTTTATGTGAGAGTCTAGGTACTATGCAAAGTCTTTGCTTTATTATTTGTAAAGATACAAGAGCCTTAACTTTAAATAAAATAAATAAATATAGAAATCGGTCATAGATCGAAAATACCTTGCAGCATTTGCACAAATAATTTGAGATGCTTTCAAAATACAGCTATAATATTATTTCGAACAGAATAAACGTATATTCTGTTCGAAATAATATTATAGCTTTATTTAATAAGTACACTTTAGTACTTTTATCATCTCAAATTCATTCTGAAGGAAATCTAATTTTAAAACGAAAGCGTTCCTCGTTCGGAATCGCTAATTTAATTTTAACGTGTAAATTCAGCCCATTGAGGCCTGTTTATTGAATAAATTATTTAGATTCTTACATTTTAGAAATGTAAGGATGAGCCAGTTCGAATAATACTCTAATTGTTTAGAATTTATTGTATTCCATTTTAAACTTTTAAGACAGAGTTTTAAATTATTTTAATTTAATATTTTTTTAATCATTTATTGCATTCCATTTTAGAATTTTAACCTTTTAAGACGCAGTTTTAAATGAATTATTTTTCTAGTTAGTTTTTGAAAATATTAAGCATTTTATCAGTTGCGATTGGCTATATAATATTTTTTTAAAGGTTTTTAAAGAAACGTAGGTACATCTCTAGTTGATTATAGGAATGAACACTGTGAGGCCTCGCGCAGATGACCGACTTAACTATTTTATTGTGTTTGGCCCACTTACTAACTATTTGTGGCCAACACAATATCGAAGTTGAGTCAATTGTGCGCAGAAGTTTATCGAAGCCGTTCAATCACAAGCAGAAACAACGGTATTAATTGATGAAAACTTAATTGATACCTAACAATTGAATAAACACAGACCGTTTTACTTTTTAAATTGAGAAGTGAACAAAAACAAATCTATGGTCGTGACACCTGAATGACATGGCAATTTAAACATTTGAAATTCGAATCGCTTAAACGAAACTACGTTGGAATAATGAATCAAATTATCCGTTCGGATATTCATACAAACACACCGTAAATTGTTCATTCTAAAAGCGTCTCTCTAATTTTAGTTGCGCTAACGGCTCCTCATACTACGTTAAAGTGGGTAGGCATTATTCAACCCTAAGTGAGCGATAAACGGGGGCTGGAAAACATCAAATCGATAATGGCCCTCATTATACTGCCCATCTTATGTAACTGAACCATTTTTGTTGCGTTCGGATATTTCTGACTGTGCTAGTGTTGTAAATCGAGGTAATTATTTTTTGGCACCAGTCTTTGCCCTCTTTTTATTGAGCCTCTGTAAGATGGTTAAGCATTTCTTAAAATTCGTTTGGTAAACAATCGTTTATGTTTGGCAAAGAATTTTCTGAAAAAAAAATAACTTATGAAATAAAGCTTTTCTTTCGCAAATATCACAGTGTTGCCACGTTGAGCAATGTTCACTATCGCCGCCGCAATTATTTCGATTTTAAACTATGTAAAAGCGCGTCGTAATTACGGATGCATTGCTTTTAAATTGCGCGGTGTCGGTTACTCTTTCAGCGCTTTAAATAATAATTATTTGTTACATTTCATCAGTTTTATAGAGGTTTCTGGGTGATTTCCAATGGCTGAATTAATTGCTTATGTTGACCACACAGTCCATCGCTATCCGAGAAGTAACCTATTTGCCACATTTGGTCATTAAGGCGAAAGCGTCGGGGTAGCCCGGGAAATTAAATTTTTGCTAAGTTTTTTGCAAGTCAATATCAGTTGTATGTTGATCTAAATATGATTCACGGCCGTAGCAAATATTTATCTATAGCATTTAGCACTAAATTAATTTAAAACATCACTTTAACTGTTAGCTTTAAAGAACGGGCAGAAATAGAACGACGATGGTTTAAATTCGTTTAACGCTAAATTAATTTAGTGATTTGTGATGCAAGTAAAACTAAGTATTTGAATCTTATTTTGTTATTTTTGTCTTTTTCTTATTTTCATTTTTAATGTAATCAATCACTTTGTTTCCTTTGGTATGGTTTTCATGATTATGTTTTGTACCTATGTTATAATTAAATAGAAATAAATAAAGACAAAAATCATGTTTTTTAGCACAGACTAAAGGACAGATAGTACACCAGAGACATACGTCAGATAAAATACAAATAAAAAAAGTGTAAAATCCGATGTAAGAAATTTGCAGGAAAGTGTCCCCTCACGGCTGCGTCAAAAAAGCCCAGTTCAGCAAAAATGCCAGACAACTAGTGCCTGACGCTGGTTTTCAACTGGATCTGATGTGAAATGATGTGGTATCCTATACTTGGAAACGCACACTTGTATTTGTCCTCTGTTCTGTATACTTCAGTGTAATTGTGTAGATTCTGTTGGAGATATAGTAGTCGATCAAGTAGGGTTCGAACTATTCTTAAAAAAAATATTTCAACACAGCAACAAGACTTGAGACATCGGGAGTATTCAAAAGTAGAAGTTTTAACCTTTCAATTAAACTTACTTGCAAATGGATACTTACAGACATTTTAAGTTTTATGACCTTTACACATGGTCTTACTTTAACATTCATCCCGACGAACTTTAAAAGAAATTTAACAAAATCTCCAGTGTAATCACACCCTATATAAAATGAAGTCTAAATATTTACCCCAAAACATTTAATGGCTAATAAAAACTTTTTCTTCTCAGCCTGTTTGGAACCATATGCGACGGAGACGGCCATGAGGGAGTGCCACGGCAAAAGGAGATGTGTTCTGTCCGCAGACAGCAACATGTTCGGCAAGCCTTGCCGACCCGGGAGCCGAACCTACCTCAAAGTTGTTTACACTTGTGGTAAGTCCGTGAGAATGTTTTAAAACTCGTAAGTTTGGCAATTAAGTCGTAAAATGCTTTTATACAACGTGCAGCTTTAATGACTGTTTTATAATGTAGGTTGTTTTTTATGGTCGAAAGTGTAATGTTTCCATTATAGTACGCGTCTGACGGAATGCAGAGGGTAAGCGGTTCGTGGTGGAAAATTGGTATCGTCCAATTTTTAAAATCAACTTTGCTCATTAACAAAAACTTTTCAGTATTTTCCTTTTACTTAATTGCACGACTCATAATGCGAAACATTACAGAGTGCAACTCCTTTCTACAACTGTTTCTATTGTTATACTTCTGCTAGTACACAGAACCTATTTAATTTATATACCATTGTATAGATAATTTAATGGATATTATGCAGTAGAAAGGAAAAAAATATATCAAAATATTTCTAAAATTTCTCATGAATTAATTGAGTCAATTTTTTTTAGTAGATTTGTTTCTCCCATAGAAGGTGCCATATTAAAAATGGTTTTTTTATTCAAAGTATTTTAATTATAATTAATAAAAAACTCATCATCTGCCTAGCCTTTTCCCAACTATGTTGGGATCGGCTTCTAGTCTAACCGGATGCATCTCATTACCAGTATTTTACATGGAGCGACTGCCTATCTGACCTTCACAACCCAATTGCTCGGTAATACGATACCCCTTGGTAAGACTGGTTGTCAGACTTTCGGGCTTCTGACTACCCGTAACGACTGTCAAAGATCCACGAAAATCAGCCGGGACCAACGGCTTAACGTGATTTCCGAGGCACGGAGGGGTCACGGTATGTAAAGATGGTCACCCATCCTGATGGTCTCCAACCTGTGCGGCTGTTATTATTTAGCCACGGGCCCTATAATTAATATATTTGATTGGCCTGTTGGTCTAGTGGTCAGTGACTATGACTGCTATGCCGGAGGTCGTGGGTTCGATTCCCACCCAGGACAAATGTTTGTGTGATGAGCATGATCATTTGTTCTGTGTCTGGGTGAAATTTATCTATATATGTATGTATTTAGAAATATATAAGTATGTTTATCAGTTGTCTAGTACTCATAACACAAGCTCTGCTTAGCTTGAGACTAGACGGCGTTGTGTGATAGTTGAAAAAAAAAAAAAAAAAAAAAAAAATAAGTATCTTTACCATTATATAAGTATCTTTACCATTACTTATATTCAGTTTTTTATACGATCAAATGAGCATTATGAATCGTGCACTTTTGGATTTTCCAAATTTTTGACTAGTGTACACTAATCGAGGTTTCCTTCGGTTTGTCTAGTCACTATTTTAGTCGATTTGTTTTTGTTATATAGAACTGGGGGCCTAAAAATGCCACTTTAGTAGAACCATAAAAGGATAACATTATGAATCATAATGGACAGTTAACTGTTAAGTTAATCGTCAAATCAAAATCCCATTGGTGAAGGATTTTTCAGTTAATTGTTTTGTCTGTGCTAAAATACCAATAAATCCAATCCCAATCTCTTTGATTATACCTACGTAGTGCAGCGAAAAAAAGAAAAACACGGACTGTCTTCGCCATCCTATGATTCATAATGTTATCCTTTTATGATTCTGACAACGTAGCCTTTTTAGGCCCCCTGGAGGCAGTCTAAAAAAACCCGAGACACAATTTAACACACCCTAACCTAATAAAAAAATACTGAAATCTTTTTCCATTTTCTGTTATTTTTGCAAGTGATATTAAAGGACAGGCTGGAAAAAAAATCTGCAAAGTAAATTAATGGTCTATTCTTTTGTTATTTTTTTCTTAATAGGTAAAGGTTTGCAAGCTATATCGACATTGCGAGCCAGGGACAAGTAAATTTATGGTCACTCCTTGGGTGAAAATAACCATTTTTGATTAAAATAAATCCTATTTTTGTAGGAACTCTATCACACCTCACACTAATATTATAAAGGCGAAAGTTTGTGTGTGTGTGCTTGTATGTTTGTTACTTCTTCACGCTGAAACGGCTACACCAATTTTGATAAAATTTTGTATGGAGGTAGCTGACACCATGGATTAACATAATAATATAGGCTACCCGATATTCTCTTGGGTTCGACATTTACGCGGGTGAAACCGCGGGGCGCAGCTAGTTAACCATAAATTAAAAACTATCTGAAATTGTAAGATCACCCTGACAAAATTCATTTTATTTTTTCTCTTTTAGGCCTGTGTTGGCTTCAAGTAATTTCTTCCAAAGCAACTTTAATAGATTTACTAAAAAAACGTTTATGTCTCTGATCGAATTGCACAAAGTGGACTATACTAATACCTAAAGATACGTTTCGGTATACTTAGTGAGAAGAGACAAAGGGATTACAGCAGGAGGACGGCAACCAATTTGTCTGCCAAGCGTAATGGCAATATCGCTTCAAGACTGTTTGTTGCTAAACTATGGTGGCTGTCTGCGCTCCGCAGACTTAGGTACGGGGATCTGCACTGATTTTAATAGGTACTGAAAATGGCTACGTTTAAAACAAAAGATACAAAATGTTTTTTTCTTGTTCTTGAGTGCTCTGAATCTCTAACCTTCGTTAAAATAAAGGTTATGGATACCCACCGGTTTACCAAGGGACATTGTGTTGCTCAGTAACTAGGTTCTGATGTTCAGCGGGCATCTGGTTAGACTGGAAGCCGACCCCGACATCGTTGGGGGAAAAGGCTAGGCAGATTGGTTGTTTGACCTTGGGAATAGAACCTAAAACCAGCGACTTGAAAACGAAATGAATTTCGTTCCGTTACCACTAATGTTATCGTATAACGTTCCAAAATTTGTAACGATACTAAAACCTAAAAATATCAATAACGTTAGAAAAGAAAACGTTATAGAATATCATTTTCGTAGAACAATATTATAAGTAACGTTATAGGTATCAGTAACATTTAGCTTATCCGCTTGTTAATGTTACAGGAGAAACGTTACAGATTAATTTGTAACGTTATTATTCATACTTTTTCGTCATCTTATGTCATGAAGCTGGCAAAGTTTAATATCGAAATTAACAACGTTACTGTAACGTTATACTAATAACGATATATTGATAATATTTTTAGTGAAAAGTTTAAGATTTCGTTCCGTTTGTCAGTATTGTTATAGCCAAGGAATTAATTTTGTTACGATCCTGGTGGAACGGTACAAATTATCGCTAACGGAACTACGCGTAACGTTATTTTTAGTACCGTTTCAAGTCCCTGCCTAAAACCCCACGGTTCTTTCCACCACCATGACTCGGGAGCTCGGCAGATACTTGTAAATTCGCGCGCACCCTCCACCCCACCCGTAAAATTGTACATTCAGCACTGAACTATTCAAACGAAATAACCAACTGTAGGTGTCGTAGCCAATAAACAAGACAACACTATTACACCAGTGTGAACAGCAGTAACACTAACTAAGCGAATACGGCCAGAAATTCTGGGAATCCCAGTCATCCGTACTGAAAACGCGAAAGATATATATCTCGCAACAATGGACCGAGTTACAAACAACGCGAAGATGGTCTAGCAAAACGGATAGCTTTAGAACCTTACATTATTGTCACTTGAGACTACTAAAATGTACAAGCAAACAGCGCCACTGGGCCAATCCTAGTTAGTTAATAATATTTATGAACATCTGCCGACATTATTTCAATCCGAAATACTATATTTTGTACACAGATATTGCCTCTGTAAGATGAAATGATTTGAAAGTAAATACGCTTAAGAATTTCGAATTTGATCACAAAACAATCTATTTTTTGTTGGGAGAAAACGAAACAGACCCTATTTCCAGTTAAGAAAGTTATTTCTCGTCGATCAGTCAAAAAGTTTCTTATTTATTTTTACTTGGTTTTTTAATATTTTTTTCTGTTTTCTCCTCGTTGTTTCCTTGTCAAATGTTTATTTATTGGAGGTCAGCTAACGGAAACGTTTCTTTTAGCGGGTTTCCAATGGGACCACGGTTGCGTAAATCACGATTTTCGTTGTTACATTATTTTGTTTCGACGAAATTTGCAAGTTATTGTATTTTTTTGGGGGAATATTAATATTTCAGCGGCGAAAGCTATATAATCCGGTATCTATCCGCATCCGCTCGATAAAGCAGTAAATTTTAATATTCTGTTAATAAAATATGAAGTGTTGAACGAGTCACGTAATATTTAAAAGAAGTATGTTGGTAGAGCCGCATCTGTATTTGCTGTGGTTTCATGAATTTCTGCTACAATGTTATTTTGAATTCTTACAAGTTGAGAAACATATTTTGGTGAACAAACATTTCTGAAGAATTTCAGTGTTAGGTATTCTGTGGCAAGCATTTCAGTGATTTGAACACCTGTTAGACCATCCCCCGTGAGGGATAAAAATAAACTACTAGGGCTCAAAAATGTTTAGAATTTAGAATGTGGTGTCTGATTGTTGTGTTTCAATTAGCTTTTCCTGTTTTATCGTTTTCCAACGATATTTTTGCGCGACTGCTGAGCGTAGAGTCGTGATTTCAATTCCCGGGTCGGGCAAAGTGTTATTGGGTTTCTCCATTAGGCATTTTTCTTAGTAACAGTCGGGCTGTTTGGAAGTTGGCGGTGTCATATCCTCGTACCTCAAGCCGTTGGTTTTGCGCTTGATATGTCTCCGGTCGTGTCGGATTGCCGTCCCAGCGGACTATGAGAGTGGAGAAAAAGGGAGCGCACCGAAGGCTAGTCTCCGTTGAGTTTGGCCGCCATGGTCGAAATACCGTTTAAATCATATATATCAATTTTCCTAAAAATTATTTTTTAAGTTTTCGTTTTCACGAGTTAAAACTACGTTTAAGTATTCTCCTACTCTGTCACTCTATATTAAATTCAAAAATTTATGAAAACAATGTTCCTAAGCAAGGTACCTAAGTGAAGACATACTTTGCCTAATTTCAGCCTCATCACATATTCAAGACAAGAGGCACAGTTGCGAGGACACCTGAAACTTTTCTATCATCAATTTATGCTTTAAAAGTGTCTTCTGAAAGATCTTTCTACATAGGTATATCCGCTGACAAGTAAAGAAGTCTTAATAAAAAAATTATGTCAAAGAAATTCAAATAATAATAATAAATTCTTTATTGCCATTAAAACAGGTTACAGAAAAATAAGAGACCCTGGCTCCAGAGCTAGGTTAGAATACCTACCTGTATTTCAGGAGCTAGTGACTTCTTCCGTTTAGGATACAATTATTAATTACGTAACGTTTAAAGCAGCAAAAGGTGATGATATATTTAACTAGCTTCTGCCCGCGACTTCGTCCGCGTGAAATTTCACCCTCTTAGGGGTGGAATTTCGAAAAACCCTTTCTTAGTGGATACCTACTCTTCACAAAGAACACACCCTCCAAATTTCATGTCTCTAGGAGCAGCGGTTTAGACTGTGCGTTGATATATCAACAATCAGTCAGTTTACCATTTTATATACATATATATAGAAGATAGATTACATTAATTTAAGTTTAAGTAAACATCTCATTTACAGAAAAAATCAAAAAAACTAAATTAGAATAACATCAGGATTAAAAGAAAATTGAAAACAATATACCTACCTAATGATGCGTTGACGACTGCATAATTATTATTATTAATATTATAAATTGCTCTAGCAAAATTCTTTCCAAGTTCTGAGATCAGAGTTCACAGTTAGTTGCAATCTACATTTATGTGTTATGAGGTAAATACTTAAATCAGCTATAATTAATGAATCTACAGTTACTGCTGTTACTGTCACTGCAGCTTTTATTTTTCTCCGATCTTAGTTTTTCCTTGAGTTTTTGACTCAATTACAATGGTATCTACATAAATTTTATCTGTTACAATTCCTTTTAAAAAAGTTAAAGCCATTTTCACGTCCAATTTTAAAGACTCCTATATTTCGTAGTGGGAGCACACCACTTACCAGCTATAAGGCTACGTCTACCCTGTGGCATGTTGCGTACAATGTTGGCTCCAATCTCCCGTAACGTGTATCTTTGGGCTTATGGCCTCAAATTTCCCAGGGTTGCGGTTAACGGTACATGGACCCTCTGCTGCAATTATGATTGTCGTACCTACCTACAGTACCTACGTAGGCACAGTAATTTCGACGGGCTTTTGTTTTTTTTTTTTCATTTATATTTTATTATCATATTATCGTATTCAGTGAATCAAAACAATACGTTCGCCAGACGAGATGACTAACGAAATTTTTAATTTTATTTCATTGTCTATCAAAACACCAATGTTTAATGAATATTCATATCCGTACCAATACAAATGTTATTATTATTATTGCAAGAGAAATGAGAAAACACAAATGTTCCTAACATCCGCAACCTATATCTTGGATAGACATCGAAACATTCAGTGAAATACGTTTCGATTCAGAAAACTGTACAGCTTATTAAGCCAGTGACCACGCATACAAAGAAATTGTTAGCATCTATCTACATATTTTCTCTGAAATTGCTATTGCATTTGGCAACGGAAAAAGAATCGCTTGAGCGGGAAAGATGCTTATTGTTCCGGGAGTAAAAATGTATTCTTTTTGAAGATAGAAGAAGATTAGGTATATGACTGAGATGGGAATCTACATAGAACAGAAATAAGCTGTAGAAAGTCTGAGACGAAGACAAAAAGGAAATACAAAGTGAAACTATAACCTAAGTAGATAAATATACATAAACTGTATATACATATACCGTATGATAAAACGTGGTTTGGCAAGAGTAGGATGATAAATTTGTGAGTATATTTTGTGAATTTCCATATATACCTACATACCACACAGAGTAGGAAATGTATTTGTCAATGATTAATAGTTTTTCAGTCCTTTAAAAACCTGGATGCCCAATCTGGTCAAGGAATTTTTGCAATATACTGTATTTGGCTAGTTTTGGAATAACAAAACGTTCACCAGTTAAAGTTTTTCTGTATAACCTGCCGTTAGTTACGATGTAAGTGACGCGCTGTCTTTCTAATGTTCTTGACCTTGAAGGATAAAAAAGATTATGTCAATATAATCATAATAATAACGTTTATTTGGACTCAATAAAATATAATCTAAATACGGTCATATTCACAAGAACTAGGATATACAATTAATGTAAGTAAGTAGACTAAAACTATATGAACTCCTGAATTCCAAAATAGGTAAAAACCTGTATCTTGGAAATTAGTGCTCTTCCGTGATAAATTAGGTGTAAAAACTTACAAATCACACAATGACAATTCCAAAATAATTGACTTAGGAGGTACTTAAGTCTAAAACTTGACGGATGAGTAAACTGACCATTTATTTTTCAACTCAAAACAGGTTACATGAAAATAAACACGACTTTTGAATTTTCTTTATTTAGAAAAAGTACAATATCTACGCTTAAGAGTTTCTTTGAACGCGCTAATCTCTGGAACTATCAGTCAGATTTGAAAAAACCCTTTTAAATTTGATAGTCCAATACTTGAGGAAGGCTATAGGCTATTTTATATCACGCTAAGGCGAGGGATGTGTTTGAAACCAGCCAATAACATCGCTTCATTTTTATAGCTTGAACTAAGTTAGCGTTGGTATTGGTTAGTTTTCAACACATTCCTTAGAAAAAATCAGATAAAACGCTAAGCGAAAACAAAGTAAAAGCGCTAGCAGCTGATACGATGCGATGCGACGGGGTGGGTCGCGGCCACAAGAAATTACACGCGGCTGAAGTCGGTGGCAGAAGCTAGTCTATACTAATACTAATACTAATACTAATACTAATACTAATACTAATACTAATACTAATACTAATACTAATACTAATACTAATATATTATAAAGCTGCAGAGTTTGTTTGTTTGTTTGTTTGTTTGTTTGTTTGAACGCGCTAATCTCTGGAACTACTGGTCCGATTTGAATGATTCTTTTAGTGTTGGGTAGCCCATTTATCGAGGAAGGCTATAGGCTATATAACATCACACTACGACCCTTAGGAGCCGCGCAGCGTGTGACACCGCGGGGAACAGCTAGTAATAGATAAAGTAAAAGCGGAAAATTATGATTTTACGCGGTCGTTGGAAACTTGGCCCGCAATTACACGCAGATTTACTAACTGGTTTATCTTGAATCATCTTAGAAGTTCAGCTCTCGTTACTAACCCAAATGATTGCCAAATACCAGATTCCAGTACATTTAAATGTAGTCCAAGATAAGCACTAGGCACCCTATCTCTATATTGGTGGAACTCGAAATATTGACGTTTGCCTATATTTGAATTGATAAGCTGCGCAAAAGCTGCTTAAGTGGCAGTGGGCAGGGCACATTGCTCGCAGAACAGATGGCCGATGGGGCCGAAAGGTTCTGGAGTGGCGACCACGTACCGGAAGACGTAGCGTTGGAAGGCCTCCCACAAGGTGGACCGACGACCTTGTGAAGGCCGCAGGAACCCGTTGGATGCGAGAAGCACAGAACCGGTCGAAGTGGAGGTGCTTGGGGGAGGCCTATGTCCAGCAGTGGACGTCTTTTGACTGAAATGATGATGATGATGAAGCTGCGCAACCACGAGCTACCACAAATGGACCGCTAGTACCTACTTAATAGCTAGATAATGTTTAAATGATTTTATTTCCGTAAATAGGTTTATAGCAAACACTTTTTCGCGTCAATCATATTTTAAAAACTTGATGCGGTCGGAGTTTCCTATCTGACTACTTCAAGAAGAAAGGTCGAAACAAACTCGGCGGTCACAGTCTCTTTTAAAGTCCAGACATAATCTTGGTCAGGGTTGATCAGGGTTCTTTCAGTACCGTTCTATGTATGTTGTAGTAACATAATATAGATTACATTAATGTTAACAAACATCATCAGTCCGGTTTTATTTCAGAAAGAAATGTATAAGTACCTACTATCGATACAAAAACTAAAAATAAACCTAAACCAAATTTATTCATCGTCGAGAGAAACAACTACAACTTTGCTAATACAGCAGACTAAAACAGCTTCAATAACACAGAACTACAATAAAAGAAAAACAAAACAACTTCACCTACTTGTGATTCAGCGGAACACGTGTAACTTGAGACAAGGACTCCTTATAATACCTAACCTTGTTTATACTCCAAGTTAACGTAGATCCTCATTACGTGTCCCGCGACTTTAACATCACAGACATAAAGTCAAAAGAACAGCTCCTACAGCTTTTATTAATCGTAAAAGAGTTATAGATGCGAATTCAGGCGATAAGTTCTAACTGGTTAACTGTCCAAAGATCAAAATATCGTAGATCTTTATAGGCCTAATGAAATCCGGCTCCAAAGTCATAAATACTTACCTAAATTCTTAGAGATTCGTAGATCCCTTCGGATAGTAAATTTGAAAAGAAATAAAATCCAAACATTTGTCAGGAGTTGATTCAGCTCGTTTAGCTTCTGGCGAGTCGTTTGCTGGATTAAGACTATGAAAAAGCATTTGGGAAGATTCGTTTTTCTCGTTAATAAAATAAATATCTCGTAAAGTTAAATTACGGAAATACAAGACATTTTCGTCATTTCTTACGGAAGACATTTCAACTTGTTGAGGAGAAAAAGGTAATTTATATCGTAAACTGAATCTCTTAGGTCATTTTGCCTAAAGCAATATGATATACCAGTATTTCTAGAAAATTCTATGAAATTCTTTGAACCAAAATATGATATGTCTAATCATAATAGAATTAGAGGATATTAGATAGGATTAGATGATATTAGAGGTTTGAAAAGGATCAGAGCAATATCAAAAATATGATATTTCTAGGAAGGAACGACGTCTTCATAAATAAAGAAACCCTAGATAACAATAAATATACGAATAAGAGGATAATAGGATACTTGTTTAGTATCAGGTACCTACGGGGTCCGTTTAAAAGAAATCTAATAACAAGTAAAAAAATATTGAAGTCTTTTTAGATCTCAACAATGTTAGTCGTTATTCTCAAAGAGCGAGCAATATTTTTTTCTCTCTTGTTAGGATCAGCTTCGCCGAATCTGAATTGATGAAACATGAAAAATATAGAATACCTACCAACGTAATCCGTACTTAATTAATGTCTATAATTATCATCATCTGCCTAGCCTTTTCCCAACTACGTTGGGGTCGACTTCCAGTCTAACCGGATGCAGCTGAATACCAGTATTTTACATGGAGCGACTGCCTATCTGACCTCCACAACCCAGTTACTGGGTAATACGATACCCCTTGGTAAGACTGGTTGTCAGACTTTCGGGCTTCTAACTACCCGTAACGACTGTCAAAGATCCACGAATGACAGCCGGGACCAACGCCTTAACGTGCTTTCCGAGGCAAGGTCTTTGTATATGAAGATGGTCACCCAGCCACGGACCAACCGCGGCAGGCGTAGCTTAACCTGATCGATAAATTAGTGTCTATAGTAAAACTAATTTGTAATCTGACACGAACCTAATACCTATCATTCGACGTACGCAATTAGATTAATCTACGGGGTAACTGCATAACACACTATCAGTAGCAATAGCTGTCATTTTGACAGTTCAACAACATTCATTGCGTTACTTATGTTGATAAGCAGAATTTTTTTTTGAAAACATGAAGCAATGGATTAGCAGTATCCTTCAAGATAATTCAGGTTCTGATTGAAAATCTGTTACGGAATTAGGGTGCTGATCAACTCATTATCCTCTGAACATGCCTTGCTGGTTTGGCAGACCTCCCGACCCGGACACTGAGTGTGTCCCTCAAACACCGCGCGGACTGGTGTCCCGCACAACTTTGCACCTTAGTCGTTACTCTTGTTCATTACATACAGACCAGCTCAGGATTAAAAGTCAAAAGGTTCAAAAAAGAAATCGAAAACCTTTCAATACGCAAGTTGCAGTATTCACCATTGAGCACAAAATAAATAAATAGACACCAGCCTGCTCAGTGCGTTTATTCCGATGGATGAATTCAATTTCCATTTGCTTTTCACGAGAACGAATCTCAAATGCCATTAGCCGGATCATGCATTACCGAAATTCGGCACATTATAGTTCTGTTCCTGAAATAAATTCGTTAAAATGAAATGGACTGGACGTCGTCTGTGACTTTGTTTGTGAATATAAGAAAATCAAGAATGAAACCTCCTGAAATTTTCTGTGTTCTCTGTTTAACACTTATTAAAATAAACATAATCGATACTAATAATGAAGCTGAAGAGTTTGTTTGAACGCGTTAATCTCTGGAACTTCCAGTCAGATTTGAAAAAATATTTTAGCATTGTGAGGAAGGCTATAGGCTAACATCACGCTAGAATTCTCAGGAGCCGAAGAAAACAAAAAAGGTAAAAAGAACGGTCGGGTGCCGACATTTAACGCGGACGAAGTGGGGGGCAGAAACTAGTAATATGCTTGGACACTTGCACGTATGTAAGAGCAAATCCTCATATTATTTGTTTGTTAGAACCGCCTTTTCACTTTGTTAAATGACATAACTGAGAACAAAGTTTTAAATAAGGATAGCAGCAAGGACCAACATTTTCATATCTTTGGTCTTTATGGCATCATTGACATGCACAGCTACTGGCACGACAGAAATCTAACCATAAATACTGCTCTCACTCATCGATTGAATTATATGCTTAAAGCGCTTCTAGTTATTAAAGCTTCAAGACTCGCTTCACCAGCAATAAATCCGAGTTATAAAAATGCGAAGCGAACCGGGACAGTCGAAACTCCTTCCATCTTTTATTATCTGGTAGTATAGTGGATGCCTTTCAGCGGTGCTCTAAGAAGAGTCCTTTTTATCATAATGTGCAAGTATCTTTACAAACACTTTTATTTCCGAGATGTTAATTTCGTAATGAAATGTTGACTTACATTTTATTTGGGTGGTTTGTTATAGAGGCATTTCCAAAATTTGTCGTCCATTTTAAGTGTGCTTATTATTTTCATTTTCTTGAGGGATGTTACTAGTCTAGTGGCTTTTGGGTGAAAGAAACGAACCTTTGTCATTTGTTTCAGGGGAAAAAAATTACTGAAACAATAGGGACAAAGATTCGAGATTAAAAAATAGAATTGTTTGTGTGCACTTTCGAATATAATAGTAGGGCTTGTAGCAAAGTAATAACAGCCGCACTTGTCGATCAGGTTAAGCTACGCTTGTCGCGGTTAGCCCGTGGAAGGGTGATCATCTTTACATACCAAGACCCTGGCCAAGACCAGTGGCTTGAAAAGCACGTAAAGCCGTTGGTCCCGGCTGTCATTAGTGTATCTTTGACAGTCGTTACGGGTAGTCAGAAGCCCGAAAGTCTCACATCTAGTCTTACCAAGGCGTATCGTATTACCCAGTAACTGGGTTGTGGAGCTCAAATAGCCAGTCGCCATGTAAAATACTGGTATTCAGCTGCGGCCGGTTAGATTGGAAGCCGACCCCAACATATTTGGGGAGAAGGCTAGGCAGATGATGACGTTCGTATATTATTTTAAAACCAATTTTCGATCTTATATTTTTGGCCTGCTGTTTGGTTCTGTCATCAATCAGTCTAAAGCACACGATATTATATTAAATCGAATTACTTCTTCAGCCCAACAATAAAACAGCTGTATGAAGTTTAACAATAAAGCTGAGTACAGAATGCCGTTTGGCAACATTAGTGCAGGTGCTTGCGACACTTAATTGCCCATATATTTGCTCACTCCTACTCATAAGTTGGCTGAGTATGCAAAATTATTTGAATGCTGTTTTTCCGATAAGTCTTTTGATAAACTTTGTATATTTTTGTTAATGGATATTACAAAAATTGATAGAATCGGGTTTTTGATTGAATTTTTATTTGTTGGTTTGGATTGGATTATATTTTGTTGTTTGGCAGAGTGTTTTTCAGGAGAAATTTTGTTATTAAAGTCCAGGGTTTTTTCTCCAATCTATACATATCCTAAATAATATTATAAATGCGACAGTAACTCCGTCAGTTACCTTTCACGTCTTGACGGTTGAACGCATTTGGATGAAATTTGGCACACGGGTAGAATAGTCTACCCGTGTGTCAAATTTCATCTAAATCTGCTCAACCGTTAAGAAAAAGCAAAAGAAAGATTATTCAGGTTGAAGAACCTGCATAAGCTCATTGGTTACCTTTTATCCCGTTAGTATGTTCCCATGGGATAAGTTCCAATTACCACGCGGGTAAAAGCTAGGAATTCATACCCCTTTTTAGGGTTTCGCATGTCCTAATGAAAAATCAGAACCCTTATAGGATCACTCGTGTAGTGTAGTGTAGTTTGCTCCACATCTACTGGACCAATTAAGTTGAAATTTAGTACCTACACATTTGGATTTTGCGACCCAAACACCAAGATGTAAGGTTTTTAGAGTTAAGCCTTGTAAAATTAGGAGCATTTTTTTTTCCGAATGGGAAATCATCAACTCCACTCCCGCTCTGGGTGGAGCGGAAGGGAGTGTCAGACTCTTACTGACTCAAAACCCACCCATGTTCCTTCCTTAGCCCTTTATGTTCCGGGCCAGCGATAATCCTTTCGGACAATCCCGCTGACCTGGCAGGCTTCGGCCCTAAGGGGCCCCAAACACCAAGATGTAAGGTTTGTAGAGTTAAGCCTTGTAAAATTTGGGGCTTGGCTCTACAATAGATCTGATAACCTTTTAACAGTGAAAGCGTTATGTAAGTCTTGGCAAGTTTACATGAAATGTTGGTGGGTAACATATTCATCGTACGGAACCCTCTCCACGCGAGTTCAACTCGCACTTGTCCGGTTTATTTGGTTTGTCTTAGCTTTTATTGCAAAATGTTACTTGCACTTGTGACAGGAATTGTACCCAAGCGACAATACATGTAACAATGTGCATAGAAATTCTCGTTTACTTCAAACATTTGTGTACCGACAAGAACTTTGTAAACTCGAAACTGCTCAAGTTGGAATCCCTGTCTCACGGAATAGTATTATGAATTTAAACAAAATCAATAAACATACAACTTTTCTTCGCAAAACAGCGTTGCTGCGTTCGTATCGTTGGTATTTGCTGGTCAAGCGCATACACTGTTTCAAGGATAATTATGTTTTAGGGATCTACTCCCTAAGCAAGCGAAGTTACGGACGTTTCCAACTCCGTGTCACTTACGGACGAGTTATTCCGGTCCTATCCCCTGAACCCCTCCTCGATCCCCTGCTTGTTCGACCAGTAATTGGCCCTAATCCCGACGTGTTTTAGCCCGTCTGGAAAATTGAATTTGACGGACTTAGACAGGATACCACCTGGTTTGGATGGTATAGTGCCGATCTTTCACATACCTACACTGCTGCGAGGATATTTCGCCGCTCGAATTGCATTGATAGGGGGACGCTGTTGATAATCATGTGTGCAATTGTTTTGTGAAATGAATTGAAAAAAACTATAGGCCGACCGCTTCACTGAGACGTTGCCTGAGGTAGCAGCGCGGTGCGGGAGGCGTGTGGTGACGTAATGCAAGAGCTCAGTGATTCGTCAACTTGTGACAACTATCACCCCTCCCGCACCGCGCAGCTACCTCAGGTAACGTCTCAGTTAAGCGGTGGAAAATAGTGGCTACTATTAGACTACTATTATCCGTTTTAGTGATTATATTAAAACTAAACAATGTAAAACTACCGTTTATAATAATATTAACGTATAATCTTGTAGAGCACAACTTAACGTGCTAATTTTCTGCATTTTCATTCTAAAACAAAAGAAATAACCAAACAAACGATGAGGGCGCCACTGCGCGGTCGGCGTTTGCTCGTCGCCCTCTTAAGAGATTTTCAACTTTATCGCTAAAGTATAAGGTTCAAAGTTGATTGGAAAATTTTTACAGTTTCGGGTAGCTTGATGTGCTGGCGTGTCGGTACGAGTTCATACAATTTACTAATTAATTTTGTTGTTAAGATGAGATAACTATTTAAGTTGTAGGTAACTATGTACCTATAGATTCTGTCAGAAAATATACCTACGAAACACGTCTATGATCTAAAATAATGCAAATACATGGAAAGTTACCGTAGACCTTTCTATTGTATTTGCAGTATTTTAGGTTAAACCGAGCAAGAATCCAAATAAAAGCATCAAACAACTAGACCGTAAAAAATTCTCCCTATATTTTTGTACCGAGAAGGCCGAAATAAATTTGCATCCGAGGACCAATATTGTCTATTTCCGTCATTTTGTTTGCTAATCGGACCGTTGATAATACAAAATATCTTTGGAACGATACAAACGCTGTCCGAATGTTATTGTAGTAGGTACTTATAGGTACGTTTAATACGGTCGATGGATACGGATTTTTACCTGACCTGGGATATTATGGGGAAATGCGAATTCGAGGAAACGGCTTATTGGTTGATTCGCATGAACCCGCCCGAAGAGGGCGAACTGACACTTTTAAACAATTATATTTTTTCTTATGGCGATTCGCACGAAGTTAATTTTATTTGTGGGGCGAATTGACACCTCCAGAAAGGAGTATCAGCAGAAAAGAAAAAAAAGTTTTTTAAAGCAGTGGTGCTGAAATTGTTTATACAAAGTAAAGCGCCAGCCTGGGTTCGAACCCACGACCTTACAACTCGTAAGTCGGAGCCGGTACCACTGAGCTACCACTACTCTCAAACTATGGGCTCCCCCTAAATTATAACTATTGACAAATTCTGTAGATTTTACAACTACACATATTAGGTACCAACACTCCCTATTCTAGGTATCATCATCTGCCTAGCCCTTTTCCCAACTATGTTGGGGTCGGCTTTCAGTCTAACCGGATGCAGCTGAATACCAGTATTTTACATGGAGCGACTGCCTATCTGACCTCCATAACCCAGTTACTGGGTAATACGATACCCCTTGGTTAAGACTGGTTGTCAGACTTTCGGGCTCCTGACCGCAACGACTGTCAAAGATCCACGAATGACAGCCGGGACCAACGGCTTAACGTGATTTCCGAGGCACGGAGGGGTCTGGGTATGTAAAGATGGTCACCCATCACCAGACGAACCGCGGCAAGCGTAGTTTAACCTGATCGATCGACCACGGTCCCCTCCCTATTCTAGGTACATACTCGTATAAAGACTTGCTTTTTATTCACAAAAAAATCGTGTTCGACATTTCGATAAAATTAAATCGCTCTCAAAGTTATTTCAAGTAATGCCGAAGGACTAAATATTTAAATACTGTCATACCAAATTAATTCAGCAAGTCGAAATTGACAAATCGCATATTTAAATGTAAATCATTGAGTCTATTGTGCAAATTTCAGTAAGTATTTTTAATCTCGTTCCGATAAAATCGAAAACCTTTTTCGCACAAAGGCGTGGCGGCTCCACAAAAATATTTTCCATGTAACAGAGAAATACAATTCACTGTTCACCATCCCTTCGGCGTTTTATCTATTCAAATACTTCTTTTACAACTACGTAAGTATCAAATATAGACGAAAGCAAACGAATATAAAGCTGTCAAACCTCCGTCTAAAAAAACTCGATAAGATTCGAAAATAAAAGTCTTGAGACTGTATAAAAAATAGCGCGGATTTAGTGAATAAAAATAAAAGTCTAGTGACGTCAAGATCAGGTCACGTTCGACCGAAAATGCTTTTTCTACCAAATAAAAACACTGACGCACTTGAAAAACAAAAATACTCTAAAACACGAAGCACCCTAAAATTCTAAAATTAACATCCCCTTATTGAATACTACACCCCCTCATTTAAAATAAACTCTATTACACTATTCATAAAGTTCTTTTTTCTCCGCAGTTCCACGTACGGTGTTAAAGGAGAGGTACGAGAGTGCCCCTGAAGAGGACGAGGTTGCTCACGACGTGTCCGATCTTGAGCACGATGAAGTTGGTAAGTGCTTTTTTTTTTTAGACGTATTAAGCTACCAGATGCCAGGTACTTGATGCAGGAGAAGCTGTTCGGTAGCTATATTTAGATCGCAGTTGTTGTGTAAGAGTCAATAGAGCTTACGCCAAGTGAGTAGGTACGATCTATTTTTAACCGACTACAAAAAAAAAGCATGAGGATTCGGAAAATTATTTTTTTGTTCTTAAGGGTAGTCCTAGGGAGTCCCATATAAATTTGGTCTAGTTCTGATGAGTGTTTCTTCAGTTACCTTCAATAAATAAGTATTTTTTCTATTTTTCTATGTCATCATTATAACATCCTGTCATTCCTGTCATAACTTCCTGTCATTCCTGTCATACGACAGGAAGTTATTATAACATCATCAATGTTATAATAACTTCCTGTCTCTGTTGTTTACGTAGCAAGTGAAGGTATAATATAGGTACGACGAATTTGTGTGAAGTAGCAACCACAACTAAAATGTGAAAAATAAAAACTTTATTACAAAAAAAAACATAAGTATAACTTCCAAAAAAAACACGACAACGGACAAAGTGAAAAATAACTTATTTCGGCAGTTGGTGGTCGGCAAAAACCGAAAATACAAATCCAAATACACCGACTTCTTTTTTTTGGAAGTCGGTTGTTTTTTTTATCTCGTCACATCTAATTTTAGAAAAAGAAAATTATATTTTTCTTAAGGGACTTACAGGACCTAAACACAAAATACGCAAGTTTTAGAAACAATAAAAGTATATGATCGACTACAGTCAACAAAATCAGAAAAAATATATGATATTCTTCAGGATATATTATGCTATTTAGATAGTGTGTTGAAAACATAATACAACTAATTTGATACGATAGAAAAAAATCATGAAGATACCTACCTCTAAAAACTTTCTTTTTACAATAAAAACCATAGACATACATACAATCATTATGATTTTTTGTCAGATTATTCTACAAGCAACATACTAAAGCACTTGTGTTTTAATTTTTTAGTCCAAACAATATATTTTTTCTAAATAGATAATTACTTCATATTTTGCAATAAATTACCAGCGTTGTCATCGCGCTTCTCTTTCTTTTCTATGTAGTCCGACCACGCTTTAGGTCATGTAGTCGCCTTAAGAAATTCCTGCATGAACACTTTCGGAGTGACGATAAAGTACTGACATAATGTGCAAAGCTTTATGTCAGTTTTTCCAACATAATGAATGGACTACAACAACATGCTTAGTTGTGAATTTTGCTGATAACTTTAACGAGGGACTTGGTCTGGTAGACTTAGATAGCAAACTATTACTTAGCATTAAGTAGTAAGGCCAGGATTCAGAAACCGCCACTTTGATAAGTAAAGTAAGCATCTCACACGAATATGAACTATTAGTGAATTCATAAAGTCAATGTTACAAATACATATTCGCTTGCTGCGCTTCATACGAATATGAACATTGCAATTGAACACTCAAAACATACGATTAAGGTTCACATTCGTTTATAACGCTTACTTTACTTAGTAAAGTACACCTTTCATAAAAGTGAAGTAGTAATTAGCGACTGTTTAACCATACATTTTTGACGTTAAAACGTTACTTAAATTTAATCATCGTTTATAACTAAACCTCGTAAAGTCAAAGTTGTGGTCTGTGAATCTTGCTCTAAGACACTTAAGTGACGCGTCCCTTTTGGCCCCTAGTCATAAAAATATAAGCGTAAAAGCTATCATAAATATTATCAAAAAATAGTTTCGTTTAGTTGCGGGACCGAGTAGCAGACAATACAATATAATTCACTGAAGAGTGAAATACTTAATGACATTTTATATTATCAGTTGTTTAAACGGTGTGTGGACGCACAGCCTTGAAAGGTTTCTTAAGACCACCCGTCATCTACGTCGCCCGGCCCTGGTGCAAGCCATGGTCCGGGGCGAGAGGGAGTGGGAGGCAGTCACCTCCTTCTGCGAAGCAGTCATGCTAGCGAAGGAGGTGGCGGGACGGCTCAGGGAGAGAGCCTCCCGTCCCAGCCGCCGCGGGAGACGCTCCGGGCGTCGGGAGCCGCGTGACGACTCCCGGCCACCGTAGGCGCAGGCCTGCGGGCGGAGAGTAATGGGTAGCTCACCGTCCGATCAGGACCAGGCTTGTGCCGGACGGCGCGTACGTGTTCCACGCGCTCCTCAAAGAGATGTCAGCATCGAGGAGGGGCCCCATAGGGCCGAAGCCTGCCGGGTCAGCGGGATTGTCCGAAAGGGTTACCGCTGGCCCGGAACATAAAGGGCTAAGGAAGGAACACGGGTGGGTTTTAGTCAGTAAGAGTCTGACACTCCCTTCCGCTCCACCCAGAGCGGGAGGGGTCATTCGATGATTTCCCATCCCCAAAAAAAAAAAAAAAGACCTTCCGTCAAAGTGTGCATCGAGGTATATATAGTACTGAACGCAGACGAAATCGTGGACAAAGTTAATTGTAAAAGAAAAACAACGGTCTTTTTATTCTTTTTTTTATTTCTCCCCGTTCTGTTAGTTTTTTTTTTTCATGGTCAGTTTGAGTAATTTATGTGGCCTACCCAAATGTCCTTTCTTTGGTACTGTTCGTCGAATCGTTGAGCTTCTTAAGTCTTGAGTTGAGCTGCACGATTTCTGACAAAAGCGTGCACTGACTGGACAGGTCCTCTCAATCTGTGTTGTTCTTTCCTCAAAAGACCATCTCAGACATCGATCTACATGGTCTTCATATAACCTGACCAAGATTATGTCTGGACTTTAAAAGAGACTGTGACCTCTGAGTTTGTTTCGGCCTTTCTTCTCAGAGTAGTCAGATAGGAAACGCCGACTTCATCTAGTTTAAAAAAAAACCATGATTGACGTGTAAAAGTGTTTGTACAAACCTACTTACAAAAAAAATAAAATCATTTCATTTCATTTCATTTCTTCATCTAGTTTTAAAAAATATGATTGTCGTGTAAAAGTGTTTGTACAAGCCTACTTACAAAAATAAAATCAATTATCATTTATCAACTGTCAGTGGAGTTGGTGATGCGAGTAAATCTGAATAGCCAGTACATTTTAATCATCAACCAAACATTGTTGCCCAACCCGACCTGTGGGTACGACCTTCGTAATCACAAACACGATCTAACTAACACCAACCATCAAAATAATAGCTATACAACAAACCCTTTATGTGGAACACTTTAACAAATGACGATCATCAGGGCTGTCTCCAAACTAGTGGCGAAAAGTTAGTTTTACCTTCAGATCCGTCTGACCTGATCCAAATCAAACTCAAACTCAAATCATTTATTTAATTTAAACCATTTAGGGTGGGTTGCATCAATAGCTCCGTTATATTTTGCGTCAAAGTTAAATTTAATCGTAACCATAACAATGACCATAGAATCTACTATCTGCTGTTGCACCGTCTTATATTTTAACAGTCAGTTTATGATTATCAAAGAGTCGGTCAGATAGTTAGAAAGTTGAATTCCAAAACGTAGGTTTCTATGGAGAAGAACGGGCAAGAAACTCCAAAATCTATACCGTATGTAACTATTACGACCTCAATATAACGCATCATTCTTCAGCCAGAAGGCGTCTGCTGGACACAGGCCTCCCAAAGCAATGCCACAAGGATCGGTAGTGTGCTTCCCGCATTCAAGATTCCCACGACCTTCACAAGTCCACCTTGTTGGGTAATTTCATGTATGATATGCTGTGCACGGATCTGGTCAGGACGATCAGAAGGGCTATTCTCGTAATTTTAAGAACGTTCACAGTCTGATCGCAGTCTCAATCTGTCAAAAATACCTCTAATTTTCCTACATTTTTGACATTTTGTTTGTCGTCGAGGTGCGACTAGATTTTGAACGTATTAAATTACGAGAATCGGCCTTCTGGTGTAGTTTTGTCTGTTCAGATTGATCGCTTCAAATATACTACTGTTCATGAAGCGATCAATATGGACGGATTTCACCAGTGAAATTGAACGCGATCATCTCATTTAAACCGCAGTAGAGTCATTGTTGCTATGAAATATTGACACTGACAGCTCTTGAACACAGTTTATAATATGTGCTGAACGCGTTCAGTTTCATTAGTGAAATTGACCCGTAAAGTTCGATGTTCCCAACGACACCTTGAATGGCCCGAGGTGTACGCTGTTTATTGCTGGCCCATAAAGGTGTTGTGTCATAAAGTTTGTAAGGATAATTCACAATGTATGTAAGGTAATCTAAGCTGGAGTATAAATTTTCGCTGTCAAGTGCAGGTATCGTTGTTCACGGTTTTAAGTTTTGAACTACGGTTTTGAGCTGAGAACAAGCTGTGGTTTGGATGTTACGTGTAAAGTTTAGTCTTTAAAGTCCGTTGTTATCGGTAGAAGTGTTTAAAATTTTACTTACAATCTAGTGTTACTACACTAGATTGTTACCATAGAGAGAATTTCACGAAAATCGTGTTAGTTCAAAGTATAACCAATTTCATATCCGTAGACATAGCAAGTATTTTTTGAAGGTGTCCAAATAAAAACTTCTCTTTGGTGATTGCTGGCAGCTGTTAATGTGTTAATGTCAATATTCCACAACAACAATGGCACTGACAGCTCTTGAACGCGGTTTAAAGGTGCTGATCGTGTTTAGTTTCGTTGGTGAAATTCGCCCCCTGAGACAGTTTTGTTGACCTTATTCTCATTTGCAAATAGCTAGTTAGATAATTTAAAGACTAAGGAAACCGACAAACAGACTCAACATTTTAACTTTACTAAAGTCTAGACCAATAAAGAATTATTACCTAAATACGTAAGTCCTGTTGATTTTAAAGCCCAACAAGTTGTTTGACAAAATAAAGCAGTTGCAATTCCTTACAGACCAAACATTCCGGTAAAATGAAAAATGTGTTTTAAAACTTTATTTGTCTTTTGAGGATACTTGCCACATTATACAGGGTGTTTGGAAGCTGAGTGCAAAGCTTTAAGGGAGTGATAGTTGACACCATTTACAGCATTTATTGAGCTTTACATTTCTCAGACAAAGTATTTTTTTTTTACTGCAAACTTTTAGTCAAAAATACCATTTCTTTATCAGCGAAAAAAAAAATTCTTCGTCTAAGACACGGCTCAAAATACTCTAAATGGTGTCAACTATCACCCACTTATGGCTTTGTATCCAGCTTCCAAACACCCTATATTATATTTTTTCATCTCTTCCTTGTATTATTAAGAGATGAGGTAATTATGAATGTTGTTAACTATCAAGGAAATAGTCAGGCAACAGTTTTAAGTACCTACCAACGAGGATTATGAGCGTCTTGAAGGTTGTTCAAATAGAATAGTTTATCAGGCTTCATTATAAGACTACCTACCTACTTTCTGGTTTTTACATTAAAAATATCCAATGGCACTCGTCAGAAATGGTGCAGCTTTCTTTCAGTGAAATAATTTTTTGTAGTCGGATCAGAAGATAGGTACTTCCAGAGATTGTATCTTACAAATAAAGAAACAATAATTTTACTTTTTACCCGACTGCGCGACGCAAAGGAGTGGTAATGTGTTCATCAGCCTATGTATGTATGTATGTTTGTATGTTCCTTTGAAGCACTATACAGACCAAACGCCTGGGCTGATTTTTATGATTCACACGTCAATCGATTCCTCTTAGTCCGGCTAGTGTCACTAAAGACATGACGTTAGTGAAAATTCAATATGGCGACTACTATGTATGCATGTATGTATATCTCTTTGGCGCGATCTGTAGCCTAAACGGCTTGATCGATTTCAGCTTGAGAGGTGCCACGGCTTAGATTCGTCTTAATTGTGCGAGTGATACTGGGTCTATCAAAATTGAAAAAATTAAAATGGCCGATTTTTGGCGCAATGCTATGTCTTCAAAAAAATTTTTTTTTCTCAAAACCTGTCGAGTGGGGTATCAAAATAAAGGGCTTTCAAAGATGCTTACAAAAATATAGTCAACTTATATGGTTAAAAGTAATTCGAAGTGACAAATCGTAAAAAATACGTACCAAGAACTAAATCGTCAGCGAAATCTCTCACATTTGTAAACTAAAAAGCTGGAAATAAAAAAGTTACTAAGGCGGGACCCATTTGAATTTGAAAATATAATAAAAATGGTATGGGTCCCGCCTGCTTCCAACTTTTATTTAATTTAAAATGGGCTTGTTTTTAGCTTTTCAGTTCTTTTAACTTAAGTTTTTTACCGCAGTCGGGTTGTTATTTTTTTTTAATAACTTTTTTATTTACAATATTACTAAAGAGCAGTGTTGGCCCAGTGACATCGGCCGCGACTTGTAGGTCGTAGGTTCGAACCTAGACAGGCGCTTTAGTTTGTGTAAATTATCATCACCACTGTACACTGTACACTGTGTGTTTTTTACAATATAATAACACTCTAAGTACCTATACTTAAATCGGTGAAAAAAAAATCCAGCAATATTACGTCTGTGGATACAAAAGGTATAGGTACCTAGATCGGTGAAAACCATAGCATAAAATATTGCACATCCCTGTCAACCCTAAGACGGGAATTAAAAAATAAAGTGAAAGGAAATAATTAAAATGTCAGCAATCTTTTGCTTTATTTTCCTAGTTAGCGCAAGATAAAATACTACTACTATACCACTACTACTACACTATACTACACTACTCCACACTACTACTACACTATACTACTACTACTACTTATACTACTACACTATACTACTACTACTATACTATACTTATTCATCACCACTTAGTTGTTTAACACTTAAAGTTATTTAAGTACTTGCCTTCGAGGCGCTCTCATATACCTTAAAACTTTATAGCTAATCATTGAGTTAAATACACAGTGAATTTCAGCTCAAACAAAATGTAAAACCTAATATGATAACTTAGTCTAGTAAATAGTTGGGAATCCTAGTGAAATAGGTTATTTAAATAATAGTGTATATCCCCAGGGATTCTGTTGTGGTGCAATTATGAAGTAAAATACAAAATAGTTGGATATTGTTCTGAGTTATGATGGCCATAATTGCTCTAAAAAATACACGGAAAATGTAACACTAAGCTTTAATTTAAAAATCGATTACAGACAATTATTTTTTTAAAAGAACAAGAACGAATACTATTTAATTCAGTCGTGTGTTGTTTTGTTTTATTGTTTGTTTTGTTTAACCCACAGCACAGCATCATGCTGAGTGGATGCCTTCTTGTCACAGTCACGACTTGCAGCTGCCGAGTATTTTTGTTCTGTGCTCGTGATTATAAATTTATCTATTACGTGTTTCTGTGACAAATAAACCAATTGTTTTTTCTTTTGAATTGATATTGACCGATGATACGAATATGTCTATAAAAATAACTCATGCCCCGGCAGCCTTTTAGAAGCAGATTTAAGCTCCTGTCACTAACTCCTCTATACTAATCTATCAACTGCAGACAAGAATTATGAGACAAGCGTAAGATTACAATCAAAATCATTCCCGCTAAGTGTATTACCCGACATTCAAAGTGTATGGGATGAGACACAAACGAAGAAATTTGCTTAATCCGCTCTTAATTTGGACTCTTGCAATCTGCGAGGATTTGTTTGGTTCCCGACAGGGCGCGTCTTTGCTTGTCAGTGTGAAAACGGATTATGGGATAAAAGGTTTCCTTCAGACGTAGCGCTCGTGACGACTCATATTCCAACTCTATTAGTAACGTTGTTAGTACGGTTTGGAAAAATGGGTTAGGATCTTTCCAAAGATCACTTCCCTATTTTCCGGGTATTGTTCCTTTTGGTTAAATGAAAAAGACTGTTATTATTTGTTCTACCATGTAATTTGGGTGAAGAAATTAGAGATGAGACCTCCTTAATTGTGTCGCAAGAACTAGATTATTGTGTCTTGCTATAATTGGGTGTCTGACATCAGATACAACTGCGTTGTCCTCGAATTTTACACTAACAATATTATCTTCATCTTAATTTATATTTATTTCCCCACCAACACTTGGAAAGATGCCTGGCGGCAACAACTTAAAACTTCCCTGCATTTTCCTTCAAGATCAAAATGGAAATTTTAATATTGTCGGTAAAATTACCAGTATCTCTTGAAGGTGCGGCGTTCCGAGTTTAACTTAGTGCGGAAGGCAATTGCTTTTCTTCCGCCATTGAAATGTTCAACTTGCTGTCTTGAATCGACGTTTATTAAGTTTGGTCTGACAAGAAAAGTTGAACAAAGTAGCTGAAGCAATCGTATTATGTCGTGAACTTCATATTTTATGATATCGAACTGGTATCCTGAGTTAAGTCTTGTTTTAGCGGGTAAGACTCTGTTAGTTATCAACGGGAAGGTAGTGCACTCGTACTATCCTGTATATTATTATGTTTAAAGCCTTTCTATCACCTACAACAAGAGAGTGGTAAAACAAAATAAGTAGTTAAACGTACAACTCTTATCTTTTTAAGAATTTAATGAATACCCCTAGGTATTGCACCGTAAACTAAATTTTATCCACTTTGTTCATAAACTTTGCTTAATGTTAAGGAGTGATTAACGACTGTTTAATCATACATTTTTGACGTTTAAACTTCACTGAACTGTAATCATCGTTTATAAATAAACCACTAAATCTCCTTGCAGTATTAAAAACTAAAGGCGCCCCATTCCTCATACGTTCAAAGGCCACTACACACATGCGCGAATTGAGTTTATCATTCATTCCTAATCCTTTGTCTATTCACTTCTGCATTTCCATTGACTGCACGATATCTCTATATTTCATTCGGTATCAATCTCGCCCACTGTTTTCCAATATCACAATTTATTTTTCTTTTCTTTGAAGGACTCGTCTCGTTGATAAAAAAAAACCTTTTGAGAATAGCTCGCCTTTTATATTTGTGAAGTGGAAGAAAATATTGGGTTTACTCAACACAAGTTCTTTGGCAAATTGTTTTCTGCTATCGTGTTATTTGGAATTTAGTTTTGGTTTGACATTTAAGATTTTTAAATTTACAAATCAGTTTAAAAAAATTGGAAATGTATTAATTTCTAGCACGTTCAATTGTTTCACTTGAATAAAACGAACAATCAACAGTTTGCTACCGCACTAACAGACGTACTGCTGGGTATCATCCGCACTTGGTTGATATCCTGTCCTGTATACTAATCGTACTTTCGCTTCTCCTCCTCATTTATTGTGCCGCACAGCCGAAGTGTGGAACTCTCAGCCAGTGTCTGTGTTCCTTCGACATGTAGGTAACCCGTCTGCCTTCTAAAAAAGAGTAAACAGGCATCTTCTTGGCACACTCTTTCCATCATAGACCTCATCCATCGCTTTCCATCAGGCATGATCGGGTCAAGAGCAAGCCTTTTCAGCAATAAAGAACAGACTTTCGTTATGTCTGGTAATCAAATCTACCAATGAGATACTAAACAAAATTTTCCTTTCAGATGAGACCAACGATCGCTGGTGGGGAGAATCAGCAGTGCCTCCTGCGCCGGCAGTAGCTGCAGTGCCACCGCAGCGACCCTCGATGTCCACCAGCCTTAACATCACCAGCATTAATAGAGATGAGCCCTCAGCGTCACCACCAAGACATCGTTTACCTAAAGATGGTAAGGAACTCTCAATAACTTTAAATTTCTTGTCGTTATCATTATGTTCAGCTGACGTCCACTGCTGTGGGAGGAAAGTCCCAGATCCCATAGAGAGAAGGCCCATGTCTTAGCAGTGGGGCCGTTATAGGCTCATTATGTCCAATGCTGGACGAAGGCGGGCCCTCATAGATTTCTACAACGATAAAACAATTCCCGTATTTTCAAGAACATAAGCATTTTAATCTGTCTCTCAGTCGAAAACACAGTATTTTCTCAGTTATTTTATCTCTGACAGCAGCAACCCAAAAGCAATCTTATTATAAAGAGAATAAGGATCATGGTGATTTTGAGAGATTAGTCATTAGCAGCCATCCAAGAGCAACTTTGTTACAAGGAGTTAAATAATTCAGACCACTCTGTGATTTTGACAGTGATGCATAATCTGACGTAAAAAGTTAAGACACTTGTATATTTTTGCTAATAATGAAGCAATGGTCATAGATTTGCATAGTAGACCCTTCCATATGGAAGTAGCTATCACAAGTAAAATTAACATACCTATTCGTTACTTTTTTTATGTGACACAATTTTTTTTTTATTTAATTATGCATACACACGTCACGATGCAGTATAAAACTGATTTACATCCGTCACCTCACACATCAGGTCCAGTTGAAAACCAACGTCAGGCACATTTTTGCTGAACGGGGCCTTTTTGGCGCAGCCGTGTGGCACACTTTCCTGCTAATTTCTTACATCGGACTTTGCACTTTTTATTTTTATCTTTATTTTTGTTTTTATCTAATCTACGACTTTCTGGTGTATTGTGTATCTTTTAGTCTGTGCTGAATACATGTATTTTCTTTCTTTCTTTTAACTTATGAATATATTTACCTATATGCCCAGTTTGGCAATAAAAAAATGCTACCATTGGTAAGCAAATCGATTCGTTTTTGTTAATAGGAACCGAGTATTAGACCACCGTTGACATTGCGATTAGAGTAACCGTTTTTAATTACGAATTGGCCTTCTGTTTGGTCTAATTGCATTCAGTGACCGTCATTCAAAACTTTATGATCAGCCAAAAATGTATTCTGGCAAATGTGATTCCCAATGGAGATTAATCAACTAATTGAAATAATTTTCGCGATTGAATCTGCCTACGCGTAGGTTTCAATCCCAGTGATTACTTACTCTCGTGATAATTAATTTCAAGATTGTGAATATACTTCCTGAACATTTTGTTAATTTTCTTCAATTATTACTTAATAAAATTAAGGAGCAGTGGTGGACCAGTGGTGGCCCCGACTTACGTGGTCGTGGGTTCGAACCCAGCCAGGCAATTTACTTTGTGTCATTTATTTCATCACCATTGCTCTCAAAACGGCGAAGGAAAACATTGTAAGAAAACCGGCATGTCCTAGAACCAAACATTCTAAGACATGTGACATGTACCAAGCCGCACTGGACCCGCGTAGTGGATTACGGCCGATTCCCGCTCACAGTGAGGAGGAATGTGTCCCAACAGTGGGAACATAATAGGCTGATTATGCTTATGCAGCTTACTAATTTTACGCAGCCATTTGATACCCTAACAGATACATTAGAATCTCCTGAGAAATAATTTATCATTGCAGTCCAAAAAGATTAGAATAGAATATTGTTTAATGTTGTTGTAGGTGGTAAACAAATAAAGTCAGCAAAAAAATATAAAAGTATCCCCTCTAGGGTGTACAATAAAAAGGAAAAATATGAGAAGAATATTATAACATAGATAAAAAGAAAACTCAAAGAACTATTTAAAAAAAATCAGGGAAATATAGAATTAAAACGAATAGGTCACGTAGATGTAGTTAAAAAAAAGCAAGTAAAATTTAGGATTCTTGGGAGACTTCAAAATATTCGTTTACTGAGTAACAGTCATCTTACTTTTTTTATTTATTTTGCTTGTACAGTCGGCCTCGTAATCGCGTTACCACCCTAAGGTTGTACGTCACTTCTTAAAACGTCAGAGCCTATTATTGCTTAGTTTCAACCTTAGAGCAGTTTCAATTTATTGGGAGTTTTTGTCAAAAGTTTTGACTATACCTACCTACAGTTAAATAAGTTATTGTGTTATAATATGATCAACCCAAAATGTTTCGTACACAGGCCTCCTCTCTTCGACATAGCAATCAAAATGATGAAGGTAAACATCGTGAGGAAACCTCGCGATGTTTTCCTTCACTGTTTTGAGAACAGTGATGATGTAAATATTTACACAAAGTCACTGGCGCTGGCTGGCAAACGCGCTGTCGCTTGCCTGGATTCAAACCCACGGCCTACAACTCGTAAGTCGGGGTCGTTACCACTGGGACACCGTCCACTACTCTTTTATTTATTCTCATTTTGGATACGCAGGCAGGAGTATTTTATTCTTATTGCAACTAATCTTTTCTATAGGCATAAGGCATAATCAAATCAGCCTTTAATTTTCCACTGTGTACCCTCGCTGGGACGCAAGCCTTCTATACGTGGTAGTCTTCCATACGCGTATTAAGAGTAAACTAGTCGCGAGCTCGAACTCACTGGTGGTGTAGTGGCCAAAAAGCACGCTGTCTCACCCGGCTTCGTGTCCGACAGAGATAGTATCAGTGATGAGCAATTAAACGCTAGTCTACACGTACAACCTTTAGTTCTCACGCACAAAAACACCGCTCCAAACTGAAAAACGCGTAAAAAAATTCGAAAACTGCTTTGGAAAATCGAGTTTTATGAAAAAACCACTACATAAATCAATTACAAATTATTGAACTCTTCGATAGCTTACAAATAAAGTTGATTGAACTCTTCGATAGCTGAGCTTTATCGGTAACGACTTTGTTTGGAAGATTTTACAGTTCTTTTTACTTATTTACTCCCAAAGTTAAAAAACGAAAAACGAATCTTTGTTGGCTCATAACTTTTAATGGCTTTTTATTTTACTATTCTGTTTCCGTACAGACAAAATAAATATTAAGTCAAAACGATATCATGTTATCAACTTTAGATGCACAATGTCAAACAGTGGAGCAATACTCTCCCGGTATGGAAAAAATATCAACTAGTGGCACCTTAAATCCAGATCTACGCCAATAGTTGAAGAGCTAATCTCACTCACGATACACACAACCATAAGAAGTAGATAACAAATATCCATCATAGTTCCAGTACCGTCTACAACCAGTTTCTAGTCGAGTTTATTACTTAACTGCAGTATAATATTCTCGTAAACTCCTCTCTCATCCACAATTTTCACGTTTACTACCCCTTTACTATCTCGGGTTTAAGACAATCCTCAGGTATTGTTTAGTCTTCGTTATTCAAGCTATTGTGATGCTTAATCCGATTAATTAAGTCTTAATTTAATTTGAAATCTCTCAATTGGTTTCATTTTTAAGAAGAATAGACTTAAACGGACTGTACTACAGATCCGTGGTCACGTTTAAGAGTGTGCTATGTTTGATAGTCTGACTATCCAACTTTCTCTATGGGACGAACATCATACTCGCGATAAAGTGTAAACTGTCCCATACAAAACTTCAATACCAACAAGCCTTTTTTTTTGGGCGGAACCTTCAACAGGCGCCAGATTTTTGGGGATAAAACCAGGGAGGGTGGGATTTTTACCTTAGTGAGGTAAAAATCCCACCCTCTACACTATTTTTGTTAACAGAACTGAAACTCACGTTCGAAGCAGCAGTGAAACCACATCAGCGTTGTTTCATTACATATTAAATTACTATTGATTCCCAAGTTAGTCTCAAAGGGACCACAAAATAGCGGTAGATCGCGTTTGTGCACGATTTTAACAAAACCGGACTATATGTTCTTTCATTGTCATGTAAAATTCAGGAAATGGAATCTAACAACACATCTAAATTTAATTTGTAACGAGGTTCTATCAGCAATATTATATTTAACTAGCTTCTGCCCGCGACTTCGTCCGCGTGAAATTTCTTGTTCCCCGACCCACCCCGTCGCATCTTATCGTCTGCCCGCGCTATTACTTAGTATTTGCTTAGCGTTCTTTTTGACTTTTTTCTTTTTGCTCATCTCCTGAGGGTCATAGCGTGGTATTCAATAGCCTATAGTCTTCCTCAAGAATTGGGCTATCAAATAAAAATTTCAAATCCGACTGGTAATTCCAGAGATTACCCCGTACCTATAAACTTTACCTCTTTATAATATTAAGTATAGATATAAATTCCTACTCAAACTATATTTTCCTGAAGGCAACACTATAACAATATAGTTTGAACACACACTAAGAATTCTACTGCTTCATGATAAATAGCTCTTCCCAACCTTGTGAATTATTTCAAAGCCCTATTCAATACCGCAGTTTGCTTGCCCAAGTTTACATACAGGACTCCGCAATATGCATAATTACCTGCCTTGTCTAAACAACGATAAGTGTTGAGACAATATTACATTGTTTAAGAAATATTATACAGGCTTAAGATCAGCATAAAACGGGTTTAATCAGTCTTTTCAAACACCAATTAATTATGTCATAATGTTTACATTAAATCCGCGTTTATTTTCGCAATTAATATTGATTAGAAATTATGCTGCATGGGTTTATTAAAAGCATTAAAAGCGAAACTTATTTGTTATATCATAACTCGTTAGTCAAAGCTAATATTGCTCAGATCAATTATTATAATGGTTCTTTTGTAGTCCTTGTGGCGTTTTGTATATATAGCTAACTAAACAGAATAGCGTTTCTAAGCCTGTAATTTATTTGGCCGAAATGATCTCCCATTTACTTTAGCGGTGATGACCCTATTAATCTCTGGTTGGAATTTAGGGCTCTGCTGACTTATGGACACAATTTTCACTTAAGAACACCGAATAATAAAGAGGATCTCAGAAAATAAAATACATCAATCAGAGTGCAGATCAGCACCCTATCTGCATAACTCACTATCAATCTCAATCTGAATCATTGTGAAAGATATTGCTATTCCATTGCTTCATATGTTCAAAAAAGTCTGATAAACAACGCAAATAACGTAATGAATGTTGTTGAACTGTAAACTTAAAAGACATTGCTACTGATAGTGTGTTACGCAATTACCTCGCTGAATTGTCACAACGGAAGCGCTTTGAAAGTAAACTAACACCTCACCCACTTTGTGTGCTTGCGTCTAAAACGTGATAAATGGTTCAAAAATTTAAAAGTTAGAATACTTTACCGGGGTGCACTGACATGAAATTGATACCTCTTTCTCTTCCACAGATCAATTCGACATCATGTACGTATACATCATAGCTGGCGTCGCTGGTAGCCTTCTCCTATGTATCATCTTGGGAATCATCCGCTGCGTCATGACTAAACAAACATCCGACCAACCAAAAGGCCCAGACGTTTCTGCCACCACGGAAATTCCCAACGGATTCAATGACAGCATATCGGAAGTTGACAACGATATTAACATAACTAGTCTATCTGGACCCGTCGACACAGTTGATTCGGGAATCAAGCAAGAGATGCAATACTCCAATGTTGCTCTAAGTCCTAAAATCAATAAGTATGTCGGCCGCCCAGTACCCAATACGTACCCACATGTGAGTACTAATATGTACGGACAGGTGGCCGAATTCCCCATAGAAATGCCTCTTCGAACTATGCCGCATGGCACATTAGGGCGCGGAGTTGCGGTCAAAACTCTGCCAAGAGTTCAAATACAAACTGAAACGGACCCTAACACAAGGAGTTTATATCGATATTCCAACGCCCAGTACTACTTCGGGTGACAACAAGACAAAAGCCAGTGTTCGGACGTATCCAGAACTTACTGTTTCTAGTTGAATCGTGTAGTGGAGTGTATATAGTTCACGGACTAACTAGTGAAGTTTGTAATGTTCTACTTTTAAATACGGAAACTGTGATATTAATTGAAAACTTTCCTATTGTACTGCGAGCAGTTTTCCAACTGTAGACACAGAAAGACAGTGTGGTTGTTCCTCCGTTGTGAATTGAGAGATGGATCGTTGTTAGCGGAACTTTGTTATACTGTGTTGACCTTTGATAACTAAGCATTGTTTTGTATGTCGAACGAATCAATGTGTTCATTTATGTATTCACATTGTTTCTCGTGAGAGTTGGGCTTAGGTTGGAGCTGTTACATTATTAATCTGTGTGTTCAGTTATATGAATTCCTGCATAATTTCATACTGTATGGACAGCCTTGCCGTAGTATAGTACTTTGGTTTCATGCCAGCTCCTGTCGGGATCGTGCTAAAAAACCAAAAATCCTTTTGTTGTATAACATGCTGTATATATGTTTATTTTTTGTGCAAATCGCTTCGGTAGCACAAAATCTTCCTTCAATTTTATGTCTTAGTTTCAAGATGCTACTCATAACTATTTGTAAATTCAACTATGTAATAAAGAATGTGTAAAAAATCCTTTGTTTTATATCACTCATTGCTAGTTATAGTAACTGTAATATCTCTATGTTGATAGTTTTAATTATTTGTGCCATTTCGTAGCTAATTATAAGTGACAGATGTGCAAACATGGAATTAATTATAAATTAAATTTTCGTTTTAAATCAAAACCTGTTTGTTGATTTGTATTATTGGTAATTGCTTTTTGTGTCTACTGTTTACGGAATAAAATAAAGAGTTGAAAACGTTGTGAAAATAATTTATGATTGGTTGGTATATAGTGTTAGAGTTTGTATTTGAGTTTAAAATAATACCTCGACTGCGTTAATTGGGCTAATTATAGAAATCAGTTTAATTCACACGAAATAACTTGACAGAACAGCATAAACGATTAAATGTTTATGTTTAACTGAACTACCCCAAGGTAAAAAAATACAGTAAATGGGAGCGAAAGATTTCAAGAAGACTTCAGAAGTCAATATAGGAATGAGATTCCATACTTTGGTCATACCAAACTAAAAGTCCACACTTACAAAACTCCAAGTATAAAAATCTACAATTGGTATCCCCGATGTAATCGAAGACGATAACATTAATAAACCTAACAATACAAAAACAATGACATATGCAAGTAGATTCGAGAAATACAATGATGAAAACACAAACCTCGAATTCACTGATGCAAATACAGACTCGGACAATAAGGCCAGTTAATTGCTCGTCGGATACGGCACGGTTAGTAGCTCTGACAACGAGCTGTAAACTCCTAACGCGAATTGTGAGAGGGAGAATTTATGATAATATGTCCAGTTGTCCAATGTCCAGTTACATTAGCCTTGTCAGGGCTTTGGTTTGCATTGGCTGGAAACACACGAGCTTAACACGACATTTATAGATGTTAATGAGTCATTATCTTATGATTTAGGAGTGGTTTGAAACGGGCAACAAACTTGAATATATGTCCAATGCAGAATTGATGACAAATTCGGTACATTTTTAGTTACTTCATTATTGTCAGCTTTGTTACTGCTTGACATGTTTATTGAAGTATATAGAGATACCATTATGTCTTACAAATAGATTTTTGCAAAATAATGTTTCTTTATTTTCGTACAAAACAACAATGTTGACATTTATATCTAAAAGACCAAATAACTATTGACATTTCTTTTTATGCTGAGGCACCCAATTATCGAATCGTCGTGAGACATTGATACATTTAACAAAGACATAAAATACTTCAATGTCTTTAGTACTCTCATCTGGAACGTATACTCAACTAAGTATTTTATTTGCAGATGCAACGTTGTAACAGGGTTTTGCTCGATGTGCTAAGATATCAACTACAATGTCTAAAGACAGGTTACTTGATACTTTAGTTATATTCTAACCAAGTGCTAACAAGACTTGGCTAGTATAACGTATCTGTGAATAATTAAGGACACGGAACAGCTTACACTTGGATTTAATTTGAGATGAGAGACGCTTGCATTTGTGTATGTATATTGCTGTCATTTGATATTTAGTTGTCAGAATATATTGTGGAATATTCACTGTCATGGTATATCCTTGCAACATTTTCTTCATTGATTTGTTTTGGGAAGATAAAACAAGCTTTACGTATCGCCATTTATAACTCTGCGTTTTTGGACTTATTGTCTTAGAACTTTCTTCTAACATAAATAATTATTGATGGTTATAATTAGGACGGAAAATTACATACAGACGTGACAAAGATGATGAGAACTTCGAGAACTGTACGTATGCTTATAGTTGTAATTCTACATATAAAACCAACTTCCAATTACGAACATTTCTAAAAGAAAACACTTTTATTAAAAGCTCCAGAAAAGAAAGTTCCGTCTTCACAATTTTCACACACACCTTTTAACCGTAAAATCCAATTAAAAACTCGTAAATGGCAACTAAGCTCCGACAACGGCTAGTTTGATGTCACGTCACAAATTAGGCGACACTCCGATTCTCGTAGCGTGCAAGACTTGGACGTGTTCGCAGACCAATTAATGTTCTCCGTGACTTTAACGACGCCAATGTACCAAATAACTGGATTATTTCTAAGCGGAGATTTGCTGCCGTACCAATTGTTGGGTACCAGGAAATTGCTTTAGCTGTAGCTACTTCAACTGGAGATAGATTTTATCGGGGTTGAGATTTTGGTTTTCAAGCTGCATTTACTCGTACAGGTCCTGCTGTGCTTAATTAGTAATTTAAAGTCAATTTGTGGCTTCTGGGATGAACCGATTCATGATTGAGTTTTAGTGACAGTAACTTCATTACTTTGAACTGTGTTATCCTAAATTAAAGTAGTAGTCCTCCTGCTTCGTCGTGTCGATAATTCAAATAATTTAAATTGAATTTCGACTAGAACTTCGCCACATGAGAGCGTTAGCAGTGGTTTCTCAAAACGCAGGTGGAATTATCCTAAAGTATTGTTGATGTTATTTAGTGTAATCTGAACCTAATAAATAACTAGCTTCCGCCCACGGCTTCGCCCGCGAGGTATGTCGATAAAAACTATTCTATGTCTTTCCCCGGGATGCAATCTATCTCTCTGCCAATTTTTATCGAAATCCGTTCAGTGGTTTAGGCGTGAAAAGGTAACATACAGATAGACAGAGAGACAGAGTTACTTTCGAATTTATTATATTAGTATGGACGTTGGACACGATACATTCTCTTTCAGAAAATATTTTGATAAGTAATCCAATTCATATCAAGGCACGTTACGCCTCACACTACCAAGCGGTGCACGGTGGCGACACTTTATGACACGAAACGTCGTACCTATGAGATACTGCTCCAGATTAGAGCACTCCGATTGTAAATCGTGTTCTCGCTCCATTGCATTGCCACGCTCAGCTGGTGTCCTATTATGTCTGAGGTGCAGTTTATACGATCGGGGTCTCCAAAACCGCACAACTTATTTTGAGAAAAATTTTATTGTCACGTTGACTATTGCTGAAAATTATGTTGTATCATTCGAGGTATTTTTAAAAAGAAATAGGTAATGTGAAATATAATTGTCGCCTAAATTAACACAGTCGAGAAGGAAACAATATTTTCAAAACGACTGACTGTAAAGCCTATCCAGATCACGTTAGTTAATATTTTTAATTGTAAAACTAATAAATATCTGTGTACAGGTAACTTTTTATGTCGTACATCGATTTAATATTAAAGTAATGCACATTATTGAGACTGTTTTATTTGGTTTATTCCGGTCTTATCCCCTGAACCCTCCCCCCTCCACCCCCCCTCCTCGATCCCCTGCTAGTTCGTCTTCTGTTTTAATATCTGTCTTATCCACATTATCTAGGTTTACTCTTTTTGACAGGTACAGTCAACAAAGGAGTTAAGTATACAGGAGCGTCGGATATTGTTGAAGTTTACTAAGAAACCGATGGATATTCTCGAATAAAATTTTAGTTTTTTAATAGAAAACAAACAGCTCATTTATTAAATTAAATTTCAGTTCAGAATATCCATCGGTTTCTTAGTAAACTTCAACTATATCCGACGCTCCTGTATACTCAACTCCTTTGTTGACTGTACGTACAGTCAAGAGAAAATAAAAGTTTCATTAGTGACGACACTCTAGATTATGAAAGTGAGGAAGACGTTGTTAGAGACGAATATAAAATATCCAGAACGCATGGTCAACCTTGTAATTGAAATAACTTGAGCATTGCCTTGAAATTATTATTAGCAGTAACAGCATCAACAATATATTAAAAATGTTTCTTCCAAACAATTGTAAATTGAGTTGTTTTTAGAAAAAAAATTTTTTGACATTATTTGTAAAACTGAGAAACAGCATACGCAATAAAAACTGGGGAGGCTATTGAGAAGAAGAAGACCACTTGCGATATACAAGATAAAACTTTACAAGAACCGACCCCACTTGAATAAGGATTAGTTACAATACGGGCCACGAAGATGAGACTTGACTTTCATCTTAAACTTTATTATTTCCTAATAAATAATATTATAATATTGTTAAGAATTTTAATGCATCCGGTTAGACTGGAAGCCGACCCCAACATAGTTGGGAAAAGGCTAGGCAGATGATGAATATTGTTAAGAATTTTAATCTCTAAAAGTCATCGATAAATCCCTGAATAGATATATACATTTATTTATTTATTTAATACTTCAAGTACATAAATGTACAGAGGCGGACTTAATGCCCTAAGCATTTTCTACCAGTCAACCTTTGGGTGATGCAGAGACAAACAGTGGTAGGTGCAATCACACATCGGTGGTGGTGGTGGTTGGTGGTCCGTTACATTGTGGGTAACTATTTCGTACACGACTTACCTGCGCAAGTCCCCCCCCCCCACTGCTGAGCTCATCAAGTGTCATCTTCGTGGCGCGTAATATGTGCACAGTTACTACTGAAACCCACACAAGTAAGTATTGAATAATACAAGAGAAAAATCACTAGAGATAAATAAATCCAAAGCAATACAAATAGGAGCAATTTTGACGTTGAGCTATAAACGAAAAATGCTCACGGCGAAGCTTGAGCAATAACATCTACTTAGAACTAACTTTTCCCCGTGGCTTCGCCCGCGTTGATGTCGAAAAATGCCACGGGAGCGTACTAACGAGATTAATAGCATCCTTTGTGTAAATTCAGGTTTCAAACTATATGTATGCCTGATTTCATCTAAATCCGTTTAGCCGTTTTTCCGCCAATCCGAAATTTACATCCAGACAAACAGAAACGGACAAAAATTCTAATAACTAATTTTCGGCATCAGACTCATTCCCACACCTCGCAGCAATGATTTTTTTTATCAAAAATATTCATTGTACCGTTTTGCCTTCGTTACTATTTTATTATAGATACCTATTTACAGATGCTTCGTTTGTTACACATGTGACAGTATTTCTGAACAGCAAGTCTGATCCGGTGTTCAACGATGTGTTCGATAAACGAGTTATGACACCTCCGCAGCACAAAAGAGATAGATACAGAAGGTCAGCTCCTACGCAACGAGCGAAAACAGACGCACTCACACATAAATAAATAAATAAGTTTATTAACACAAAAACCTTAATACACAAAGCTCATACAATATGTAACACATAGGAACATTAAACTTTGGGAAACAAAGGTTGCATAAATATGTGAAAACCCTGCCTCCTAAACTAGGGGGGACCCTGTGACTTAGGAGTCAGTAATAACATAGACGCGTACGTACGGCGATCTCAGAAGAATGCCAGTCGCGAGTGCACTTGCACTCGCTATTAGCGAAGCGTTTCAATGTGTGCGTGCGTTTTCCGTCATTGTATGGAGATAGCTTTCTGTAGCTATCTGTTTTGTGATTGCAGTATTTGCAATATCGGAGATGGTTTGCGTCTCAAAGATAATTCGGAAACGGGAGACATACTTGTCTTGTTTGCAGTAAAATACTTTGTGAGATACTGTGATATTGAACAGTGTCTTGTTATAACAAAGGAAAGTATTAGAATTTAGGGATTGCTGTAGGTATAGTATTTTTGTCTCACGAAGCGACGCGCGCTTTACTTGTGCTTATCGAGTGTACAAACACGCTGTGAATGTGTGTGTAAACGCAGCTCTCGGTACCGTCCAAGACAATGGCAAAGTCGGAAGTGTGTGTGCTTGTTATGTGCTAACGCTATTCGTCTCCACGCACACATTCACAACATGTTTTTACTCTTGGTTACCACATGTAAAGCGCGCGACGCTTCGTTGTAGGTAGTACTTACTTAGCTGCAGCTATCTTATAAGTATGACGTAGCGAGATAACTGCTTGTGATATTTTTGTTAGATGTTTTCTACAAATTCATAATTGTTCAGGCAGCGGCTGAATGTTTTGTTCAGTTCAGGTTGAGCTTGAGTATAGTAGTTAAGTATCTGTATACCTTCTCAACTGCCATACCATCCTCTGATGGCAGGGAAATCGACGCCCATACTCCAACGAGGTAAGTATGAAAGTACATGGTTCTTTTCTTTTTTGATAACCGACGAAAAATTTCTTCTCTAGAATCATGTGCTGAATAATTCATGAGCGTCGATGGGTATAATAGTCGACCTAAAACCAACCAAAAGTGACCTTTTTGGGCCCCCTGGTTTTAGGTTGATTCTAGACGCCTAGAGAAGAAATTTCAGCAGAATCATAAAAGCATAACATTACGAATCATAATGGACAGTTAACTGTTAAGCTAATCGTATCAAATCCCATTGGTGAAGGATTTTTCAGTTAATTTTTTGTCTGTGCTAAAATACCAATCCAAATCCAATCCCAATCTCTTTGATTATACCTACCGACTTAGTGCAGCGAAAAAAAGAAAAACACGGACTGTCTTCGCCATACTATGATTCATAATGTTATCCTTTTATGATTCTGCCCAAAGTGGCCTTTTTAGGCCCCCTGGTCTGAACAGCAACATCATCACTGTATAGATACATTTTAGACATTTGGCATTGTTATACTCAAAACTTTTCCGCCTTTATGACACGAGTCGGCAAACTGCATGTCAGTTATTAGTATCTACTATTATACGAAACTGGCGCATATTTTAGAATTGCGGAAATTGTTGGCACTTGCATCGGTTTTCTCAACTTTAGCCAGTATTTTTAGCCCGAGTTTGCTCCACTTCGGCAATGCCAGTAGGTACTCATTCTGATCAATTAACATCGGATATGGCTCAAGCAAACCGTTTCCTCTCTTTTCAGACGGTTCTTAAATCTGCATGACCTACATTCTTTGTTCTAGGCCAGTAGTAATAACCGAGGAAATAACACTTTAGTAAGTTTATATTTCAATTCTTCTAGCTTTGACTGAAACTGTACTGTTTTGTTCTTTCAAGAAATTACATATTTTCAAAATGAGTAGATAACATAAAGTAAGTTTGAATTTAAAAAAATACTTTAGTAAATTAAGTTCCATGTATTTTCTAACACCATCTGTAACAACCTATCCACATAACGGCAAGCATAGTGTGGGAGCTAATGAGCCGACGACCTCGAAAAGGTGGTGAGGACAGACTGACTGCGGAAGGCGGAAGACAGGGTGTTATGGTGCAGACTGGAAGAGGCCTATGTCCAGCAGTGGACTGCGATCCGTGGTATTAACAATCTACATAGCCGAATGACAGCGAATTCATATTTAAAACAATTAAGGTCGACTTTCTGTCAAAATAATTTTATGAAGTAATTTTGCAGTCTGGCTTCTCAAAATGTTCTAGAATTTTCTAATAAACCTGCAACTTTATAAATTCTCCCAGTCCTTCCACACAACACCTTACTTTTATCGACGAGATAGCAAAGTCAGACTCTTTATCCTGGCACTCCTGCTGGCTACGGGAAACAGCTTAAAATATAAAGCACAAAGTAGATACCTTCAGAAGGTTGACACCGCCACGCAATGAGCGAAAACGCATGCACACGTAGACGTGCCTTTTTTTTTGCGGATGGGAAATCATCAAACCCATCAAGCCCCTCCCGCTCTGGGCGGAACGGAAGGGAGTGTCAGACTCTTACTGACTAAAACCCACCAGTGTTCCTTCCTTAGCCCTTAGTGTTCCGGGATAACGGTAACCCTTTCGGACAATCCCGCTGCCCCGGCAGGCTTCGGCCCTAGCGGGCCCTTCTCTGTTGCTGACATCTCTTTGAGGCGCCGCGCCGTACAGTGAGTGCAAGTGCACTCGCGACTGGTTTTTGTTTGAGATCGCCGTTCGTACGCGTCTATAGTATTTCCAAAGGCATGAAATGTAAATACATGGATCAGTAAACGTACCTGTGGATGCCAATTGGTACTGATACTTACAATTTGAGTGCTTTTGACGAAATTCTAATATTAAATCACCCATTTAACAATAATTGAGGTTAAGTTTATAACCTCTGTTTTCGACGACGATTTTTCGATTACAATTTAATCATTTTATTCCAGCAATAATTGTTGGAAAACGTGGTAGACATAAAGTAGAAACCTTCTAAATACATATAAATGTGTTACTAATTACCTTTATTGAGTGATTGCCCAAGAATTTAACCTGCCGGTGTCTTCTGCAAAAGTCTCACCGTGAAAACTTAGGTGAAATGAGCTGTTAATAGTGTCAATCCCTAGCAGCAAATGGAATGACAGCTCACTTCCTGCTTTAACTTTCTGATTAACTGACAGACTATTTAATTTGGACAATTCAAAAGTGCCTGTACAAGGTTTAATTGAAATAAATGCTTTGAGTTTACCTAAGTTTTCACGGAGAGATATTTACAGATTAGAATCATTGGATACACTTTCATGAAATACTTTTGTACAGACCATAATATGAGTGTATGTACTCGCCAGTTTTCGCTTGTTGCATGGAGCCGACCTTCTATCCCTTTCTACTTTGTGTGTGAAGCTTCCTTCACATTCATAAATCACTTGGTCACCGCTATCTTAATTTATAGCTGCATTTTGCAAGCGTGAAATTAAAATTAAGCAAACATTTGTTCTCGATTTTTGGGCTTAGTATATTTTTCTTTGTGATTTATTGTCTGTGACGAGTACGGTATGCGGTTAGGTTTGAATGTCTGTGCAGATGGTCAGTATATCAAGCTGTTTTTGTTATGTTTTTCAATCTTGGTGAGTAAATAGGGCGCACACAGAATTGGAAAGGGGGCCCGGGCCCCTTTCGAATTTTATCATTGTGGATAAGAGTGAAACCTGGGAGAGAATAGGTGGTGGAGAGAAGATGAGGTACGACCAAACTCTCGGAAACCGAAACGACATGGGCATTGGCGTCAATAAAGGTGTCCGGCAGATTCCTGTAGTGACTTGGGATACTTTGCGCTTTTATTTATATGGCAGACGGCTAAAGCTCCGACGCATAAAGTCACCAAGGGTGACAGTCAAAGAGTTAACTTGTATTAGCTGATGAGCTAGTGGAATCTATGGCAGAGTAAAAAGAATCAATAACAGATTCTTAACATAAAATACAAATAAAAATATGTGATAAATATGCAAGTAAACTTTAACTAAGTTTGCTTTCGCTTTAGGTGCAATACCTACCACTATCTGTGCACCGCCCACAAGCAGTATCAGTATGGCAGTACATGAATCTTTTGGAGCGTTGGCAAAATTGGCACTAAGTCATCTTGTTTTTCAAAATCGTCAAAGTTATTCGAGCGCCAAAAGATCCCTGTAAGTACAACAATACAAAAACCAGAAATAAGTTGATATTTTTTTAAACAAGATAATATTTACATAATATAAGCTAATAGACTTAAAATAATATTCATAATTATGTTCATTTATATAATAAAGAAGGAAAAGAATCACAGGGCATCAAAAAATTCGTGCGCATCGCTGTCAATAGGAAACAATCAGAAATAAACATCACTTTTGAAGAGGAAACAGCATATCACGAACAAGCAAAGCACAAAACGATTCGATACATGACAAACTTACATGAGCAAAAATGGAACACAGTTTAGGAAACACAATGCAAAAGCTGAACAAGGAAAATGGGTCGTCAAAATTTAGGCAATTTCAAGATCGACAGGTGATAGTAACATCTAATGACGAAACACAATTATTTTACTATTACCAACAGAATATGATTAAGTGTGCATACAAACGAGTGACACGCGTCGACTCCTACAGGTGCTCAAATATACGAGCGGCATGTTGTCGATGAGCACATTGGATCTGTACCTCAAGGTCGCTCATCTTTTTAAAGAAGCACTTCTAGAGATTTTTCTGTGCCGATTGGTTATCTCCGTTGAGATGACATTATGAAGAGTGCAGAATTTTCAGTGACTATGAAAGTATTATTAAGAAGCTGGCAGTCGGTGTACCTAGTATTAAGTGCTTATGCTTTGATTAATAATTAATCAAAGGTGCTTGTGTTACATGGAATGTTTCATCAATGTAAGTGCTGCAACACTTTATGCAACAAATATTGTAAAATACTTAGTAATAACTTTAACTAAAATATATTTAAAAAGTTGCGTGTTAACTTTTTTACACCTAACCCCGTAAAAAAAGTCCATCAATATTATATAAGGATGTAGGTAGATAAGCATAAAATAAATTAAACACATAAACTCACACCTTTTTTCCATGAAGGTAGGCAGTAACGAGAGAACGCCACTGCTACAAGATTTACATAAAAAAACATTGACAAAACCCAAAAATAAAGTATGTTACTTTCTATAGAGCAGCGCCCGACATTGTTTTAAAAACTTAGCGTTTTTAATTCAAATGCCTTGTTGCGAGGGCGTTAAAGGAAGTTGTGAAAAAATTCATAAACTTGTTCTTCTTATACTTAATATATTCATCGACTGAGTTCGGAGATACGAGTAATGTGCTCTTGAAGAAAATTTTGCTCCCTCGCGCCTCGCCTCAAATGTTTTGTTTTATTTATTGTCCTCTTCACGTAAACCCGAAACCTGGTGGTTTTGTTTTTTATCCGATTTCTTTCTAAGTAAGTTGAATGCGATTTAAGAAGATGGAGAAAAATGAGCGTCTTTGACTTGGGAACCGACTTTTAAAGTCGTTAAGTATATTTTTAAGGATAAGATTATTTCCGGATGACAGTTTTATTTGATGACTGGTCTTAGTGACACGAGATGCTATGCAGATTTCTATATTAAGTTACTTGTATCTACATAATTATATCTGCCTAGTTTTTTCCCTACTATGTTGGGGTCGCCTTCCAGTCTAACCGGATGCAGCTGAATACACTGTGTTTTACATGTCAGTTACAATATTTAAGGGTAAAAAAATAAAGCAACAAGTTGTCGAATCTATTTATTTATATAAAAAAAAATTCGAATCTAGTCTCAGTCTCTGTTAAAAACTTATTAAAATTTGGACAAGCTTATGACATACAGTCCCTTCACAGTTACATTACCTCTGACAGCAGCAACCTAACAGCAACCTTATTGAAAGGAGAATAAAGATCAAAATGATTTTGAGAAACTTGTCAACCTTATTAGAATGAGAAAGAACTCTATGACTTAGACAGAGATGCAAAATCAGAAGTAAAATAACTTTGAATGAACTGTAGATTGTCGTTAAAAAGAGATTACGACTAGAATTTGAACGTTTTTTAAGAACGAGGGTTGGCCCTCTGTTTATTAGGGGTAGAATGTAGATTGCTGTATTATTTAATAGTCCATGTCGAATGGCCGTCCCATCGGACTATGGGAGTGAGGGAAGAGAGAGTGCACGTTCTGTGTTTACCCACACATTTCAGCACTTTACTTCTCCCGCGCAGAAGGACTAGCCTTCTGCGCTTGCTTCGCTTGCTTGCTTGCTGCGCTTGCTTCTTATCCTTTGAGATTGGCCGCCATGGCCGAAATACGGTCTGGTGGGCTATACGGTACATATAATAATAGGTCCAGTACATTTTGGCCGTGGCTAAATAATAACAGCACAGGTCGATCGATCAGGTTAAGCTACGCTTGCCGCGGTTGGTCTGTGGATGGGTGACACTCTTTACATACCAACGGCTTAACGTGCTTTCCGTGCGTCGGAAAGCACGTTAAGCCGTTGGTCCCGGTTGTGGTTCATGGATCTTTGACAGTCGTTATGGGTAGTCAGAAACCCAAAATTCTGACAACTAGTCTTACCAAGGGTATCGTATTACCCAGTAACCCAGTCGCTCCATGTAAAATACCGCTATTCAGCTGCATTCGGTTAGACTGGAAGCTGACCCCAACATAATTGGAAAAAGGCTAGGCAGATGATGACATTTTGGCCACCAGTACCTCTTACTGACTGCAACAGTAAAAAGAAATTGCGAATTATTTATTCGATCTACATACTGTGTGTCGACTATATAGTAAGAATATAACGTTATTGTGGTTACCTAACCACAATAACGTTATATTCTTACTATGTAGTCGACAGTTCCTGCTGTAACGACGTCCCTTACGGAATGAAATTACTTCATATTATTCAATATTTAAAAACTTCCATGACTGTTTGCCGCCAACAAGAGGAAATCGCCACGAACATCCAATAAAACTTTACGTATTTACCTATGATAATAATGTATTTAATTAAACTTCTAAGGATCCCTTTCAGCTCCCCTAAAAATATCATTAAACGCTCCAACGGCCTAATTTCATTTGCCAAATCATTACTTAGCAAATAAACCTTTTTAGTAAAAATTGTAACGCAAACAAATAAGACATTTCGAAAATATTCTCTACTAACTTTATAGACCTTTGTATCCTGCTTAATGCGTATAAAGTTTCATTAAAATCGGTTCATTAATTTCGAAAAATAAGGGCTTGAAAGTTTGTATGAAATGCCGTACGGTGTAAACGCTCATAATGCAAAAACTATTTCATAAGTATCTAATTTAAAAAATAATGCAAATTTCAACTTCAAGGTACAAAAATCTGTTAGTAAAATGTGTCTAGTTTAATATGTATTTAAAATCCTTACTACAAAATAAGCAAAGCGTCTGGCCGGTAACATGAAAGTAGAGACACGTGGGAATAGACATTAATTATGGAGAGAGCTCGGGCGCTCGAAAACACCCGTTTTAAATACACTGAGTACCCCCAGTTTATTTTGATTCAGTTTAAAATTTATAAGGACACTCAGGTTTTTTGGGATTTTAGACGAAAAGTAGCATTTCAAATGTCACAAAAATTTTAAAAAATGTTTGTGGCTTACTAGAATCGGTAAAGAAATGAACGATAGTTTTTTGGTAAATTAATTGGCTCGCCCCATAACATCATCATCATCATCTGCCTAGCCTTTTCCCAACTATGTTGGGGTCGGCTTCCAGTCTAACCGGATGCAGCTGAATACCAGTATTTTAAATGGAGCGACTGCCTATCTGACCTTAACAACCCAGTTACTGGGTAATACGATACCCCTTGGTAAGACTGGTTGTCAGACTTTTGGCTCGCCCCGTAACATAAGGACTTGATCATAACTGGCGAAATGTAAGGGTAATTATATGCCGACGATGCCTGCCTCACTGCGATAACTCACGGTCGCGATTTAGCTCGCTATCTCGATGTCACCTCGATGTAAAACAAATGCGTGCTAATAGACACGCACGCACACGCCAGGCATCGAGGTAAGCCCCGAATCTGCCCGCGATGTATCGCAGTGAGGCATCTTCGGCGTATATCTTCGCGGATTAAAGACGTAATGCTGCATTATGTGTGGATCAAACGACCTTATCATCTATCTATCTATCACACTAATATTGTAAGGGCGAAAGTTTGTGAGTGTGTTTGTGTGTGTGGGGGTGTGTTTATATGTTTGTTACTTCTTCACGCTCAAACGGCTGGACCAATTTTAATAAAATTTTGTATGGAGGTAGCTGACACCCTGGATTAACACATAGGCTACTTTTTATCCCGATATTCCCACGGGATCGACATTTACGCAGGTGAAACCACGGGGCGCAGCTAGTACATAAATAAAGTCCTCTATGCGTTCCGAAACCATTGGTCAGATTGTGATGAAAGTTTGTGTTCTGGGGACGCCCGTGAACACCCTATTAAAACATGGGAAAAAATAACAGAAAAAAAAATCTAAATGGTACCTACGAAGGTCACCGGGTCAACTAGTTTAAAATAAAATAAACAAAACACGATCTGCTTTTAATATGGAAACTAATAAAACTGACATGGAAGTCATTAAAGGGTGAGATGGGAATTCACAGTCATCCAGTTGACTTTGTTCGCGGATTCATTCACTGAAGGAAACGGATAATTATGGTGGCTTCTGATAAAGGGACAATCACTTTTCATGGCTCCATAATATTGAGGTATTTTCTGTATTTTTTTGTTGGATTTACTACCTTTGTAAAAGACCTTCATTTTGATAAAGCTCCGAAAGTTTTTTTTAGTTTAAAGGTAATGCATGGGTGCGGACTTCTTCGTCGTGCTGATGGAATGACATGATCAGCCTATAATGTTCCCACTGCTGGGACACAAGCCTCCTCTCGGTGAGAGGGAGTGGGCCGTAATCCACCACGTGAGCCCAGTGCGGGTTGGCAGATATCACATGTCTTCGAATTTTTGGTTCTAGGACATGCAGGTTTCCTCACGATGTTTTCCTTCACCGTTTTGAGAGCAGTGGTGATGAAAATAATTTACACAAAGTAAAGCGCCTGTCTGACTTCGAACCTACGACCTACAACTCGTAAGCCGCGGCCGTTACCACTTGGCCACCACTGCTCTGATAGAATGACAGTGAACAAAATTTTGTTGGCCCATCCATTCCACACCCTTTCTGCTGACTATCATCGAACTACTCCCACTTTAACTACTTTTTCCCACTTGGGTTGGGAGCCGATTCAACGACTTCCGAGTGGGCCACGGAAACTTAGAAGATGTTTGATTGGTGGTAGGTATTGAGCGAGTGGAGGGAGAGTATCCTGACACGGTTTGCAACGGACGTCAACCGGGTTTTTGGAACTATGCCACTCTGGGTACGATATAAGTCCAAAACTAGTCAGCTAAACTGATGAACCATACCTATAATACCTCCGATGGACTGGATATATGCCTGTCCAATTGTGCGCCATAAATTGAGCTCGATAATCAGTTCGTAACTAATAAATATGAATCCTGAATTCCTGGAAAATTGAACAAAGTTTTCCGAAAACATATTTTTTTCCTGGATAATAACATAGTCAAATGTTTGTTTGACAAACATTTGCGATCTGTCTATAGGTACATAACTAAAATTGTTACATTGTTTTTCTGATTAACTCACAAAATCTGCTCGAAATATTAAATGATTTGAAACTGTTAGAATAGAACAAACATTTATTTTGCAAATATGGGTATTACATAAAAGGTGTTAAAGTAAATTAAAGCTCAGTCATATTTCACCATTCGGCATGCATCATTTATATTATTAATATTCACTTGAGTTTAACCAAAAGCCAGTAGGCCAGATCCATCAATCCAGAGCAATTTAGAGCAATTATTTTCTTTGATAAAAACGAAGTCTCACTAGCATGTTTTATCTATCGTAATCTACCTACTCTTATACAGCACTATTGTCAAGTCTTTCCAACCACTTGGTAATTTATTATAAACTAGCTTCTGCCCGCGACTTCGTCCGCGTGAAATTTCAGCCTCTTAGGGGTGGAATTTCGAAAAACCCTTTCTTAGTGGATACCTACTCTTCACAAAGAACACACCCTCCACATTTCATGTCTCTAGGAGCAGCGGTTTAGACTGTGCGTTGATATATCAACAATCAGTCAGTCAGTCAGTTTACCATTTTATATATATAGAAGATGTATAGATGTATTATCCACTGACCTCTATAATACAATACTTGTAATACAGGTCAGTGGTATTATCCTACAAAACAACGAAACAGTTGAAAATCATTAATATTTACATAAAATCTATCGCAATTCCAATGCTTAAAGGACCAGCCATCCTATTCAATTAAACCAATGATCACTAAAGAATGGAATAGAAATCGAGAATACCCACTTAACTATACCGTTACCCGAAAATTGAATGTACACTGCCAAAACCAGGCGAGCGCTGTAATAGAAACACTATACAATGGCCGGTCAAAATTAAACATTTGACCGCCCATGGGTCGTAATTTTCAATGTGCCACGTTACGTAATAAACGTTCAATAATGTGATTGTACGTGACCGGGCGGGTTGGTCAGGTAAATTTTCCTGTCCCTCGCAGGAAAGTGGACCAATAAAAATCATTAAATTGCGGGGTTCCGCTTGACCGGTATACCCGGGTACGAGGAACGATGAACCAGAATCTTTAATGTCGGGTCACATAAAATACTTTATACGAATTCCTCTCTCTATTTTCGAGGACATCCTAGGTAGTTCTGTAATCCGTGGAAGGTTTCAGGTTCAAAAGTTTCAATTCCTAATTTTTTTTTTTTTTTTGTGACAAGCCTGTTCAAAGTTTTTCATGGCATTATCCCATTATGTGTGGTCATGTCATTAGTTACATGCAACGTTTGATTGAACGGTGATCGGTAGTTATTCCATTTATATCCCTAAACAGCTATTAGGGTGTCAGGATATTTGCAGGAAACTAAAATAATACACACACGATGCGCCGACGCCCTTCATGTTTCAAAGCTACACAATTTCCAATGATTATCTTGACCTTATTTTACATGACATTATTTAATTACAAAAAATGTATTGTTAAAATTAAAACACTAGTATTTTGCTTGTAGAATAATCTGACAAAAAATCACAATGATTATAAATGTAATGTATAATGTTTTAATTGTAAAAAGAAAGTTTTTACAGGTATCTTCATGATTTTCTTCTATCGTATCAAATTAGTAATTGTATTATGTTTTCAACACACTATCTACCTAGCATATATCCTGAAGAATATCATATATTTTTCTGATTATGTTTACTGTAGTCGGTCATATACTTTTATTGTTTCTAAAACTTGTGTTTTTGTGTTTAGGTCCTGTAAGCCCCTTAAAGATTATTTACAGTTTATATGGAAGTGCGGGCTTTCACGAAACTTTTCCTTTCATAGTACCTACGGATATGAGGTTCATAGATGTCACAAATAAAAATGTAGTCTATTGAACAATATTAGTTCTGAGAATATTTTTTATATTATTGATAAAATTATTCATCTGCCATAATGCTTTATCCGCTCAAAAAGCGCTTTTATAATTTCTTATTTTTTCTACCGTGGCGATATTATCGTGGACGTCCACGGCATCACGATAACACAGGGAAGTAAAATGTATGGAAATATATGAAGACGCTTTTAAATTATATACGCCATACATTTTGTGGATGTCCACGACAAAATCGTCAAGTTAGAAATTATAAAATCGCACATGGATTTTGCCTTCCTGATTCTTTTCTTTTACTACAACAACTTTGACAACTTTGTCTGAATGTACCTAAAGTCAGTTGACATTAAAAACACATACATTATGTAGGAAGTAATAAAAGTTGACGTAAATGTACAGAGGATAACTCACACCATAAAAAGTAACGTCAATAAAAACAAGTGCTTTCAACAGCTTGCACAGTACATCCACCGCTTTTGTATTCAAGCAAAAACATCTTCAAGCACCCACGTAATTCGGGGGCATGCTTGTTACTGCACGAAGGGGGATTAGTGCAGTCCCCGTAGTCCCCCTTAGAACATAATGGTGTGCATGACGCTTCCAGCCTTTTTGCTTGGAATAAAGCATTAGGTACATGTTTGAAGATATGATCCTGTTCAAACAGGGAATGTAAAATGCAGAATGGTAGAAAAAATTGCTAGAGGTAGTTATAGTTTTTTAGGGTTCCGTACCAAAATGGTTAAAGACAAGACAGACAGACAGACTGAGTCTCAACATAAGGGTTCCGCCCTTATGGTGAGACTCAGTCTGTCTGTCTGTCTGTCTGTCACAGCTGGATATCTCAAGAACTACTAATGCTATCCACTTGAAATTTTGAATAGTTTTAGATGACGTTTGCCCCAATTATTTTGCAATTAAGAAAGAAATAAAAATATATGTAGGTATATTTTTTGAAACAGGGACTGAAAGGGGGTCTGAAAAATTCGAAGTTGGAATACTAGGGCATGTGGGGTATCATATGAAAGAGCACAGTTTGCACATTCTCAAACATTTTTCCTTTTTTTGTAGGACGCATAGTTTTCGACATTGATGAAAAATGTTAAAAAAAATACCATTCCCCCCCCATTATCTCCGAAGTTTGCAAAGAGGAAAATCTGAAATTATTCTATGTGATAGAAGTTTATGTAAAGATTACAGGAAAAATAAAACGAAGTCTCTAAATAGCACACTTTTTCAGAAATCATCTACAAATTTTACATTAGTTCCACTATCGGTCAAGAGATGGCGCTGACATAAATCTGCAATATTCTACACCGCAGTGCACAGTGTTAAAATTCTCTGATGAATATAAGCCTCGGCGGCGATGAAAATTTAAAAACATATGATGGTACGGAACCCTCGGTTTTTTTCCTCTTTTAGCATGCTTGCGATGTTAATAGATTCTCTCCGCTTTTAGTCTGATAGCCAATTAGTTTTAAGTGTCTGGTATATCAAGAATATTATTATGGTGAGGCAACTTCTGCACTTTTCTTTTGTGAAAACGTTATAGCAGCAGTTGCATTTAACAATTTGATAAAGCCTGATATCTAGGTGCATCGTGCGACATTGTACAGTCACGAGCACCAATATGTCAACACTTGGCAACTTTAAATTGCGATTTTTTTACGATATAACGATTGCAACGTTGAAATACGACACTTTACATATACCTATGGGTTCGAATATATCTATCTATCTATATATATATAAAGGAGAAAATCGCCTTTGAATAAAGCCAAGTGTATACATACTTTTGCTCGTGACTGTACATACAACAAAAACAACAAAACTTTAGGTTTAAAGTTATTTTCAAAAGAAAAAGCTATTCAATTGTAAAATAAAAATGTTAAATGACGAAAGCAGTTTTTATATTTTGCTATTGTATTCTCATTAAATTATCATTTCTGATGAAATTAAAGAACTGAGTATTTGGCTTTATGTTTTTCGTCAGTAATAATTTATAAAGTACCTTTACAACAGACTCTTATTACGGATAAATGTCTGGGACACTTAAGTTGATTTTCGCTCACGAAAAGTAAATTTTGAAACAGTCAGACAGCACTCACGTCGTGGATAAATTATTAGAAAGTTAACGAAAATCGTACTTTAGTAAAGCCACTTGTAAACGCTATGTTAATGTACCCAATGGATGGAATAAAGGTATAAAAAAATTAGAGAGTATAATAGCGGCATTAATAATTTAACGTGAGATTTTTTTATGTAGGTAAGTACAGACGCCAAGCACATCAAGCTACTACAATCTGTCAAATTTCTTTAATAGATTTTCAACGTTATCGCTAAAGCATAAGGTTCAAAGTTGATTGGGAAAATTTGACAGTTTCGGGTAGCTTGATGTGCTGGCGTCATAAAATACATAAAATACTACGTGCATAAAATACTTTTAAGTATTTCGCACAAGTTTGTGGTGGTAAGGTTACATAAGCAAACAAAAACTGCGATGGGTAAGTAGTAAGAAAGTTATAATTCTGAAAAATCCTATCAAACTCAAACTCAAAATATTTCATAACTATTTCCTACTAGCAGCGCCCCGTGGTTTCACCCGCATAAGTGTCGATCCCGTGGGAATATCGGGATTAAAACTATCCTATGTCCTTCCCCGGGATGCAATCTTTCTCTCTGCCAAATTTTATCGAAATTCGTTCAGTGGCTTAGGCGTGAAAAGGTAACATACAGACAGACAGATAGAGTTACTTTCGAATTTATAATATTAGTATGGATAAAGAACACAAAAAAAATGACTTTTGGAAATTATTATATTGTTTTTAGAAAAGCCAAAGAAGTCGATTGAACTCTAGTTCTGCCTTCTGTTAAAAATCCATTTGATTGAATATAAGCTAAGCTATCAGACTCGAATAACATTTAGATCACCTTTAATTCAATATACCTAAAAATTCCTACACACAAAAATAAATAAAATCTTCCCACAGCCAAGTCTTCAGGCATATCAGTAATTCGGTAGTCCCATCACGTTTCGAAAGGTGTCTGAACTACAAGACCTTATTCATGAGACGCACCGCTCTGCTGACCTCTGCGGCAAGATTTGGCAATAAACAGGGACCCTAGTATAATTTGAATGTTTACTGCCATGATGTGTGTACCTTAATTTCCTTTAATGTTTATGGGGTGGGTTCGGACATGTCATGCCCAAGTTTTGAGTGAACTGGATGTGTTAAACGTGCTTGTTTTGAATGGGGCTGTAAACGATTTATGGTTTTGTCGTGGTAAGTTATATGGGCTTTTGTCAAATTTTTATGACCTTTACCACAGACGTATTGATGGATACTTGGAGGTTTATGGATCTTTAAGGTGCCCATGATTTTTCAATGTGACTGACATCTATTATAGATGAAAGTATAGATACTTAGTATAAAGCTGGAGTAGAAGAATCGTTTGTTTCTTTATTTGAACGCGCTAATCTCTGGAACTGCCAGTCGGATTTAAACGCTATGAACCTTAGTAGTCTAGCAAAAAGAAAAAAAGTCAGAAATAACGCTAAAGCGAGAACGTAGTATATGCACGGGTAGGCGATACGGTGTGACGCGGCGGGTCGGGGGAACAAGAAATTTCTAAGGTGAAGCTGGAATCTGAACATATTAATGGAAGAAAACAGATTTCTTTTATGTGAGAATAGACCTTTTTTTTCAGGATAGGAAATCATCAAATGACCCCTCCCGCTCTGGGTGGAGCGGAAGGGAGTGTCAGACTCTTACTGACTAAAACCTACCCGTGTTCCTTCCTTAGCCCTTTATGTTCCGGGGCAGCGGTAACCCTTTCGGGCAATCCCGCTGACCCTACCCTAGGCTTCGGCCCTAAAGAGCCCCTTCATCTGATGCTTACAATATCTCTTTGAGGCGCGCGTGGAACACGTACGCGCCGTCCGGCACGGGCCTGGTCCTGATCGGACGGTGAGCTACCCATTACTCTCCGTTCGCTGGCAGAATAGACCCTGGCAAAAACTTCAGTAATTTCCAATATGCAGGAAGTGTCGATCAATCAATCGATCAATGCTCTTTTCTTCCTTATTCAAGAGAGTATATAATAATTCATCTTTTGATGATGACCTTGAACAAGTTAATTTGCTAACATTTTGTTTTAGCTTGATTACTAGGTAAGTTAAACCGGTTAAAAATCTCAGTTACTTTTTGTTTAATTCAACAATTATTAAGGTGCCTACATGTTCTAAAGCTCGGTCTTTGTCGGACTGCATAGAAAAGAAAGAGAAGCTCGATGACACAACGCTGGTAATTTATTACAACATATGAAGCAACTATTTACAAAAAATCTATTGTTTGGACTAAAAAAATTAAAACACTACTTAGTGCTTTAGTATGTCGCTTGTAAAATAATCTGATAAAAAATCATAATGATTGTATGTATATTAGTATGGTTTTTATTGTAAAAAGCAAGTTTTTAAAAGTACCTTCATGATTTTTTTCTATGGTAATAAATTAGTTGTAATATGTTTTCAACACACTATCTACCTAGCATATATCCTGAAGAATATCATATATTTTTTTCTGATTTTGTTTACCGTAGTCGATCATTGTCTCTAAAACTTGCGTTTCTTGTGTTTAGGTCTTATAAGCCCCATAATACCTCTCAAAACGGTAGGTACTAGAATCATGTAGTACATCAAAGAACTCATTATGCAATTCCATTTGTGGTTTAAAAACTACTCGGGAGCCATTTGTCACCCGCCTCTTTCCTCTTAATTCTTTTTAATTTTACTGCCCACTTTAACACCGTCCGCAAAGAATTCAATTAATTTTACATTAAAGAATTCAAAGAGCTGAAGTAAAACTTTTGTCAAAACGACCACTTGTGTTTCTAGCCGAGGTGTTAACTTATGCTTTTTAATTTAAGGGTCTACCTCTGCAATTCTTTGGCTCCGGAGAGCTATTAAGTGAATTGTCCATTTTAAGAAGGCACCTGGGTTTCGGCTTTTGGCAGTGTGCCCGAACGAGGCGGGGTGTTGTAGTATTTTTTCGAAGATGTAAAAGCTGTTTGTGGCGTGTAAGCTTCTGGTAGTGTGTTTGTTAATTCATAACCATTTCGATTGGAGTGCATTGTGTGTTGTTGCGCTAGTTTTAGTTTTTCGATTCTTTTGTTTGTGATAGCAAACGTCGATTTTATTTCTATAGTGGACTTTTTAGTAAAGCGGCTTAGTTTCTAAGAAATAACTGGTACGACTTACAGAACTGGAGTTGTTCTGTTGCGTACACACAATAATGATTTTCTTTCATAGTTGAGATTCAACATAATGGAATTTTTCATCGATTTTTTATCCGTTCACTAATAAATTGTCGCATGCATTCCTTAGAAAGTATAGTACTATGAAAAACAATACCATCAACTCTATCACAAACATTTGATCAAACATTCGACCGAGAAGTGCACCAAGCTCCACCCAAAGAAAAAATGTCCCCAAACTTAGTTGAAGCATATTCCCCACTACGTTATTCAACATGTCATTGTGCTTTTTCTATGGAAATGGGGTCGCCTTACGATCCAGCACCACCTGACGTTTCCTCTAAACTTATTCCTTCTGCAGGAATTTTCAAAGTGCCCCGAATGCTTGTGACAACTAGTTTTTAGCCGTCGAGGTCTGCGACAAGTTTAAACGAATGTAATGCTCTTAAAAGTATGAGTTTTGCCGGTTTTTAGATCTCTCGAGACGGTTTTGAGGTATTATGCAAATGCAGTCGGGGGCGCATGTGACATGATGTTGGTAGGATTATGTAGAAAGGATGTTGAACGTAAGGGTATGACTGGAATGTTGCTCAAGATGGTTCGTTTTACTGTCACGCTAATTGGCTTTATATCATGAGTAAACCATTCGTATACATAAACACATAATGTCATGCTTATATTCCCCGATGGGTTAGGAAGAAGTGTAACCATTGTAGAAAAACATTTTACCAGTTGTGTATCATTCCCTTACCTAGCCTTTTCGCGCGCCTCAAAGAGATGTCATCATCAAACGAAGGGGCCCGTTAGGGCCGAAGCCTGCCGGGTCAGCGGGATTGTCCGAAAGGGTTACCGCTGGCCCGGAACATAGAATAGAATAGAATAGAATAGAAATACTCTTTATTATGTACACCAAATAAATTACAGACATAAAAATAGAAGGAAGGAACACGGGTGGGTTTTAGTCAGTAAGTGTCTGACACTCTTTTCCGCTCCACCCAGAGCGGGAGGGGGGGCCATTTTATGATATACCATCCGCAAAAAAAAAAAAAAGAGGTATAACATACAATCAACTTACCTAGCCTTCTATGTTGGTGTCGGTTTCAAGTCAATCCGACTGTACCGGAATACCAGTACTTTACATGGAGCGACAAAAGACATAATAGACAACTTACACCCTTTTCAAAAAAATACCTAACACCAATCCATAAAAATATGTACACCTTATACGAACAAAAATATCTATACACAAATTCAACTTCTTAGCCAAGCACAGTTACACGTTACCACGATAAAATATCAGCTTTAGAAATTGGATGCCTGCCTACTCCAAATATCACGTATATCCACTACGTGGGACTTTCGGAAACACCTCCGGCCCCCGGGGAGGTACTGGATTTAGATTTAGTCAGCAAACATCAATTTTCTTGACATTCAAAAGGTTTACTCTGAATTAGGTTTTGGGATTTTATGACTATAGGGATCGTCGGTTTAGATTTGATTGTCATTTATATATATAAAGATTTTGCTGGGATTTAAACGTGATCTTGTGATGGAGATGTGTTTGAGATTATCCTATATCATTTTGAAAAAAAGCAAATAAATCTTTAATAAAAATACTGCTAATATAAGTACTTAAAGTCGCCGTCACGAGAAGCTATAAATTTTGTAAATAAATAACTTCCCTTCCGTACGCAAAATACACGCATTGTGGAGTTGCGGACACCAGCTCGTATTACCTATAAAGAGCTTCTACTAAGTTACGTAGCGACAAATCATTCAACAACAAATAATCCCAAATTCACTCAACTCAAAGTAACATACGCGTAATACGGAATTAACAAGCAATTTCACTTGGTCGGGTTATATGTTAGCGCTAGCGCTGTCGTCTAATGTTTTGTGGTACTCGCACGCGTCTGAGTCATGGAACGTAAACATTTGGGCTGCCATTTTAAGTAAGTTCACGCTGAAGCTGTCAATGCTGCAGAATGCAGATGCAAAATACTCGGAATCGTCTGACGTCAGTAATTTGATGTGTGTGTTAACATAATTATATCCTTATATAAAAACTGTTTTTTTATCTAAAGGTTGCGAACCCCTGAATGTGTGTTTACATAATTTATAGCTTCTTGTGACGGGGACTATAATAATGTTAGTAGGTACTTATTTAGCAGTACATTTTTTTTTGATTTATTTGCTTTCTAACAAAACATTACAAGTACCTACATATACTACCACATATACTTGTAATGCTCCATGAATTTCTCATTAGTAGCCCCCGGGGTCTGGATTAGTCCCCGGATGATGGCAATAGGCTATGTATTACATGGAACATATACATAACTGGCGAAATGTGTATGCACAGTAATACACCTCTGTCTAACCCTTCAGAGATTACAGGCGTTATGTTATGTTAATTTAATTCTTGGTAAAAATAAAGTGAATACATTCTCTGGTCTTCACTTTATTTTTAGGGGCATCGGGTATAATAAACCTAACCATTTTTCCAGGAAATTAATTTTAAATAATTTTGCTTTAAAAAACAAGTGTTTAATTTCAACGTTAGTTTTTTTTTCTAATGAGTGTATGTAAGTAACCATAATTTTCCGATTATTTCGAGGAAATTCTTTCATACAATTTCATTTTTGGCGCAGCCGCGGTGCACACTTTCCTTATACTTTCTTACATCGGACTTTGCACTATTTATTTTTATTTTTGTTTTTATCTGTTGTACGACTATGTATCTGTGTGGAAATCGGTTGTCATGGCAAGGGCATGTGTTACGGAGAAATGAGGAAACTGTCGTGAGGAGAGTTTTGAGTATGGATGTTGATGGCTATAAGAGTAGGGGAAGACCAAAGAAACGATGGATGGAATGTGTGAATGATGATATGGTTAGAAAGGGGGTGACTACCGAGATAACGACTAATAGAGAAGTGTGGAAGAAAAAGACATGTTGCGCCGACCCCAAATAAATTGGGATAGAGGCAGGAGAATGATGAAAGTACGATAAAGTATCTGACTATCTGGAGTATTGTGGGTCTTTTAGTCTGTGCTAAATAAATGTATTTTCTTTTCTTTCTATATACAATTTTATTGTGTTTACCTTACAGCAAATATTTGTAATACGTTATTATGCTTTTCAATTAAATACAGGTAAAAATTCTTCCTTTTAAGTAAATATCAGATTCTACACAATCAATTTTCCAGGTATTTATATACACACTAGCTGCGCCCCGCAGTTTCACCCGCGTAAATGTCGATCCTGTGGGAATATCGGGATAAAAAGTAGCCTATATATTAATCCAGGGTGTCAGCTACCTCCATACAAAATTTTATCAAAATTGGTCCAGCCGTTTGAGCGTGAAGAAGTAACAAATATATAAACACACTCACACACACACAGACACACTCGCAAACTTTCATGTGATCTAAAATAGGTACGGTTATGAATAAGGCCACCCTATTTGGCTGACTGCCATCATCATATAAAACTGACAGGCTTGACTGCTTGTGTATGGGATGGCTATTGAATGGCGTGACGTCATAACGAAGGTCGAAGGGTACGTTAGTGTGGTTACGTAGAAGGATTACCATATAAGTTGGATAGCTTTCTTTGTGTTTTATTGAGAAGATAGATTTCAGATTGACAATACAATGATTTGCAAAAGAAGTTACTGGATGTAGGTATATCTCTATACAAGTTGCTTAAGACAGCATGTTTTTTTATCCTTAATTAAAAAGAACCAGGTTCTTAATAATTAATTACAATCTAGCCTAAAAGTATGAAGTATGAAAATAATTATCAAGTAAGTAAACAATTTTTTAAGTACGTGATAATTATTTTAACACTTAGAATAGTGTTGAATGTTGTACTTTACACGAGTCCATGTCTGATTTAATGATATATTTTGATATAGTTTGTTATTGTCACTATTATTTCTACACTTTTTACACTACACTTAACTCAAAAGGTTTTGTTCGTTCTAGTCTTCGCACTATACAAGGTGTAACGTTAAATGCTCAAAACCTCATACGAGGTCATTGTACTCATCATTATGAACAACTTTTAATATGGGACCCAAGCTGAAATCACGAAAAATAAATCTGTTGTTCCCTATATTTATGCTCGCATAACTCGTCAAAATGTACTAAACAGCTGTTTTTTTATTGCGATTTCAAGTTTCCATCATTTAATCGTAAATCAGTTTGTTTCTCTCTCTTTTTGTCTATTGTCAGTTTACCTGCATATATATATATCCTCAATATTAAAATATGGAAACCAGTATGGCCTAGAACCAAAAATTCGAAGACATGTGACATCCCGCCAATCCGCACTAGGCCCGCGTGGTGGATTACAGCCCACTCCCTCTCACTGAGAGGAGGCCTGTGTTACAGCAGTGGGAATATTATAGGCTGATTATGCTTATGGTTAGCTATAAAAAATCATTAAATAACAATTTCATAGAAAACTCCCCTTAAAAACAATGAGCCTTTACACGCAATTGTATACCGACAATAAAATTGTAAGTACAATTGCGTTTCTTCAGTTTCGTTCTCTCTCACTCTATCCTTCCAATTCCTGCATATAAAATTAAATATCCTTGAATTTAGTGCCTTAATAAAATGCGTTATAAGACCGCCTCGTTTAATAAAATAGATGTCTATTACGAAACTCATACAAGCTCTTATGAATTTTCTAGTGGAAATATTTTCTTTATGAATATTGTGGTAACATTTGACCAAGGTAAGTAAATGTATGACAGTGCACATGACTTGAATGAATTCGGATTTTAATGTTTATTTAATTAAAATTATGAAGGTAGAGCATTTTTATAGTTCCCTCTTATTTTGAAGGGTCCAATCACACGTACCACAACCACACCACATCGCAGCGATAAAATGTGGGTAAGCAGTGGTAACTTGTGAATAGTGTCGCTGCAGCATCTTGCAGTTGCGTTGTGGTAACTAAAAAAATTTGATGTTGTTGCGTTGTCGCGAGTAGTAGCGAATGTTGCAGACATACAGATCTTTGTGGTTGCGTTGTGGCTGTGACGTGGTCTTGATGTGGTCGGTATCGCCCACACGGTTGATTTTGACGTTAGTAAAATCAACCATGTCGGCGACACGGCACGACACGGATCCGTGTGAATAAATTATTAATTTTCATACAAATTAGCGCCCGTCCACGTGGTGTCGTTTTGGTGGTGTGGCTGTGGTTGTGATTATGATGTGGTTGGGGTACCTACACGGATATCGATATATCAATGGGTACCTACGTGTGAATGGGCCCTATCCCGATATCAGACGCTTCACACGAGTGAAGGTCAATTTTGGTTTCATTCCACGTTCATACTACATTGACAAAATTATTATCCACAACGAAGTTATAGAAAAGGTCGAAAATGACCTGAACTGTTTCGAGAAGAGGATAGTACGGCCGGCCGTGCTGTTTTTTGCTCGACTTGGCGGGGCCACTACCGTGCCCCCAGATATAGGAATGAACGTTCATCTGCTCATATATTTCGTTATTCGATCATTCAGTAGGCGAGTGAAAGATACCAAGTGCCGAAATCCAACATCGTTGGATCGGTTCACTAATTAAATTTTCACTTTTGATTCATTTTGTGTTCAGAGTTTCAGACGTTTAACTTCGAGTGAAAAATGCCGAATGAAAGGAAAATATGTACAAAAACTGATGCGTCTGATATCGGGTTTAGAGTCGAAGCAAATTTTTATAGTGAGTGAGTTCAAGATCAAGTTCAAGTTATTTATTTCATAACAAAAATACATTTGTGTCAAAATATTTGCACAGTACACAAAAAGAAGCAACATAAAAAAACAATAAGCAACCACGTTTTTCACCCATCATCGAAGTTAGAACGTCTATCCAAATTCAAAATACTAAATTTACAAACATTAATAGTCTCATTGATACAGAACAAAGTCTTTATCAAAAACTAGAAAAATACATTTAATGTTGAAATATTAAGTATAAAAAAAGCATACATTTAATGTCGAAATATTAAGTATAAAAAAAGCATACATTTAATGTCGAAATATTAAGTATAAAAAAGCATACATTTAATGTCGAAATATTAAGTATAAAAAAGCAACATTTATAACAAAGTCAAAGAGCCTTATTTAATTTAAGTACTAGTTTTAAGATTTTTGTGTGAGGAGTGAGCGAGTGTTGTGAGTTTTGTTTAGTGTGCAGTCCTATCTCAAAAACTCACCCTACATTGTACCAGCGAACATTCTTACTGTACTTATCTAAATAAAATGTGTGGAATTCTCCAAATAATACAACATTGTTCAAGCGCCTTAACATTGAGTTAATATCTTAAAATTTCATTTGGCGCCTTCACTTCAGCCAGTACTAATAAAAGTAAATGGGGGGGCGTGCGTAATGTCGGCATCAAGCGAAGGGCTGCAGGTTGTGGTGTTTGGGTTTATGTTTCTGTACATGTGGGATTTGCCTGTAAAATCCCTCGTCCGACTCAATGTTTTTGTCGAATATACCTACATACAATCAATATGATTTTTTGTCAGATAATTCTACAAGCAACATACTAAAACACTGGTGTTTTAATTTTTTAGTCCAAGCAATAAGTTTCTTGTAATTATAGGTCATTTTATAGGTTATGTCATTATTATAGGACATGTAAGCCCCTTAACAACTAACATAAATCTTAACGCACTCCATCAAACAGTCGTCCAAGTTTGTACATGTACGCGTATTGCAACAAAAAATTGTCACATTTATTCCATGGTTATTGCCTTATTTTATTTTTAAACCTGAAATCTGTTTATAAGAAAGTTAAAGAAACGAGAGGAACGACTCTTGACAAGTTACGTGCCGGACACTGTACTAATAAACACCAAAATCGCAAAACACGTATTCATTTGTATGAAACTGACAGGACGGTGTCAAAAAAGCAGTCGTCAGCCGCACGTAACATGAATCATAAAAAGGGAAAAATCTGAGCTTTATTTAGTATTTACTTTGTAATAAATCTTAAATCGTCACAAGCATGTTTAAATCACACTAATATTATAAAGGCGAAAGTTTGTGAGTGTGTGTGTGTGTTTATATGTTTGTTACTTCTTTAGGCTCAAACGGCTGGACCAATTTTGATAACATTTTGTATGGAGCCAGCTGACACGCTGGATTAACATATAATATAGGCTACTTTTTATCCCGATATTCTCACGGGATCGACATTGACGCGAGTGAAACCGCGGGGCGCAGCTAGTATAAAATAACTTAAAAAATTATACTTATATTTTAATGTAAGTACCTATTAACTTTTCGAACAAAATCTAATTACATTTTAAAATTGATTAACTTAAAAAAAAATCCTACGTGAATAGAGCTTTACAGAAAATAAAAAGTGTCTACTATAAAAAGCAAACGAAATAATTAATAAAGAAAGTTAAAATGAAACTTGAACGAAATACACATTTTTCTTTCATTATGAAATAGGGTAAAAGTAAATACATAGTCTTGTTTTTTTGTTGATAAAGAAAACTTTATTTTTTCTATGAATTAATAAAGTTTTCTTTTTCAATGAAAATGAAAGGTTGGAAATAAAATTCAAGCGAAAAGTTTCCATCGAGCATAATTATTTAATAGTTAAATCTTTAAGGCGCTGCCCAAACGTAGGATACCGTAAAACGTTAAGTTTTTAGTCGCACAGTTATGGTATTGGTACATACATATTACAAGCCAGTAAAATTGAGTGTATTGTCAAACGTTCAAAGAAAAATTCCATTTTTTTTATTTTTTTATTACTAAATGGGCCCGCTCTTGACCCTGATCACGCTATAAAACATTTCATAAAGAGTTGTCTTGTTGCTCGTAATAAAATTATTATTATAATTATAAAAATAAAATAGTATCATGATTAAAACAATCGTAAAACAGTGCCCAGATTTTTTTTTTTTAATTTTGAATATTATTTCTCAAAATCTTGAGCGTTAACTATCGTATTTTATGTAATGACAACAAAGGGAATTCAATCAACTAAAGAAGTAGGTGCAGTCAACAAAGGAGTTAAGTATACAGGAGCGTCGGATATTGTTGAAGTTTACTAAGAAACCGATGGATATTCTCGAATAAAATTTTAGTTTATTAATAGAAAACATACAGCTCATTTATTAAATTAAATTTCAGTCCAGAACATCCATCGGTTTCTTAGTAAACTTCAACTATATCCGACGCTCCTGTATACTTAACTCCTTTGTTGACTGTACCTAACAATAATCCACTGAGCCGTGCATTTATTTTTTAACTTAATTAAAACTGCAAAATTACTTTTATTTTGGAGGTCATTCGATTCCACTAACATCCAACACATCGCTGTTTTGAACATTAAATTGCTGCGATGCGCTATTAGCGCCTTAACATAATGGTTCAAAGGTTTGAATTCCATGAACTCAAGTAATTAACTAAAAATAACTTTAAGTGATGAGTACCCTTCGTCTCCTTTTATATTGCAATGTCAGAAAAAGGGTTTACTTGGACTTTACTTGGCAAGTAAAGGTACACATATCAACTCGGAAAGGGATCGTCACCGTATCGCCTTTCGCCTTGCCGTCAAACAGGCGTCAACCTAACGTAAGCACGTAACCAATTAACCAATGCGGATCAGAAGCTCCGATACGTCGACTCGGCTACGGCTAGGCGACGCGACGCCGCGCTTACCGCTCGCTGATTATGCCTGCAATGATATTTGAACTACTGACACATTATGCCGAAATTACCTTACGTTATAGCGTACAGCCGAACTTCGGTCGGGCGTAAGTGCAGCGGCAATTCGGCGGCAACGTATTCTGTAGAGCACACATTATACGCGACAGAAGTTCGGCTCGATTGCCGAAGAAGATCCGGGGCGCGGAGTAATGGGAAGCAGACATGCCCGCGCCCCGCGTGTGCGCAACTGGATTTCTGACGCGTAGGTTCGGCACTTATGGTGTGTCATATCAGCCGAATACGTTGAAACGTACGATCAGCCGCGGAACTTCGGTCGCGTAACTTCGGCATAGTGTGTTTGGACACTTATCAGTGAAAAGAACTGCGTCGATGATGAGTAGGGTCCGTGGTAGCACCAACATTGTCCTCAGAATATTAGCGTGCAAAATTGATGGTCCCTTTACTGATTACTGGGCTGGTGTTTACCTGCACAGAAATAGGAAGTAGACTTTAAGTAATTAATGTGTAACTTGTTTTGATTACCTACTAACACCTTTTTATTTTCTTTTTGTGTGTACTACTAACAACACTACTAACGCTTTCTTTGCAACAAATGGACTGTATATTTGAAATAAAGATGAACTCCCTTACTAATAAACGTTTTATAGCGTCTGTATAGTTACACAACGCTTTGTCTTCTTTCGAAAGTCAAATTACTGACGACAGACAAGAGAGAAATAATTGGTGTGTAACTATTCATCTGATTTACTACGTTCATTAGTAAGGGGGAAAGTAAATTAAATATCAATATCCTACTAACAACCAAAAACTTGCAACAATTAAACTCAAACTCTAATAACCAAACAGCCCGCTCTTTGATCAAGCAAACGTCGAGAATAGACCGGAAAACGCTTGGGATCAAAGACTTAACCTATAAAACACCACCTCGTCAAGGAAAACCGGATCCGATACATAAATAGCCGAAGTAAAAGTAATAAGTAACTGTTGGGTTCCAAGAAGAGGCAGAGCAGAGGCACTAACAGTTTCCGTTGCCATGTCGAACTTACATTGTTAGGGTGGACACAATGGAAGGACGCCATTCTCAAACTCAAACTCAAACTCAAATCATTTATTTCAATTAAACCTTGTACAGGCACTTTTGAATTGTCAAAATTAAATAGTCTGTCAGTTAGTCAGAAAGTTGAAGCTAGTTGCCCCATGGACGTAATATATAGAAGTAACTCTATATATTACGTCCATGAGTTGCCCATTCCAAAGCGTAGATCTCTATGGAGAAGAACGGGCAAGAAACTCCATGGACACTCTTTTAAATCAAGATATTACAAAATCCTGGGTACATTATTCTTGTTGCTTCTATATGTGAGAACAATGTAAAAAAGACAGAAATGAAGAAACAATTCAAGACATAAGATTAAAAATAAGGAGATGACCAGTCTCAACCGACGGCGCCCGTTCACGAACATGACGCGTGGATCAGCACCATCCAGCTCAACCATTTTGTAGGGAACCGAATGATCCAACACACGCGCCACCATCGGTGAGACATTTAAGTGAGCATGACACGTTCTCAACTGCCATGCTATTTCAAGTCAACATCAAAAAATCATTATAAACGGAAACATGGTTCTTACATTTACAAAATTAAAAAAAATGCTTCTAAATTATACAAAACTACAGTTTGCAATTTAAGAGGTAAATAGAATTTTATTACCTACCAAACAGGAAGAGATATTTAATATTGAAGTATTCAACAATTAAAACTTGATTGAATAAATTAAAAAAAGTTATGTTCGTAATGTCAGAAACACAAAAAAAAAGAAAAAGGGAAGCACCTCTTCCAAATATTGAAATTAACTACAAAGATAGTCTTACAATCTTCAGCAGCTCCAACAATACTTTCAAGTGTCAATCATTTTGGGACTAAGGCTACAGGTAAACTCACGGAATGAAAAGGTTAGGTAGTTTTAAAATTAATTAACTAAATCTTTCCCGTGTAGCAAGCATGTGTTACCTTTTTGAACTGTCACGTGGATGCAGTCGGTACGGAGGTATCTCAGCGCCAACTTTCAAACTCCGGGCTGCTACCTCCGGGGCGGGGGGCTTAGGATTGGTCTAGGTTCTTGTTCACTCACTCTGACCCACTGAGGAGTTTCTAATTGAAACACCCAATAACACTTTGCCCGACCTGGGAATCGAACCCAGGACGCTCAGCAGTCGCGCTTGCGATCACGAGACCAAAGGGGCAGCCTTTGGTCCTGCGCCTGATCTCTCTCCGGTCATGTCGTATTGCCGTCCGAAGAGTGAGTGCATCTGTGTCTGCGCACACACTGGTGCACTATATCTCCCGCGCAGATGGCTAGTCTCCGTTGAGATTGACTGCCATGGCCGAAACTCGGTCGGGAGGACTACTAGTGTCCAAACACACTATGCCGAAGGTACACGGGAGGCGCGGGCATGCCTGCCTCCCGCTGCTCGCTCCGGATCTTCTTCGATAATTGAACCGAACTTCGGTCGCGTATAATGTGTGCTCTACAGAATACGTTGCCACCGAATTGCCGAAGTTCGGCTGTACGCTATACCGCAACGTAATTTCGGCAAAATGTGTCGTCAATAATTCAAATAGCATTGCAGGCGTAATCATGCCGAACTTCGATCGCGTACCTTCGGCATAGTGTGTTTAGACACTTAGATACAGTCGGTGTATCGAGATAAGTATCCATTTAACCAAGAAAACTGCTAGGTAGGGTGGACTCTTTTCAAACTATATTTTAAACAGCCGCACAGGTCGATCGATCAGGTTAAGCAATGCTTGCCCCGGCTGGTCTGTGGATGGTGACCATCTTTACATACCGAGACCCCTCCGTTTCTCGGAAAGCACGTTAATACCGTTGGTCCCGGCTGTCATTCGTGGATCTTTGACAGTCGTTACGGGTAGTCAGAAGCCCGAAAGTCTGACAACCAGTCTTACCAAGGTGTATCGTATTACCCAGTAACTGGTTTGTGGAGGTCAGATAGGCTGGTAAATCATCCGGTTAGACTGGAAGCCGACCCCAACATAGTTGGGAAAAGGCTAGGCAGATGATGTGTAATTTTGTAGTGAAAACTTTTAATTATTCCATGAAACTATTGTTCTTGATGTAGGTAAGTGCTACTTAGTATTCATTAAAAACAGTACACGGGCACACTGTATTTTTTTCTTTTGTAAACACTTATTTCTTCACTTGCTTAAACTACATTAAGATTCTATTACACCTACAATGAATAATTACGTACAACTTTTCTTTTTTCAGATCGATCCGAACAAAATCTAGATTTATGGACATCGGAGTCTGAAAGGCGATCGCCTCTAATAAATCGCCAGCTAACAGCTAAAACGAAACTTGAGAACAGAAAGCAAGTTAACAACACCCTTTTTTCTCTCAATAAATGGAATTCCTAAATAAGAATAAATATATTTCAATACAGAGAGCAGTGGTGGCCAAGTGGTAACGGCCGCGGTTTACGAGTTGTAGATCGTAGGTTCGAACCCAGACAGGCGCTTTACTTTGTGTAAATTATTTTCATCACCACTGCTCTCAAAACGGTGAGGAAAACATCGTGAGGAAACCAGCATGTCCTAGAACCAACAATTCGAAGACATGTGACATCTGCCAACCCGCACTGGGCCCGCGTGGTGGATTACGCGGCCCACTCCCTCTCACCGAGAGGAGGCTTGTGTCCCAGCAGTGGGAACATTATAGGCTGATCATGTCATATTTTAATGTGTAATAATGTTTTGTATTTTGTTGTGGCAAAATCTTTTGCGTGAAGTGTGTGTAATAAAATAAAAAAGTTGTCGTCGAACACGGAAACCGTAACATTTTAACACTTTTTTTGGTCCAGCTCACATTCGTCAAAGAGTTTAACGTGCGATAATGAATTTCGTTCCAAAAATTCCATGAATCCAGCGAATCCTGATAAAACCTTGGCCAAACTATTCTTTGGCTAAATGCTTTGCTTCTAAACAAAGCATTCTTGGTCCAATACAGGTACTATACGGACTCCTCGTACCTTTCATACCGGGTAGGAACAATAAAAGACTTGTTTACAATTATTATTAAAATCATAATTATTTTTAAAATTTATCAATTTACAATTCCTGCGCTTGTTAGCTAAATTCACCCCTCTTTCTTTTTTTCTGCCTTCCAAATTCGTATTGGATATTATCTCAATATTATAAGCCATTATCTAATCTTATCTCGAAAAGGTTTCATGCCACAAACCATGCAGGTCATAATCTCTACAGTACCTACTACTTCATTTCATGTCTCCATCTTCAGGTAAGTAAGGTAGGTAATTGAATAAAAAAGGTATGTAATGCTATGGTGAAGTACGTAATGTCGTTTTTAAATTCAGCAATGAGTATATACCAACCCTTATCTGTGCCATGGGCGAACCAATAGACTAGGACGCCCTCAGGCTAGGTGGAGCGTCGATCTTTGCAGGGTGGCTGGCAACAGCTGGATGATAGTTGCCAAGAATCGAGTTGAACGGCGTGCAATTGGAGAGGTTATGTCCAGTAGTCAAGGTGAGGAAACTGACAAGTCCAAGAACAAAAAATCCAAAGACATGTGACAGCCTGAGGTGTATTAACCCGCACTGGGCCCGCGTGGTGGATTACGGTGTCCCAGCAGTGCGAAAATTATAACATTATGAAGCTGATGATAAAGCGAACCAATAATGTGTTAATCTGCAATATGCCTAAGCATACAAATGGTCATCTTCAAATTGGTGAAGGGGCAAATTATTTAAGGTGCAAATGTGTGGAGGTTTGCGTAATAGCCGCTATCCATTTGATCGGCGAGTCTGATACAAATCCGGGCCAAACCAGAACACGCGGTAGAGACGGTTATCGCCGTACTTTGCGGTTCGTCTGCGGATTTTAGGTACCTACAAGGTGGTTCACTAAGGTGCAGGAATTAAGTACCTAGAGATGGTTGTTTTTAGGGTTCCGTAGCCAAATGGCCAAAAACGGAACTCTTATGGATTTGTCATGTCTGTCTGTCTGTCCGTCCATATGTCACAGCCACTTTTTTCCGAAACTATAAGAACTATACTGTTGAAACTTGGTAAGTAGATGTATTCTGTGAACCGCATTAAGGTTTTCACAAAAAATAGAAAAAAACAATAAATTATGGGGGTTCCCCATACTTAGAACTGAAACTCAATTTTTTTTTTTTCATCAAACCCATACGTGTGGGTTATCTATGGATAGGTCTTCAAAAATGATATTGAGGTTTCTGATATCATTTTTTTCTAAACTGAATAGTTTGCGCGAGAGACACTTCCAAAGTGGTAACATTCTCTTATTTTTGAAGTTACAGGGGGGGTAACTGTAACCTGTAACTTCTAAAATAAGAGAATGATAAAACTAAAAAAAATATATGATGTACAATATCATGTAAACTTCCACCGAAAATTGGTTTGAAAGAGATCTAGTAAGTAGCTCGCCGGTGAAAATTTAAAAACATATGATGGTACGGAATCCTCGGTGCGCGAGTCCGACTCGCTCTTGCCCGGTTTTTTTTCTAAGGCAATGTAAGTGCTACTAACTCAATAAATCTGCGCAGGCTTTTCCTAACTATGTTGGGGTCGGTTTCCAGTCTAACCGGATGCAGCTGAAAAGAATATTTCACATGAACCGACTGCATGTCTGACCCCGACAGCCCAGCTGTTACTGACTAACAATATACATACACCTTGGTAAGACTGATTGTCAGATTGTCATTTTGGGCTTCTGACTACCCATATCCCTTAACGTGATAATAATATATTGCAGCTAGAAGAGAATATTGTAAATTATTTCATCACCACTGCTCTCAAAACGGTGAAGGAAAACATCGTGAGGAAACCGGCATGTCGGAAAATTCGTAGATATTGTGACATCTACTAACCTGCACTGGGCTCTCGTGGTGAATTACGACCCACTCCCTCTCGAAGAGAGGAGGTATTCCACTCAGAGCATTGATTTCAACCGCACTTGGACGAACCGCACCTGAGCACTTCCACTAACCGCACTGAAACAAAATTTTGTAACGTGCGGTTCGGTAGAACAATTTATCGTTTTTGTTATCGTTATTTTTTTAGTGATGGGAAATACGTTTTTGTTCAAGGCATTATCAAGCAGAAGATATCGATACAAATCAGCAGAAGTTAAGTCTTGTAACGGATAATTCCACCTTGTTCATGTATCTTACTCGTAAGCCGTGTCTCCTGGAAGGCAATTCTCGCGTTTACACCGTTGATGACGCATTCGTCATTTTCGTTCGTCTAGCCCGGCCTGTAACCCAGCAGTGGGAACATTATCTCTCTTTCAGATGACCGTAGGTCTTTTTATAAAAAATGCTATCTAATCTACTATGAAATGCTTTTAATAGGTAAATAATTATCAAGGGTACAGTAAATTGGTTACCAGTAACGCATAACCCGTGTTAAAATGTAATAATGGCATATTTCTCCCATAGCTCATAGTTCGACCGGAGGATAGTTTCGAAACTCCGGCTCACGACGCATCTTAATAAAATGCTCATTGTGTCATTGTTCAGAATAGTTTAAATTCATGCCCGGGCTTGTACTTTATAGTAAATGTACACAGGGTTAAGACTACACACGGTTGGGGTGGTCAGAAATCAAAATAATATAAGATAGCTACCATCACACTTAAATTCCCCTAAGAAAACCAGCGTCAGACAGCATCTGTCTGGCATTAATGCTGAAATGAACCTTTTTGGGGCAGCCGTGAGGCACACACTAAGTATTATTGTTTGAAAGATTATTTTTATTTTGTGTTTCACGAACTGTGTTCAAATAAACTTTATTCTTTCTTTCTTTCCCTAAGGGTTAGGCAGAGTCGCACCTGAAAATTTAAATGTCGGGCTGCTATTAAGAATTTCCAGATTGAAAAACCCAATAACATTTTGAACCCTTTATGCTCAGCAGTAGCGCTTGCGACCAACGAGGCAGTTTAATCAAAATAACATACCTACGTAAATGAAACGACCCTGTTGACTGGCTATCAACCTCCAAAGCAAAAAGGGAGACCATAATAATTATTCGTTTTTTTTATGGCATCCGTATCTCACAAACGGATAAACAGATTTATACGCAATTTATAAGCAAAAAATCCAAGTTTTATAAACAATTATTTGTGACATCTATGAACCTCATATCCGTAGGTAGGTACTATGAAAGGAAAAGTTTCGTGAAAGCCCGCACTTCCATATAAACTGTAAATAATATTTAAGGGGCTTACAGGAACTAAACGCAAAAAATCCAAGTTTTAGAAACAATAAAAGTATATGATCGACTACAGTAAACAAAATCAGAAAAATATATGATATTCTTCAGGATATATGCTAGGTAGATAGTGTGTTGAAAATATATAATACAACTAATTTGATACGATAGAAAAAAATCATGAATAAACCTCTAAAAACTTTCTTTTTACAATAAAAACCATACTAATATACATATTTACAATCATTCAGATTTTTTGTCAGATTATTCCACAAGCAACATACACGTACACACGCACACGTGCACTAGTGTTTTAATTTATTAGTCCAACGAGCGTTGCGTTTGTGTCGCGCGCGATTATTATCACGTGTCGCGCCTGTTTGTAGGAGCCTTTTTTAACCGACTTCCAAAAAGGAGGAGGTTATTATATTCACCGTTGGTCTCATGGTCGCTAGCGTGACTCCTGACCGTGGGGTCCTGGGTTCCATTCCCAAGTCGGGCCTATGATCTCCCGACCCACCTCATTGTATCGCATCACCTGCCCCCGCTGTCAGTTCGTGTTCGCTTAGCGATCTTTCTGACTTTTTTTTTTGCTAAGCTCCTAAGGTTCATAGCGTAATGTTGAAGCCTTCCTCAAGAATTGGGCTATTAAATGCAAATATAATGTTTCAAATCCGACCGGTAGTTCCGGAGATTAGCGCGTTCAAAAAACTATCATGCGATCGCGATTTGTTTCCCAAAAATGTAAACAAACACGAATTAATGGAAAAATAACTTTAATTTCTACACAATAAAGTTCAGTTTAAGCTACAACTTCAATAGTGCTAGTCACTCTGAAATCAACTTAATGGTCATTGAAATAAAGTTGATATTTGTTAAACTGGGAAGCAGCACAGCGCACTTTTACCTATAACTTTTCATCTTTTTATTATTAGACATCAGAGGGGCAATTCCCGTATTCTGAAGAACGTTCCTATTTTAATATCAGTCTCAATCTTCAAAAAAATCTTATAATTTTACCAAAATTTTTGACACGATCTTGACATTTATTGTCGCTGAGATGAGATTACGGCTTGAATTTTAAAGTTTTTTAAGTGCCATAATTGCCTTCAGGTGTCTTCCCTTTGTCCTTTTGACCTTCATGATATTTATACGCTGTCCTCCCATACCTACTGTAATTTGAAAACATTGTAAAAGCCAATTATTTTTAAAAAGAGTAACCGTGGAGTTTCTTGCCGGCTCTTCTCCATAGGAAACGACCAATTGGAATCGTGCACCTAGCTTCTGACGTTTCATAAGTGCCCATGAAGGCTTATGTTTTTTTTTTAATATTTTATTTAATGATATTCAAAATACAGAGGTGTAACTTAAATCTAATCTCGCCAAACTTTTATACTGATATGGTTTAATCTTATATCATTATAACATAATTTTATACAATATAATAAATGGGAAATAAAATGTTTTGATTTTGATTTATAGCATCACGTATACTTAGATTGTTGCTACTTGTACCATGTCATCTTGAAAAGCTTCAATATGAATGAAAACGGCATCGCTGCCAAACAAACAAATATTTATTCTTCACACAATTGCTATTACGTCCTAATATAAGAAATTCTGAGGGCAATGAATAAGGATAAATATCAAATAATACTTTTACAAGTCAAACACTCATATTTTTTTCCTTTTGATGACTATGTTTTCCGCATTGCTTTGTTTTCAATGTTTTGTTATTGTTAGTACCTACCTATTGAAATCTATTACTTCGACAATTTTATCCATCTCGTATTATAAAAAAACGCGAGTTTGTGAGGATAGATGGATGGATCGACGTTTGTTACTCTTTCACGAAAAAACTACTGGACGGATTTGGATGAAATTTGGCACACAAATAGTTTATAACCAGGATTAACACATCGGACACTTTTTATCCCGATATTCTCACGAGATCGAAACTTATGCGGGTAAACCGCAGGGCGCTGCTAGTAATATTATAAATTCGAAAGTAACTCTTTATGGTAACTTTTTAGGACTTAAACACTAAACGGATTTTGCTAAAATTTGGAGAAGGAAACAGGTCACTTTTTGTCCAGGTAGCCGTTTCCTGGAATAATATCCGACACCCACGCGGACGAAGCCGCGGACAGAAGCTAGTATTGTTATAAGTCCCAGTAATACGTTCCCGTCGGATATTATCCGACATAGACGCGGCCAAAGCCATGGGCAGAAGCTTGTATTGTTATAATTATAATAGTCTGAAAAGTGGCTAAAAGTGGCGACTATCCAAACCTACTAATTTTGAGCTCTCCTAGGACAGTTGTACAGTTACCAAAACAGATAAGTTACCAGGGTCGCCCCGGTTATTGATGAGTAAGAAACCGATGGATGTTTTCGAATGAAAAAAAAGTTTGTTATATGAACCGTTTGTTTTCTATTAATTAAATTAAATTTTATTCGAAAGCATCCATCGGTTTCTTACTAAACTTCAACTATATCTGACGACCCTGGTTACTTTTCTCCTTTGGTGATCGTACTGTTACGGTACAGTACATGGTACGGTTTTTTTACAACCGAAACACAACAGAGCTGCTGGGTGATTTATACAGGATATTTTTTTTGCAATGCGCAATGCAAAAAAAAATATCCTGTATAGGTACTCAATAAACCGTAGGTAAAATACGCGACTGCACTCCACGTCAAAGCGCGGAGTTGCGGATACCAACCGGTATTACATATTAGGAGCGCCCCGCGGTTTTGCCCGCAGAATTGTCGATCCCGTTCGAAAGACACGTGGCGCCATCTATTATCATAATAACGTTATTGTTGTTTTTCTCGGAAACAGTACTTTTTTTCGGGATCGTTTCTGTACACCTGACAATGTATATGCAAAATTTCAGGATGATCGGTCCAGTGGTTTAGGCGTGAAAAGGTAACAAACAAAGAAACTTACTTTCGCATTTATAATATTAGTTTATTATTATAATACCTATAATAATAATTAAATATATAAATAGTCAGAATTACCTAAGTACCAATATGATTTTTTCAATTGATACCTATATACTTTAAAACTTTTAAAGTTTATCTTGGACAGTACTGAAATCGGTAAAGGAAAAAAAATTTAAGTAGACTAAAAATACGTATAAGTAATGCTCTGTTTAAAAGTTACTGGAACATATCCAGCAAGTTGTACTAACTAAGTAACCATGTAGCCCTTTCAAGTTAGTCACAACAATGTGTAACGTATGACTGTTACGAGCTGCAAATGCAAGCATTCTCAGAAACTGTTTATACGGGGATACGAAGCTACAAGGCTTACTCACTACAACAAATAAACTCATTACTCTAACCTTTTTCCCTCTTGTTTCTTAGTATCTCTTCAAATATTGTTTGTTTTTGAAATGCAAGGATAATGATGTGTCTTTACGAAATGCACGATACATTTTGTAGTGTCGAGTGCGACATGGTTGAGTCGATTTATCGACTTTAGTTGTTGCTTGGATTTTTCTACACAAAGGGGTTCAAATTACAAAGAAGTTCTTTTGAGTCACTATAATTATGATCCTGAACATTCAATAAACAGTTGAAATTTTTCGCCGGATATAAAAAACAAAGATTGCTGTTCCTTGCATTTGACCGCGTAGGTTTTGCGATGTTCTATGAACCAACAGATTTTTGAAGTGAAAACTTCTAAGCGCGTTGGAAACTTTTTGAGATGGGAAAAAAACCATTGAACTCGCGCCAATGTTACCGTAAGCGACACGGCGCGTGTTTTGTTTTAAGACGATTAAAAAAATACCCGCTTCGGATATGTTCGGCTGTCCCCGGGATGTACTCGGTTTTAATGTATAACCAATATGTCAGTGAGTGATGGCAAAGTATTCTGTGTGTTTTGTTTTCACTTCTGTCGGCATTCCCGGAACAATTTCGTCGGTTATTAAAAAAGGGGTGGCACTGTTGTTTTTAATAACTGACGAAATTGTTTAGTTACGCCTGGGGGCATAGATATATGTATATTTTACATTTTTATGCCAGGGGGTCTAGAGTTGTTTGCTCAATTCATGGATACAGTTTGCGCGTCGGTGTCCTGCCACCCTGTATTGTGTTGTGATCGTATATACCTACACAATATAACACTAGATCATACAATGCGACCGACGTAACTTGGCGGTCCTGAACTTCGCGCAGAAGGCTGCGCACGAACGTTTTTTAGGAACCAAATAGTGGCATGAGGCGAGTGTGAGTGAGAGAACATGCGCGAAAGTTCGCAAAGGCTATACTCAGGCCCGCCAGGTTACGTCGGTTGTATTGTACGTATAAAATAATACCAGCACATAATTGTCCAACTGCAGTCAAAGGAATTTTCTTAATGTAAAGAGGGCATGAGCATTTATTGAGAGAGCAGTGTTGACCTAGTGGTAACGGCCGCGGCTTACAAGTTGTAGGTCGCAGGTTCAAACCCAGACAGGCGCTTTACTTTGTGTAAATAATTTCATCGCCACTGCTCTCAAATCGATGAAGGAAAACATAGTGAGGAAAATGGCATGTCCTAGAATCAAAAAGTCGAAGATATGTACCAACTCGCTCTGGGCCCGCGTGCCCACTCCCTCTCACAGAGAGGATGCTTGTGTCCCAGCAGTGGGAACATTATAGGTTGATAATGAAAATGTGCATTGATCACCACCCTTGCTCAAGACGGGTTAGGGATTTCCATCTAGCTGAGCCCCGCGGTTTCACCCGCGTAAATGTCGATCCCGTGGGAGTTAGCTACCTCCATACAAAATTTTATCAAGATTGGTATAGCCGTTTGAGCGTGAAGAAGTAACAAACATATAAACACACACACATTCACAAACTTTCGCCTTTATAGTATGAGTGTAATAAGTCTAGGTTTCCTCACGATGTTTTCCTTTACCGATGTCTGTAACATCCAAGATAAACTCAGAAAGAACTAAAAAGTATAACTCAAACTCAAAGCATATATTTCAATTAAACCTTGTACAGGCACTTTTGAATTGTCAAAATTAAATAGTCTGTCAGTTAGTCAGAAAGTTGAAGTTAGTTGCCCATTCCAAAACGTAGATCTCTATGGAGAAGAACGGGCAAGAAACTCCATGGATATATTATACTGAATGCGATATCGACTGGAATTGTAAATCGCTTTTAGAATAAATTAAATGATTTGTAAATCAATTCATTTTGAAGGAAATTGCTAATCCATTGCTTCATAAGTTCGAAAAAATTGTCTGCTCAACACGTAAATAACGCAATGAATGTTGTTGAACTGCCAAAATAAAACCGATTCCGATTGATAATGTGTTACGCAATTGCCCCGCTGATGTCTTTAAATACATACGGTTTTCCAGTATTGTTCAGCTGTTCTTCAAAAGAAATCTAATCATCTCTGCAAGAATGAACTCTGAATTCAACACAATAGAGTTAAAAATCAATTGCTTTCTTCCTCTCGTTGCACAACAAAGATAATGCACGGTTGGTCATTTGATATTGAAATATAAACAATTTATCGTCTACAGCAATTTACATTTTTAGGAACGATTTAGCTTGATTGATGAAAAACAAAACCATAAATTCATTTTTTTTCATTTTCATTCATTCATTCATTCAAACCAAAATTTTGGTTGTGTATGATATTGTTTTCTTCTTTCTGTCAAAACTTATTTCCAATTAGGCACAGATTTTCTTGAAATTTTCGTAAGAAATCATATTATAAAGGCGAATGTTTGTGAGTGTGTGTTTATATGTTTGTTACTTCTTCACGCTCAAACGGCGGGGCCGATTTTGATAAAATTTTGTATGGAGGTAGCTGATACCCTGAATTAACATATAGGCTACTTTTATCCCGATATTCCGACGGGATCAACATTTATGCGGGTGAAACCGCGGGCCACAGCTAGTGTAACAATAAAGTCAAGATGTTACTCATGAAGATCAATAATATTAGGATACACTATGGTTCAACATTGCAACGTTGGGTAATTTATTCTGTAATTTGAAACTACTCATAATAATAATAAGAAAGCTTACTAATAATTTTTATAGAGGGGGTCCATCGCGTCAGTCGATTGGTTCGATCAAGTCTAAAACTATAGATTTTATGAGTTTTGTCCAGCAATCGGGACGTGGAGGTGAGATGGTAGTAATTCCCATACAAAACGGTAAAATATATAGATTAAGATATTTGGCCAAATACAACTAGAAACCGACCCCATAGTAGTTTTTAGGGTTCCGTACCCAAAGGGTAAAAACGGGACCCTATTACTAAAACACCACTGTCCGTCTGTCTGTCTGTCTGTCACCAGGCTGTATCTCACCGTGATAGCTAAACAGTTGAAATTTTCACAGATGATGTATTTCTGTTGCCGCTCTAACAACCAAATAATAAAAATAAAATAAAGTTAAAATTTATGGGGGTATAAAAGAAACGTTTTCTTTCGGCGTTTTATGCCTTGTGATACGGAAACCTTCGTGTGCGAGTCCGAATCGCACTTGGCCGGTTTTATATATATATATTTTTTAATTAAAAACTTTCAAATGAAATTAGCTGGCGGGACTCCACAGATGTAACAGGTATCGATATGTAGTGACGATTACCTAAACGAAAAATGATAAGTCTAAATTCCTGTTTTAATGTAACTACTAGCTGACCCGGCAAACATCGTACCGCCTCAGAATAAAAAAAGCCGATCCATACAAAACGAAAAAAAATCAGCTGTTCCATACATGTGTTCACTTAAATCGACAAAATGTATGGAACAGGTGTTTTTTTTGGAGATTTCTAGGTTGGTCCCATAGAAAAAGTTGTTCAAAATGATGAGTACCTACAATGACCCCTTTTCGGGTTTAATATAAACAAAAACTAATCTTATTCAATTTCACCCTGCATTATTTATTTCCATTTATTTCAGGCATCAAGGCCCATAAAAACACATACAATACAATATTAATATAACTTAAAAATACTATAAATACATACAACATTATATTTACACTAAAAACTAACGCACACGAAGTGTCTGCGTCGTGTTTCGCTGACTGGTGAAACCAAACCGGCGGTACACAACACCCGATTATTTCGATACCGTTTCAAAATAAGTTACAAAAAAGTCGAAGACCCGTTTCCGAGATTGGTAACAAATAAAATCCCTTTTTTTAATTTAGAAGTGTTTAAATCGAAGACCGTCGTTGTTCCGGAATGCAATGAAAGGTCAAAAAGCCTTCATTTCACTTTTACGATCGACTGTAGCCATAAAATAAAAAAAATATACAGCCCTCTAGATCGAGGATTTAATGAAGTAAATGTTCTGGTGGAAAATAAAATGTCGCTTTTATATTCAGACACAAGAAATTCTTTTATTATTGACACTTTTGAAATAATGACACTCCTTGGGTCTTGTTAAGTATTTATGCAGTTTTATTAGCTTAAGAAATTAGGCCTCGCCTAAATCCGGAATTACCTAAGGCTGAATATTTATTCAGCCCACATTCACTTTAATGGATGTTGGTCTTATCTGCACTGCGCCAATATCAGACTTCTTTTAGGGATTTAGGCTTCTTTTGGTACATCAGGAACTTTCTTCGTATAGGTATCTGCCTTATTATATGCCGTACTAGTATCAGCTTTCTTAGTTATAGTTAATTTTTAGCGTTCCGTACCCAAAGGGTAAAAACGGGACCCTATAACTAAGACTCCAGTGTTCGTCTGTCTGTCTGTCTATCACCAGGCTGTATCTCATGAACCGTGATAGCTAGACAGTTGAAATTTTCACAGATGCTGTATTTCTGTAGCCGCTATAACAACAAATACTAAAAGCAGAATAAATTAAATATTTAAGGGGGGCTCCCATACAACAAACGTGTTTTATTCGGTGTTTTTACCTTGTGGTAAGGAACCCTTCGTGTGTGAGTCCGACTCGCACTTGGCCAGTTTTTTTGTAACCGTAACTCGACTTTAAGTAAAATCAAAATATTTTATTTCACATAAACCTACATGGGCAGTTATGAAACGTCAACAGTTCCATGCAAGATTCCACATGGTCGTTTCCTATGGAGAAGAGCCGGCAAGAAACTCCACCGCTACTCTTTTAAAATAATTGGCTTTTACAATGTTTTCAAATTAAAGTGTTAATTGGTATGGGAAGACAGCGCAGGCCTGTCAACAAGTAAGTACCAGGTACTTAACACAATAGAAAATTAAAATGGTCTACTCTACAAGGCCTACAACGTTCTCACATTCATTAAATATGAAATATAATTATAATCTATTAAAAAGATAAATAATAAAATGTGTATTAAAACCTCATTATCTGACTAGCCTTTTCACAACTATGTTGGGGTCGGCTTTCAGTCTAACCGGATGCAGCTGAATACTAGTATTTTACACGGTGCGACTGCCTATCTGACTTCCACAACCCAGTTACTGGGTAATACGATACCTCTTGGTAAGACTGGTTGTCAGACTTTCAGACTTCTGACTAACCGTAACGACTAGCGACTGTCAAAGATCCACGAATCACAGCCGAGACCAACGGCTTAACGTGCTTTCCGAGGCACGGAGGGGTCACGGTATGTAAAGATGGTCACCCATCCACAGACCAACAGCGGGAAGCGTAGCTTAACCTGATCGATCGACCTGTGCGGCTGTAAAACCTATTAAAACCAAATGATACGATGAGTGGCGATACATAGTCATTTGACCAGGTGGCATGCGGGCAGATCGTCACCATTCTCACCAGAAGATGGCCTCACTTACACCCACGAAATCTAAATATACAAAACTCAAAGGTAACTGACTGACTGACATAGTGATCTATCAACGCACAGCCCAAACCACTGGAGGGATCGGGCTGAAATTTGGCATGCAGGTAGATGTTATGACGTAGGCATCCGCTAAGAAAGGATTTTTCGAAATATAAGAGGGTGAATGGGGGTAGGGTTAAATTTTACGCGGACGAAGTCGCGGACGGAAGCTAGTACTGAATAAGTCTTCCTGGCGATAGTTACCAAAAGTACGGCTATGTTTTAAACAAAGTCTTCAAAGTCACTGCCTGTCTGGATTCTGTCCTGTACTAAAAGTACACCTGAGGCTTTCATTTTCATGATCTTTGATATGTTGGATTTGTCTCCGGAAAAATTAACGAAAAATATATTATGAAGCGGTACGAAGTTCGCCCGGTCAGCTAGTATTATGATTATGGTAGTGGGAGGTTACGTAAAAGTTTTAGAGGCAAATTATTTATTTTGCAACTACTGAAAAAAAATATTTGGGACCAGTTTTCTTAAGACCCCTTGGCTTAAAATGGATTTTCCTTCCTTATACTCGTAGGGTTCATAAAATTAGAAAAACCGTTTGTGTGCAAAGGGTTCAGTCGTCTCGATTTGATTACCTTCATGGTAGGTAAATCTGAAGATAAGTAGGGTCGAACGATTTAGTAAATATCTTATTTGTGGTCCAAAACGGTCCCTTCCTTATTCACAGATTTAAATTATTCATCCTTTTTGGCTATTTTTGTCAATAGGAAAATAAATCTAATCAGGAAGTGCGTTTAGACGCAATTTAAATTTTTAGCCCAGTTTACTTAAGAGTTCAAACTCTTCAGAGTCAGATTTTGTAAAAAAAATAATATTAATAGTTTATTTTTTTACAAAATCTGACTCATCAGCACGTCTGCCATTCACTGGGTAAACGTCCAGAGTCCAGTAACAGGCGGCAGGCTTATGGGAAATATTGAATGAAGAAAGCAATAGCATTTTGAATGACTTGGGGATCAAACCCAGGACAATACAGCACCCAGTTTTTTCCAAAATCTTATGCTCTTTATACCATCGACCTGTTTAAAAAAATCAAAAATCCAATCTAGGAAAATAATTATATCAATCGGAGATTCAAGGAAAGCAAAAAATTATAAAATATCGTTCTTTCCAAGTAAAACTAATTAAATTTTATTTAACTTTGACGGAAAGCCAATACGTTAATTAGATCTCACAGTGGAATGACATGTACGAAACTAATTGTATTAAGGAAATTAACTTTTGATTCCTTTCACAATTACAGAAAGTGCTAATTGTAGTGATTAACAGATGAACTTCGTTCAAAATGTGCTTGGAATGAATATCGAATCGCAATTAAAACTAAGAGATTGTGTTTTTTTTTTTTTATGGGTTTGCTCTTCACTCTAGTCTACCTAGACAGAGGTGACAGAGACAAAGTCGACGATGGAGTGAGCTTACCCAGAAGAAGCCTGTTCACTTTTACTTTGAAGAGATTCGGGTTGTATGCGCTCGAAAACACAGACGCAGGTAAAGAGTTCCACTCTTTTGCTATGCGCATTATAAAGGACATTTGAAAACGCTTAGTGCAAATTGGTGGAATAGCAACTAGGCAGGGATGGTAACTTACAGTGCCTTTGGATGTCCGAAAGCAGAAGGGGGCCGATGAAATTTAGTGGCATGAAGTAAGGAAGATGGAAATAATGGTGGCAGGCAATTTCAAAACACACTATCAGTGGCGATGGGTTTCATTTTGACAGTTCAACAACATTCATTGCGTTATTTATGTTGTTAACAGACACATTTTTCGAATATATGAAGCAATGGATTAGCAATACTATAAGGGAAAGAACTTACGAACCTAAATCATGCTGTATAGATGTTTTAGGTTAGTAAGTTCTTCCCCTTTTATAGTTGCATGTAAATCATAGTGGTAATAAAAACAGCAGTTGAACGAACGCGTAGAAAATATTTGATTTGAAATATTTTATTGGCAAAAATAAAAATCGTGTAAGTATGGTTGTACTCGTAAAACGAGCAGTTTGTAAGTTAAACTCAGTCATAACTTGAAGACGTTTTGTAGATACGTGTGTGATTTTGTTAAAATATGAAGTAGTACATAGATAGATTTAGTTTTGAATCGAAGCATGGTTCATCTTTTGGTCAAAGATTTAAATTGTTAGATTCGCCCTACCGCATCAAAAGATGGTCACGTTTTTGCTTCGTTTGGATACGTCTGACACACACGATATCGCAGTCGCCGTGGAAACGACATCATCTTCTGCCTATGCCTTTTCCCAACTATGGAAACGACATATACGGGTAATTTATGTGTGAGCTCACTCTTTTTTTTAGCATGGACACGTTCTGCGCGACATATTATTATGTACGGTGAGGGTATATCTAACGATTTAAATATTTGCTTTTAATAGCTAAAAGGAAAAATTATAAAGTTAATGCTTTGGCATTTCTAAATTTTGCACAGAATAATTGGACCCTTTACTGTAATTATGTAGGTTTAAGGCCTGTATTTTCAATGTTCAATAATTATCTATTAGACAGTTACTAAAAATGTGCGGTTACTAGGAACAGTTCCAGTCTCCGACCGATTGGTGCCTTGTGTACGCGATACAGCGTCACCGAACGATTGGAGCTTTGTGTACGCAATTCAGCGACACTGACCGATTGGAGCCGAGTATATCCGATTCAGCGTCACCGACCGATTGGAGCCGAGTATACCCAATTCAGCGTCACCGACCGATTGGAGCCTTTGTATACGCAATTCAGCGTCACCGACCGATTGGAGCCTTTGTATACGCGATGCAGCGACACCGACCGATTGGAGCCGAGTATACCCGATTCAGCGTCACCGACCGATTGGAGCCTTTGTATACGCGATTCAGCGTCACCGACCGATTGGAGCCTTGTGTACGCGATTTAGCGGCACCGACCGATTGGAGCCGAGTATACCCGATTTAGCGTCACCGACGCGAGCAAGACTTTCGTTCACTATTCAGAAAGAGCGCAAAATACTCCTAAAGAAGTATTCACTTCAGAAGTTCAATAAAAGGATTGATTACTATATTATTTTGATATAGACGCTAAGATACTCAACCCCTGTTTATCCCTTATTCACGTTACGCTCAAGAAAAGGATACGGGTAGTTTTATATAAGCTGGAAAATTCCTGTAGTGTTTATGTTCACCGCGCCAGACAAAATAAGCATGAATTGTTAACAGCAGTTTACTGTCGGCTTTGTCTAGCAGCGGTTTTCAGTATCTTATTGGAAACTTTTCAGCCAAACAGCCATCCAGTAGAGGGAGAGGGAGGGAGACGGTCTTTGACCAAGGATAATTTTTACTGTAATTGTTTTTTTCTGTAGGTACTCTTTATAACAGGCAAATTAAACTTGGCATTACTGTTAGATCACTCTTAGCCTGCATTGCTGGGTTTACAGTAAACGCCAATCTATATACTCCTTTAGGTCACATACACACAGAGCGCATATTCGGCCGCCGACTGATTTTTTTATGTGTCAAGGCACTTATCTTTGCCGGGTCAGCGAGATTGTCCGAAAGGGTTTACCGCTGGCCCAGAACATAAAGGGCTAAGGAAGGAACACGAGTGGGTCTTGATCAGTAAGAGTCTGACCAAAGAGGTTATATCGTCGTTGAGTCTGACACTCCCTTCCGCTCCACCAATCCACAAAAAAAAAGGCACATAACTTCTTTCAGAGCAGTCCGTTTTTAAAGAATTTTTGAAGTGAAAACTTCTTTAGGCGCGTTGGGCATTGAACTCGCGACACTGTTACCGACACCGCGCTACATTCGGATGTGTTCGGCTGTCCTTGGGATGTACTCGGTTTTAAATCCGATATGTCAGTGAGTGCTGGCAAAGTATTCTGTTTGTGTTTGTTTTCACTTCTGTCGGCACTCCCGGAGTGCCATTGTTTCTTTTTTCATACATATTGTAGGTACTGGGCGCTCACAGTCGGTGACCATCTAGATGCTTTGGTGTGAACACGTGCTTATAGCCCAGTTTATTCTCTCCAGCTGAAGGACAAGAAAGCAGTAACGTTTTTGGTGATTGTTTTACTTTGCCATCCAAAACCCCTCTTTTGTTCAAAGTTAAATAATAAGTATGGTAAATTTTCTTATATAACGTCAATAAAGACCTACATTCACTCCAGGCCTCTTCTAATATAAGACTGTTTCCGTTTGAGAGCTCATAAAATACATTTGTATGGCTTCGAGCGTAGCTGGTGTAGTATCAAGGGGAATTTTGATTGCCTAAGCTTTAATTTCGTCTTGTGTTGCCTATTAAAAGTTATACTGTTGGTTTAAGAACGTTAATAGGTATCGCTTGCATGTGTTCAAAATATCCCGTTGAATACAAAAGTTTGGTTATGCGGTTTTAACCATTATGTTGCACAGTTTACCGGTCATAATTGCTTAAATCTGGAATGACCGACTTACCAGGAGCCAGTTTTTTTTTTTTTTTGAAACGCTTAAATATTTTTGCTTTGTCCCAATAGTTTCCATTCTTTAGAAAAAGGGGATCACTTTTTTATAGTCCCATAAAAACTGCACGAAACAAATTGTGGTATTCGATAGTTCTACTTTTATGTGACAGCTCAGTTCTGCAGTTACACGTGCGACTTCCGAACGATAAAATTCTCGAAAGATCTAAAGATGTACCTATGTTGAAATATAAACTTAAAACATCCAAGGCTTTGCCGTAAGGCCTACCTTTAGGCCAATCTGAGTCAATAAAGTTTAGATTGGCCTAAAATAAAGTATTCATACGATTAAAACAAAAATGAAGTATGAAACTGCCATGGAGATCAGACCAGAATGAGAAAGTTTATAGTGGATAAGACAGAGATTAAAACAGAAGAATAACTAGCAGGGGATCCAGAAGGATGGGATGGAGGGGTGGTTCAGGGGATCAGACCGGAATAACTCTCATCATCTCCTAGCCTTTTCCGTTGGGGTCGGCTTCCAGTCTATTCTGATGTAGCTGAATACCAGTATTTTACATGGAGCGAGTTATTGGATAATACGATACCTCTTGGTTGTCAGACTTTCGGGCTTCTGACGACCCGTAACGACTGTTAAAGATCCACGAAATACAGCCGGGACTAACGGCTTTACGTGCACATAAGTTTCGATACCGTGGGAATATCGGGATAAAAAGTAGCCTCAATGTAATTCAGGGTGTCAGCTACCTCTACACCAAATTTTATCCAAATTGGTCCAGCCGTTTGAGCGTGAAGAAGTAACAAACATATAAACACACACAGACACACACTCACAAACTTTCGCCTTTATAATATTAGTGTGATTGTTTTTAGATATCGATACAAATTACGTCTCTGAAGTTTACACAAAAAAAAGGTTTTTTTAAATTGATATTTCAAGTAAATCCATTAACTCACTTCTCCGGACTGTTACTGAGAAAATTCAGATGGAAAAACCCAATGACACTTTTTCCGACCCGGGAATCTAACCCAGGACCTCATCAGCATTAGTGCTTGCGACCACTAGACCAACGAGACAGTCAAGTTTGTAAGAGTCAATCAATCAACTCAGCCTATCGCAGTCCACTGCTGGACATAGGCCTCTCCCAGACTGCGCCACAGCACCCTGTCCTCCGCCTTCCGCATCCAGTCTACCCCAGCCACCTTCTTTAGGTCGTCCGTCCATCTAGCTGGGGGGCGTCCCACACTACGCTTGCCGATACGCGGTCTCCACTCCAGGACTCGTCTGCTCCACCGGCCATCGGTCCTTCGACAGACATGGCCAGCCCACTGCCACTTCAGTTTGCTTACTCTGCAAGCTATGTCGGTAACTCCGGTTCTTTTCCGGATAATTTCATTCCTGATTTTATCCTTCAAAGATACTCCGAGCATAGCTCGCTCCATAGCGCATAGTTTGTAAGAGTAATTTATTAAAAATATACCAAGAAAAAGTATATAAGGATAATATGCGGCGGTAAATAAAAATATTATGTGTTTCCCGGTAATTATTTGGAGAGCTTGCGGAAGCGAATACCAATTTGCCGCTGTAAGTGTCTTATGCTATCTGATTTCATAGTAAAATGCACTTTACTATACTTACTGTTACTTACATAATATGATTCCTTTTCCTAGAAATAGTTTAAAACAAGAAATGACAAAAAAATAAAGTTAAAAATATAAACTCGACCTCTTCTTTTACGTGTCTTCTTGATGGATGTGCTAATTAAGCCCTTTCATTTGATACTCACCATCCCAAAATATTTATTTTTTAATTTTTTACTCTATGTCCCCTAGAGGGCACCGCATTCGTCACGTGACGTCACGTAGCCTATAACCAGCGCACGGTCAAGACGCTTCTAACGATACCTCATTTGACAAATATTTAAAAGTACTTTTGAAGTTATGAGGGAACAGATGAACATACATACATAGGTACATACCGGTCAAAATCATAACCCTCCTTTTTGTTTAGCCGTAGTCGGGTAAAAATAGTTACAACTTCTGGGTAAAGAACTCTTTTCTACTGGAGTAGAAACGAGCATTGACAGTGATCTAAATCCTGTAAGTCGCTGAAATCTAACTGCACGTACTACACACACACCCTATTACAAGTTTACTTGTTTTCACAAGTTTTTTTAAAAACATGGCATGTGTAACCCCGCGTCCTAAACAATAGCGTCATTCACACGACACTTTTGGTATACGATCGTCGCGTTCATGAACCGGAACCAGAACGCGTGGTCACGCCGAAAGAGGGCCGGTTCCGGATATCCTAACAAAAACTGACATGTGAACGCGACGATTGCTTGGGTTAGGACGTGGCCATAAACACTTATCATTCATGTATTGCCGTTGCTCCAGACATGTATAGCTAACGTGACCATTCGTCCCGCTTAGGGCGGGACAGTCCCGCTTTCAGGCTATAGGCAGGCCAGAGCAAAAATATCCCGCTTTTATAAAGGGACCAAACGATATTCAATTCAATTCAATTTATTCATGAACAATTTACATTGTATCTGAATATGAAAATATATAAGACAGCACAAAACATACGTAGTCGACAAATTTTAATTACAAAGACTAACATCGACAAAACATGTGTTAAGCTCCGTATTTTATTAAGTAGTAAAATTAGTTTTTTTTTTTGTTTAATTCCGCAAGCGTCCCGCTCTGACAAAAAAAAAATAATCACGTTATGTACCGTTAACTATTTAGTTCACCTTTAGTTTTGACATTTTTTACCAGTTTTCTACAAGTATTCTTTACAATTTCTAGACTACATGTTGTATACCTTGGTGTAAAAGCATCCATAATCAGCCTATAATGTCCCACTGCTGGGACACAGGCCTCCTCTCGGTGAAAGGGAGTGGGCCGTAATCCACCACGCGGGCCCAGTGCGGATTGGCAGATGTCACATGTCTTCGAATTTTTGGTTCTAGGACATGCCGGTTTCCTCACGATGTTTTCCTTCACCGTTTTGAGAACAGTGGTGATGAAATAATTTACACAAAGTAAAGCGCCTGTCTGGGTTCGAACCTACGACCTACAACACGTAAGTCGCGGCCGTTACCACTTGGCCACCACTGCTCTCAATGTAAAAGCATAATAAGGCTTTAATATTGCTATTGCTGGGTCACAGGCCTCCTATCTGTGAGAGAGACTGGATAGTAATCCACCACGAGGGCCCAGAACGGTTATGTTGATGTCAAATGTCTTCGAACGTTTGATTTTCCTTCACTTTTTTGAGAGCAGGGGACCTAAAAAGGCTACTTTGGCAGAGTCATAAAAGGATAACATAATGGACAGTTAACCGTTAAGTTAATCGTATCAAATCCCATTGTTGAAGCATTTTTCAGGTTTTTTTTTTGTCTGTGCTAAAATACCAGTCAATCCGATCCAAATCCAATACCAATCTCTTTGATTATACCTACGTAGTGCAGCGAAAAAAAGAAAAACACGGACTGTCTTCGCCCTATTACGATTCTTAATGTTATCCTTTTATGACTTTCCAAAGTGGCCTTTTTAGGCCCCCAGGGGTGATGAAAATAAATACTTAAAAAAAAGTGCCTGTCTGAGTTCTTACTCACGACCTACAACTCGTAGGTGTAAACGCGGGGTAAGATTAATTTAGACAATACCAAGTACTTCACAAAGGTCAAAAGAGAAAGGTTAGTAAGTAATTAGGTACATTTCAGGTGTACGTGACCTGAACACGTTCACTACAAAGCTGTAGGCACAGACAAAACTTTCCATATGCCACACAAAAAATACCTCTACTAGTCAATTCTTAGAAATCACCCAGCTTGTTATGAAAACATTTTGTCCAACTACCGAAACGACATCAAAAGGAAATTCTCACAATGCTTTCGCCCATATTTCTTCATGTACCTACTCTACTTTATTGACTTCTAACAATTCCATTGAGCGATCAATTTTAATAACGTAAGAATACGGGGTGGGACGCCATCCTGAAATCGCTACACGTACGTAAGTGTAAACGAATAAATTGTATGTTCCTATTTCGCAAGTCACCGAATCCGTTTACAGATTCCACTAGAATCCAACTATACACCACTTTCTTGATTAATCTTCAATCCATTGCGATTTTTGTTGGCGCTAAAATTTAATGTACCTATACTTAGCACGCAATGGAATCAGAAATAGGGTTGGTTGTTTTGTGTCGCTTTGTGTCGTGGTAGATAAGTTTCTTTGAGGCACCAAAATAAAGTCCAGCTAAATATACAAGCAGGAAGAAACGTGATTTTGTACTAAGGTTACTTGATATTGGAATTTTCTAATACAAAGCATTGACAGGTAAACTAAAAAACGGCAAATTTAAAAGTTGCAGAGCTTGCTGACTTAATAAAGGAATTTATATATTTAAAAGGCTGTTTTAAACTCAGGTGAGCCATAATCTGTTACTGTTAGCCTGAATCATCCCACTGCTGGGAAAAGGTCTCTGCTCATGACTTCCAGCTCTTTCGATCCAGGGTTAAAGTGGACCACTTTTTTGTTTTTTTTTTTTTTTTCTTTTTTTTTTTTACAAAAACTGGTCGTTTGTTTTGTACAGCTCGTCCCGCCATCTTCTACGGGGTTTGCCGCGACGCCTTCTGGCTATGTCAGGGCTCCATGTTGTGGTTATTTTGGCCCACAGCTTATTGGATACGGCAGACGTGGCCATCCCAGTCCCACTTCAGCTTAGCGACTTTTTGAGCAACGTCAGTAATCTGTGTTTTGGAGCGCAGTGTGGTGCGAATATGGTCTGTCAATTTGACGCCTAGAATACTGCGCTAAATTGCACATTGGCAAACCTTGAGTTTGGACTTTTGAATATTAGTCAAAGACCAAATCTGGGATCCATAGGTCAGAATGGGAAGGATGCACATGTCCATAATTTTTCGCTTTAGTGTCAAAGGCAGATGGACCAGAAGCGTTTTCCAGTAATCTTAATACAAAGTCGTTACACCATTTATAAATCAAGAACGGCTGCACCGATTCTTATGATCTTTGATTTCTTGGATTTGTCTGCGCCCCGAATAGCGAAATAACGGTTAAAACATGGAAAAAAAATCACAAAAAAAAAGAAGTTAATGCATTTTTTCATACATTTTGTACGGAACGGCTTTTTTGATGATATCTCGAGAACGGATTGACTGGTTTCATTTATTGATTCAAGAGGCGGTACGAAGTTCGCCAGGTCCTAGCTGACCTGGCGAACTTCGTACCGCTTATGATAAATTACTCCATTATTTTTATGAGTATGAATTTTTTTTATCTATTTCATTTTATAGCTCGTTGTGTTAAAATACAAGACCTTTACGAACATCAAAAGGTCCCTAAGGACAAACGAAGCTTATTCTGTACATCTACTAATGGAAATTGTTATTACGTTTACTTAATGGTGTACTGTACGTAATATTTGATCGATTTTTAGATTGGAGCCGAGATACAAGAACTTATTTACGTTGACAACCCTAGACGATGTGAGAACATAATTATTTTGAGCCTTATTCTTTAAGGATAAGGACTGCTTGAGACGTAGGGTTGTCAGTAAGAGAGGTGGGAGGGTAAATTAAGTTTGCAAAGCACAGAGTCAAGGCTAACATTTATTTGCAAATAATTTCCGACCGCGTGAGGCGTCGGTCGTCATTAAAATTTGGCATCGTGCCGAAGTCAGTTCGGAGTTGCTCATTTTCTCATGTCAATAGTTCATGCCTCACAGCTTCTGTGTTATTACGTGACTTTGTTCGCGCAAAATGTTTTTGTAAGAGCTATTGTGTTCAGCACTTGTAAGTTTTATGCTTATAAAGCGGCAAATTGTTTTTGTTTGTTCAATGAATGTGTAGTTGGTTTGGTTATTTTTGGATAATTATTTTAATGAGTTTTGTTTAACCAACATTAAATTAATATTATTACCATCTAGTCTAATATATAATTAATTTTGTCTATACGTAATTAAAAATACCAACAGTCTTAAAATAATAATAATGAGATTCAAAAGAGCAAACGTGCTCGTAGGAAAGAACTATTCCAGTAAGATGCTGCAGTTATCTTGACCGTACTTCCGGGATTGTCCTCATAGCCGTGCAATACTACTCCAATCCTCATAAGCACCTCTGGACATGTTACCCCCTTATCGTTACGACACTATGTGCTAGCCCACCGTAGGCGCGGGCCTGTGGGCGGAGAGTAATGTGTAGCTCAACGTCCGATCAGGACCAGGCCCGTGCCGGACGGCGCGTACGTGTTCCACGCGCGCCTCAAAGAGATGTCAGTATCGAGGACGGGCTCCATTAGGGCCGAAGCCTGCCGGGTCAGCGGGATTGTCCGAAAGGGTTACCGCTGGCTCGAAACATAAAGGGCTAAGGAAGGAAGTAAGAGTCTGACATTCCCTTCCGCTCCACCCAGAGCTGGAGGGGTCATTTGATTTTCGGACCCTCAAAAAAAAAAAAAGCGGGGCCTATAATTATATGGTTTTTCCATAGTCCTAAATAACCAGTTCAGTTTAGCCACCCAAACCCATAATCCAATATCTTTGTTTCCCTATCCTGCAATAGTCCTACACCAACCGGGGATTGTCTTTGGGTGCACTTGCATAGTGCGAACTTGGTTATTCGTCGGTTGGTGCCTCATAGTTTTAAAACCGCCTCACCCCGACCATAAATTGTAAAGAAAACGAGCACGGCATGGGGAAAAAGTCTTCCTAGCGAACAAACAATATTTATATTCACCACCATCTCTCCATTCGTATATCTATTCCAATAAATTCTAAATGTTCGTAATAGCAGACATGGCGATGGGCACCTCCATTTGTCATGGACAACTACCAGGGAAGCATAAATCTATCGAGTGTCTTGATTCGGGCGATGTTCGGCATTTGGGTTCTACTACCAGCGTATTCTGATAGTCTAGTACATTACCTTCCTCAAAGTGACCCAAGGTCTTCTTTTTAATTTTTACTATAGTACTACCTTACTTTAGTATGGCTATAAATCTTGCACAGGATTCACACCAGCGGTGTATTTGGGACACACTAGATTCTGGGACGTCGCAACGTAATTTATCAATATGCGCACGAGGTGCGAAAAAGATTTTTTTGTCATTTATCAACTGGCGACTACTCTATTTTTTACTTGTATCCTGAGTTTTCTACGGTAACTGTAAACTGAAACAAGAATGTATCTAGGTACGAGCTTGGTGACGTCAATATTTTGGTACAGGGCTGTCTAAAACATAATACACCTATACACCTAAATTATGAAGAATTATTATGATATGTAAGTTTTAAATATGGTATACTTCTTTGATTGAAGAAAGGAATTGTGTTTAAATAATAACAGCCGCAGAAGTCGATCTTCAAGGTTAAGCAATGCTTACCGAGGTCGTTCCGTGGACGTGCCTCAGAAAGCAAGTTAAGCCGTTGGTCCCGGCTGTCATGTGTAGATCTTTGACAGTCGTTACGGGTAATCAGAAGCTGGAAAGTCTTGACTACCAGTCTTGCCAAGGGGTAATGTATTACCCAGTAGCTTGTGGAGGTCATAATGGTATTCAGCTGCATCCGGTTAGACTGAAAACCGACCCCCAACATAGTTGGGAAAGGCTAGGCAATAAATTTTCGCCATGGCATGGCATGGTGAAAATTGATTTGTCCAAAGTATTTCTAATTGAGATAACAGGAAGTCAGTAAATTAATCCCACAAAATATATTTGCATTATCCATTATGTAATGGTTTAGTATATAATTTGAAAGCCGCATTTTCTACACGAATCTTGATTTATAGCGACACGAACCCTTCCTTTCCTTATAATTAGGAGAAAACCGACACTTACCACTACCACGAACCCTTCTAAAATATTATTCAGATTAAAGTCTTCGCAAGTATTAAGACTGTTTATTTTGAAGGATCATGTTACAATATTTCCTTCCCATTTTTTAGAACATTAAAAAAGAGAGACATACAGGATACAGTGCGTAGTACAGCTCGCAACCGGCGTGTGTGTATAAATGACAGATGTCAGGAGAGCGCGCCAACGACTGGACCACAGATAACATTTGTTTTTTTTTATTATGAAGGCTTTCATCTTTAAGTGCGAGTTGTGCACGAGTGTAAACTAATAACCAGAGGGGCAATTCTCGTAATTTTAAGAACGTTCACAGTCTGATCTCAGTCGCAATCTGTCAAAAATACCTCTCTAATTTCCCTACATTTTTGACAAGTTTTTGACATTGACTATCGCTGAGATGAGATTGCGACTAGATTTTGGACAGTTTTAATTACGGGAATTGACCTTGAGATGTGAAAACAAGAAACGAAATAAAAGAAACGAAGCAAAAGGTTATGTAATAATCCTAGCAGGTGGAGTTCTGTAGTTTCTGCCTACCGCTATGGGAAGAAGGCGTGCATTTATGTAATCTGCATTCGCGATTTATTTGCCAAAAATGTGAACAAATATAAATTTATGGAAAAATTACTTAAAATCCTACACTGCATTCGTGATTTATTTGGCAAAAATGTACACAAATGTGAGTTTGAACTTCTAACATATAAATAACTTTTTCAATAGTGCTAGTCGCTCTAAAATCAACTTAAATACCATTAAAATAAAGTTGATATTTATTTAATTTTAAATAATATTAATTTGACATATGTATTATGTTTTATTAAACTATATGTACGTATGTATGTGTAAAAAATAGAGAAAATTAAAGCCCTCATTTGGTTTTCAGTACGAGTGCGCAGCATTATTTACTATAAATATACTACTATATCTCTGTGTCAAATATTCTTCTTTCTTTCTTTTCTTTTTACTAGGTACAGACGCCAGAACATCAAGCTAATACAATCTGTCAAATGTCTTTAATTGATTTTCAACTTTGCTAAAACATAAGGTTCAAAGTTGATTAGGAAAATTTGACAGTTTCGGGTAGCTTGATGTGCCGTCTGTACATTTTTTTCATTTTATATTTGTGTGCTGGTATTAAAAAAAAAATCATTATAAACATCTCAATTTCTTGAACGTTTTTCCGCAAGTTAATTAAAAGTACCTAAGCTACATTTTCAAAGTCTTGTTCTTGACAGTCCACAAAATTGGGTTTCGGAACACATTTATGAAAATTACTATGTAGATTCTGAATTCACATGGCAACGTAGAAGGACGAAATTGTTGTACGATTTTTCTTACTAAGGTATTTTGTGTACACAAAAATTTCACATAGCAGTGTCACTAAGAGGAAAATTTCGTCGTAAAAGTTTAAAAGTCTGTAATTTCGAAACTAATTCTGTTCTACATCGTGATTAAACGTGATGTCGATCAACTTCATAGTAGCGGTCGCAGACAACAACATTTTTAAGTAATTACTGGCAAAACGAACACGCCTTAATGTAAAAGCAAATAAAATAAAGCAGAAACTGAGCCATCGAGTTTTCGTTTCGTGTTATTTTCATGTAAACTGACGTTATTAAGACAGAAAGCAACTATGACAAAAATACTGTATACAGTTATTTTCGCTTTGCCGGTTACCCAATTATATTCTACTCCATATTCCTCGTAATACACCTGCGGGAGCTAAAAATAAAAGCATTTTTAGGCTCCAAATAACGCTCAAAAAAAGTGAAATATGAAATTGCCGACTGTCCTTCCAGGGTTTGAAAAAAGGTCAAAATGGAGCCTTTCCTAAAATGAGAATATATAAAACTGCCAAAATTTTGTGCCGTTCACATGGTTTTAGTAGATGAAAACAGCATGCGGACTGCTCATCATGGAGTCCCACTCTTTGTACGAATCAACAAGCATATTTCCCCTGGCGATGCCGCATGCATGGCTGGCCGCACATTTTGTTAGTGCCTGTCAAAATTGTACACGCTAATGTCGTCGCTGCGGTGTAGGAATAGTGTTGGTAATTGCGTACGCAATTTCGGTTACACAGGGCCGCAAGTGGGTGAGATTAAGAATATTTTTTAATATAAGGATCTGAGTAGGACTTTTTTATTCTTGGAATAAAATTGATAAAGATAATAAGATAACAGATAATGAGATCAGTGGCGGCCCAGTGGTAACGGCCCCGACTTACGAGGTGTAGTTCGTAGGTTCGAACCCAGGCTTTAATTTGTGTAAATAATTTCATCACCACTGCTCTCAAAACGGTGAAGGAAAACATCGTAAGGAAACCGGTCTTAGAGCCAAAAAGACATGTGACATCTATCAACTCGCACTGGGCCTCTGTAATAGATTACAGCCTACTCCCGCTCGAAAAGAGGCCTGCGGGAACATTATAGGCTGATTATGCATTAAGATCACAATGAAGCCAAAGATTGAATGTATTTGGAAAGCAAGGCAAAAATGGACAACAGAATGTATGATTTGGATGGATTTTAAATTTTCCATAGAAAAGAGATTTCCAGTTATCTTTTTTTAACTAAGACATTTCGAAAATGTTCTTTACTAACTTTTTAGACCTTTGTATCCTGCTTATGCGTATGAAGTTTCATTAAAATCGGTTCATTAATTTCGAAAAATAAGGGCTTGAAAGTTTGTATGAAATGCCGTACGGCGTAAACGCTCTTAAGACAAATGAAACTAGCATCTCTAACATTTAAGTCGTCCCACCCAATTTGTGCTAGAATTATAGCATCCCCAGCACAGAAGTTAGAGACAAGCTCCAAACGCTATCCAATGCCGTTTGTCACAACTAAAGGATTTATGTTTCCTTGAACCTTGAGGTGGACGAATTTGTTCTACTTCCAAATGCTGCACGTTTCTTGTGATCGTTGTTTGTGTTTCTTAATTAATTTTGTTATGTTAACCTTCCTATTTACAAATTAAATATTTTACTGATATCTATTCTTTGGCAATGGAGAGGGCTATGCTTGGAGTTTCCCTGCGTGATCGAATCAGGAATGAGGACATCCGCAGGAAAACCAAGGTAACCAACATAGTCCGAAGAATTTTATTTATTTTATTTTATTGAATCAAACTGCCAAACTACAAGAACAAGAATTGCCAAACTTAAGTGGCAGTGGGCAGGGCACATTGCTCGCAGAACAGATGGCCGATGGGGCAGAAAGGTTCTGGAGTGGCGACCGCGTACCGGAAGACGTAGCGTTGGAAGGCCTCCCACAAGGTGGTCCGACGACCTTGTGAAGGCCGCAGAAACCCCTTGGATGCGAGAAGCGCAGAATCGGTCGAAGTGGAGGTGCTTGGGGGAGGCCTATGTCCAGCAGTGGACATCTCTCGGCTGAAATGATTATGATGAACCTTGGGGTGGACGAATTTGTTCTACTTCTGTTGACTGTTGTTGTGTTTCATACTTAATTTTGTTAAGTTAACCTTCCTATTTACAAATTAAATATTTTACAGTCATGTATTCTTTGTACCCAACTGTTGTTATTTAAATTTTTGGGAGGTTTAAACTACTCTGTCTAGTGGTCGCAAATGCTACTGCTGATTATGAGCTCCTAGGATCGATTACGGCTTATTCCGTTTATCCACCCTAAAACAGCCACCTTAAGGTGGATACTCGGAAACGCATGTCCGAGAATCCACCCTAAGCCTATAAATTTCGTTTATCCAACCAGGCCTAGGGTGGACTCTCGCTGCTGACATCTCTTTGAGGCGCGCGTGGAACACGTACGCGCCATCCGGCACGGGCCTGGTCCTGATCGGACGGTGAGCTACCCATTACTCTCCGCCCGCAGGCCCGCGCGTACGGTGGCCAGGAGTCGTCCCGTGGCTCCCGACGCCCGGAGCGTCTCCCGCGGCGGCTGGGACGGGAGGCTCTCTCCTCTCTCTCAATAGGCTTGCCTCCTATTACATGGGACTTTAATATAACTGGCGAAATGTGGGTGTATTTTAGGTACACCTCTGCCTAATCCCTTAGGGGTTTATAGGCGTCGTGTCCTAATGTTATTTTTCTCAAGTCCCCCAACTTTCATCAACACGATTACAACGAAACAAAAACGGTTTTTTTTTTGTTTGAGTTGATAAAGAAACTGATAGAATATTCTAGCCTATTATGTAACTTAGTAACAGCGAAATAGCGAAAAAAGAATCAGCTGTTACCTACATTTTGACGAGTTATGCGAACGTAAATGTAGGGAACAACTGTTTTTTTTTTTTCGCGATTTCATGTTTGGTACCGTAGTAAAAGTTGTTCATACTGATGAGTACAGTACCCCCTTAAGAGGTTATCCATAGATTACGGGACACCCGTATAATGAAGTGAACAACAGGTGCTCAACTCCACGAAAAGACATCACAAATGCACTACTACTACTTAAGGGGTTTACAGGACCTAAACGCTAAAAACGCAAGTTTTAGAAACAATAAAAGTATATGATCGACTTCAGTAAACAAAATCAGAAAAATATATGAAATTCTTCAGGACATATGCTAGGTAGATAGTGTGTTGAAAACATAATACAACTAATATCAAATTACTTAAGTTCTATTCTACGATATAGATTCTAAATATACTTAATTATTCTACTATAGAAAAAAATCATGAGGATACCTCTAAAAACTTTATTTTTACAATAAAATCATACTAATATACATAAAATCATTATGATTTTTTGTCAGATTATTCTACAAGCAACATATTAAAGAACTAGTGTTTTAATTTTTTAATCCAAACAATAGATTTTTTGTAAATAGATAATTGCTTCATATTTTGTAATAAATTACCAGGGTTGTGTCATGGCCTGTGTCCCAGCAGTGGGAACATTATAGGCTGGTTATGGTGGTGGTTGTGTCATTGCGCTTCTCTTTCTTTTCTATGCAGTCCGACATAGACAGCGCTTTAGGTCATGTAGTCGCCTTTTGTTCCACTATTTATGCAGTAGACTGCTCCGCCAGGAAAAAGGATTCTAGAAATAAAAGACGATCTCTCCCTTGGTATTTGTGGTCTTTTAAGTAAAATACAATTATTTGATGATTCCTTGTTTACTTGGTGCAAAAGTTTTTACTTTATTTATAAAAATAATAAATACGGGTTGTCTTAACTAATATTGTAAAAGAGAAAGATTTGTATGTTTGTTTGTTACGCTATCACGCTAAGACACGCGTCAATGACAGAGACAATGCAGCCGTCTGCAACTCTGCCGTTGATGCGCGTTGCTCGTGTGTATGCACACTATAACAACTAAACGGATTTGGCACATAAGTAGACATGACTTAGATTATGACATAGGATATTTTCAGCTTTTTATCCCGATATTCCCACGAAATCGAGACTTACGGTGCGCAGGTAATATTGCATAAAAAGCATATTATTATTACCTTACAGGTACAGTCAACAAAAGAGATAGGTATGCAGGATCGTCGGAAATAGTTGAAGTTTAGTAAGAAACCGATGGATGTTGCCGACTGAAATTTTATTTGATAAATGAGCTGTGTGTTTTCCATTAATTAAATTTTATTTGAGAACATCCATCGGTTTCCTTCTAAACTTCAACTATATCCGACGATCCTGCATACTTATCTCTTTTGCTGACTGTACATCAATCTGTATCTGGCAAACCCTTCGGTGATTATAGGTGTCATGTTTTGATAAGTTATTAACTATAATTTTTGTTAAAGTGCATTAGGCTAACCATCATCTCGACATCTAAGTTATTTTTAGGGTTCCGTCCCTCAAACAGAAAAACCTTGTAAGATCACTTCGTTGTCCGTCCGTCTGTCAAGACCCTTTTTCTCAGGAACGCGTGGAGTTATATCAAACTTGAAATTAACATCAAATACTCGGCCTGCAATCCCTTGAAGCAGTGAAAAAATCAAACTTCTAAGTCAACGAACTCAAAAGATACGGGCGTTTACTTCGTACATAAGAATAATTACTTAATGTATTATGTACTAAAACCTTCCTGAAAGTATTTAGATTATCAAAATTGCTTCATTAGTTTTTGAGAAAATCGCGGACATACAAACATACTTACATACATACGGTTCGAACAAAGAACCTCCTTTTTTGAAGTCGGTTAAAAAGTTACTCCTGATTAATAACTACACTACAGCTTGAACCCTGAAAAATGACGTCATAGATAACCACAACCTCGATAAAATCGTCATATGAACCTCCAATTTATCTTACTGAACACAGAACTCCCCAGAGACATCGATCAATCTTAGACTTTGCCGGTTCTGTCCCAACCGACATCTTAAAACGCTCCATTTTTATCGTTCATGAATCCTGTGGCATATAAAGTGTTGCTACTCATCTTCATGATTTAATTCCTCAGTCTCCTCTTACAACGCCCAAGGGATCTTATCGTGATATTTGTTCCCAGCCAAGACTGCATAGTACAGAAAAAAAGGTACAAGGAAATACAATTGTTCCCCCGATACAGTTCCCGTCTCCTGGTAAAATACGGCCCTGTTCTACAACATCTGTATAAGCGAAGCAAATGTACTGACATTGTTTATTTTGCCGACGTCGCACCACTACCGACGGATCCAGTGACAAAATGACGGAAATAATTAAAATTGAGACCTCGAAAAACAGTGTTGCCTAATTTCGTCTCAGTTCAATTGTTTTTCGCACAATTGTTATAATATATAACACGTGGTTCCGGTATTTGCCAGTAATTCGGGACTGCTTATTTTAGTTTTAATGGTTCGACTTATTTTTGGCATCCATTTGGGTGGTCTCTTGGGCTTTTGAAGGGAAAATGTTTTAAATTGACATCAGTTCTTAACTGTATCTATTTATATCACATTAAGGGTCAGGAGAATGAATAGTAAAACGTTTAACTTAGGTAATTTAACATTTTGTAGGATGTTATGTACAAATACAAATGAGAGATTCGTGATCAGAGGAGGCGACGCACAAAGACCAATGGAAAGCTGTGGAGCCTTTGCCCAACAGAGGGATAATACACAGGTTGACAAAATAAATAAAAATAAGTACAACTTTATTTAGAGTGAAAATAATATTAAATAATAAATTATTTTAATAGGTATAATGTTATAAATTAAAATTACATCTACAAAGTATTACACAAGAGATTTAAAATGTAATCACCTTATTAATATACGGTACGCTACAAAATGAGGTCACAAAGGTAGCTTATTATAATCCTGCTTTATTAAATCGGCTGCTCTCTCAGCAATCATAACGACGGGAGCATAAGTATTGCCACTTGTGATAGTCGGCATAACACTCGCGTCTACAACTCTAAGTCCATGTATGCCATGTACCTTCAAACGACTGTTGACGACAGAACAACTTATCCCCCCACCCATTCTAGCAGTGGAAACCGGGTGGAAAATTGTTGTTGCCATATTTACAGCAATACACTTCCAATAGTCAGTACTACCAAGTTCATAACCATCACAGGCAGCCAACGCGATCCTGTTCACTACTCCACGAATAGACTTAAAGTACGTCGTGTTGACGAGTTCAGCCACTCTTTTTAGTCCTACAGCTGTGAAATCTAAATCCCTCGAATCACTATAGTTATCATAGTATATAAGAGGGTGTTCATATGGATCATTTGAATTCAACGATATGTTTCCTCTAGAAAAAGGACGCAGTAAAATTTGACCAAACTCGATTAAAGATTTGTTAACACTTTGGTTCAATATTGAATCTTCTACGGATTTAACATATCTTAAAGCAAATGATTTTATACTTTCTTCGTTTCTACTGACTCCAATGACGATTTGAAAATCTGGAGACGAAGCATTAGGATCTGCGGAATAAAATCCAGCCACATCTTGATCACTGTAAGATGATAAGTATCCGTGACGATTATACAGATATTTTAGTGATTCAAAGTGTTTCGTTGCTTGATCAGTGTCCTCGAGTTTATCAGTAAAGAATAAAACAGAAATCCTAGTATGATCGTGTAAATTCTGTCCAACCATAGGTGAATCGATTACACTTTTAATATTCTTTGCTGCGAGATGTTCTTTAGGTCCTATACCAGATAACATGAGAAGCTGAGGAGTGCCTATAGAACCCGCACTGAGAATGACTTCACGTTTTGCTTTGAGTGTTAACCTGCTGCCATTGTAATCTACCTCGGCACCACACGCGTTTTTTCCATCGAAAATAATTTTAGTTACAAACGAATTCTTAACTATCTTTAAATTTTTCCTGTTTCGTGCTATAGGATTAAGGTATGCTACGGCCGTGCTCACCCTTTTACCTTCACTCGCCGTCGATATGAGTCTGCTAGAACCTAAATTATCAGCTGTATTTAAATCATCAACGTTTTTCATTCCAATTTCGTCCAAAGCAGACAGCAGATTTTCTACTAAAGTGGTATCTGAATAATTAAAAGTATTTACAATAAGAGGTCCATTATGCCCATAATGATTATAAACTGCGGGAATCTTTAAAAGAATGGGATCTCGTAAACTTTCAGCTTTTTTGAAATATTGCTTAACTATATCTGGATGCCATTCAATGTTTCCTTCGTTATACCAGGACTGGTAATCACTGGGATTTCCTTGAACATAAGCCATTACATTTATGCCGCTGCTGCCTCCAAGCATTTTACCTCTTGGCCATTTCACTTTTCCATCTTTGAGGGCCTGATTTGTTAACCCATTGTTTACCGTTGTATATTGCCAGTCAAATTTTGACCCGAATAGATTATTAGTCAGCATTGGTATCTGAGGAAGAGGTGTTTTTTATTATTTAAAGAGTTCGCACACACGCAATAATAACGGAAGTAGCTTGCAATAATATATAAATATCAACACTATAGGTATGTATTTTCGGTTTTACCAATTTTTTTTTTGATTGCTTACTTCACTTTCTATAGGAGGGTTTCCACCTGCTTCAAGTAGTAGTACACTCCAGTTTTCAATTTCACTCAGCCTGTTGGCCATTATACTACCAGCTGTTCCACCCCCCACGATTATAAAGTCGAATTCTTCAGAATCTGCGATCAAAAATATAAATTCAGGAATAAACATCGTTAAATTATTAAAATAACAAATTTTTTGTCGGTTATTATAAAAATTGCTGCGCCATACATTTTCACCGCGTCAGTATTGCACTTTTTTAAGAAACAACAGATTTTTTTTAATAACCGTGAAATAATTTAAACACGATATTGTCCAGAACCATATACTGAATCCATGGTAATTAATTTAATTTAAGAAATAAAGAAATAGTTTTAATTACATGTATGTGAAAAAGTGTCAGTAAAAAATTAAATATATTAATAGTTACAAAAAAAGGAGCTACGTCTGCCAACAAACTGTTTTGCAGTTTGGCGGAGGTAAATATAATATGTAAAAAATTGTTTCTGTGAATAAACACTTTTTCATTTTTTTTTTTTTTTTTTTTTTATAAAAGTATCAATCTTCTTCTTTTCTCATATCGGAACAAACTTTAAAATAGTAGCTAATGGCATTATAAAAATATCAATCCACTAAGAAATAATGGTGCTAACTAGGTATCTAGGGTTCCCAGATAACCAGATTTACATACGCAATAATGGGCCCCCGAAAACTGTCACTAGCACACTATGATAGTGACGTACCGACAAGGGGGCAACATATCTTGAGGTGCTTGAGGAGTGGAGTGGTATTCCACGGCTATTAAGACAATCACGTAATAATGGTCCAGATCCCTACCAGCATCATACGCATCATACTCCGAACATCCTTCTTCCGAACTCTTTTCCTCTTGTGAATCCCCACTCAAGCCGGCCAATAAAGGCAAGTAAGAGGTGGAATACTATTTATATTATTATTTCTTGGAATAGCTCGGACTAGCTCGAAAGTTTGTTTACACGAAACAAAAACCAAGCCAGCACTGGAACCGCCGCGGGAGACGCTCCGGGCGTCCGGAGCCGCGTGACGACTCCCGGCCACCGTAGGCGCGGGCCTGCGGGCGAAGAGTAATGGGTAGCTCATCGTCCGATCAGGACCAGGCCCATGCCGGACGGCGCGTACGTGTTCCAGGCGCGCCTCAAAGAGATATCAGCATAAATTGAGGGGCCCCTTAGGGCCGAAGCCTGCCGGGTCAGCGGGATTGTCCGAAAGGGTTACCGCTGGCATTATTTACAAAGTACCATTAAATTAGGCGTGAAAAATATGTAAAAAAAATGATAATAGACTTATGTCCTATTGTATGTATGTTTCTCACACATATTTAGTATTGAGATAAGGATCAATAATTAGAATTATTATCATCAAATCATTTTGAGACACTAAATAAAAAATAATGTTATAAAAAAATCTAAACAGCTAAATTAACCATTCATGAACATGCCCAGAACTCGTTTGCTTTGTAGAAATTCTGAATTATTATCTACTAATTTAAGAATCGTAGGTATTTTATTCGTTGGTAAGTATAGAGATAAGAAAAGGTACAGACCTTTACGAATATTTATCTTCAGCCAGTATCAATCCACATTCGTAAAAGCCTAGCTGTTAGGTAAAGATACCATTGTGCTAATTACACCCAGATCAAAAATCCAGATAAATATTTCCTGCAAACGCTTCTATATCAGCAACTTCATGGCAACTGGTGCTTTAAAATAGCAGGTTAAATGTACCTCCTGAGGACCTGGACAGAGTGGCAATTGCTTTCAAAGCATTTTACATTTCAACAGGATTGACATAAGCTTTTCAGTAGCTTAGACAAATCCATTTTTTACTTTCCCTTTATCCTTATCTCTGAAAAAATATCACTTTGTCTAAGCTCCCTGGATAGGATTTTGCTGCAATGTCTTCTACCTACAACCACAATGGCAGTTGGTGCGTTATAACAGCAAGCAATACCTAAATGTATGTCCAGCAGGGTAATTGCGTAACACACTATTTTTTTTTTTTTTTTTTTTCGGATGGGAAATCATCAAATGACCCCTCCCGCTCTGGGTGGAGCGGAAGGGAGTGTCAGACTCTTACTGACTAAAACCCACCCGTGTTCCTTCCTTAGCCCTTTATGTTCCGGGCCAGCGGTAACCCTTTCGGACAATCCCGCTGACCCGGCAGGCTTCGGCCCTATGGGGCCCCTCCTCGATGCTGACATCTCTTTGAGGCGCGCGTGGAACACGTACGCGCCGTCCGGCACGGGCCTGGTCCTGATCGGGCGGTGAGCTACACACACTATCAGTAGCAATGGGTTTCATTTTGACAGTTTAACAACATTCATTGCGTTATTTGCGTTGTTGAGCAGACACATTTTTTGAACATATGGAGCAATGGATTAGCAATTTGCTTCAAAATGATTCAGATTCCTATTGATAGTGTGTTACGCAATTAGGGTGCAGGGCAATTAGCCCGGCAACAATCTTGCTGGCTAACCAATGTTTGCCATGACAGGAGTTATTTGAGGATTGAGTTGGATGGCGGCGTACTTTTCGAGACGATTTTACTCAGCAGTGGACTTTAAAGGTTTGATGATAATGGTGAGCCTTTCACGAAAATATCACTTATAGTTTTTTTTTTTTTTTTTAAAACGTTGCCCCACACTAGGAATTTCTCCTGTATCGTGGGTGCGTTTACAAACATTTAAACTCACATACACAAACAGCCAGACCCGGAACAACTACTTGTAGGTCATACAAATATTTGTTCCGTGCGGGAATCGAACCCGTGACACGCAGCGCAGCAGTCAATCGCTTAACCACTGCGCCAACCGTGCCGTCTTAGTTCGTGCCAATAGTACGATAGAAGAAATTTACGAAGTCGAAATATGTGCATAGTTATACAGGGTGTGAGGAAGCATCGACGTGCAAACTGTTCCCATGATTTCAGTCCATGATGAAACGACGAAAAACTTTCAGTACGGGTGGATTCTAGAACTCACCCGTATTGTCTTTTTTTTGGTCGGTTACAAATAAATAATCAACTGATCCATACATTTTGGGCGTGTTGGTTAGGATTATACTTTTGTTTGATTCAGCTGGTTTAGAATCATAATTATCTCAGGATAATCATGATTCTATACCAGTAGAATAAAAAAAATCTGCTGTTTTATACAAAAGTACAATACCTAACACTGTTACCCCTTACACCGTGTATACTTAAATAATAATTGTTTTACATACCCTGTAATTCAGCTTCGGGTGGCCAGTCTTTATTCTGCAAAAGACATTGTGCTGTCGCGAAGAACTGTACAGCAGATATGAAAATGTTGGGAGCTTCACCCGTAGTCGGGGATATGCAAGTCTCGTTACTGCAAACAAAAATAATTATGATAAAACACACATAACGAAAGAAAGAAAAATGCGTAAACGCAACTTTTTTCTTTCTTTCTTTAATTTTTTTTTCTGTTGTAATGCCAACATTACAGCAAAATAAATACACATCTAGACTCTATAAACAGAAATGACGTATCATGCCTGATTACCCCGAAGGGTGAGACCCACAGTTATGTTTAAGTCCTATAAAATAAATTGAAATTGAAAATATTTATTTCAGACTTCAGATACTTCTAGCTATGTTAGAAAAATTTAAAATAATTATAATTTTCGACATGCATGAGCGACCAATGCCTCAGGATTTGGCTGTCCACTCTATCCGACACCACGCTCAGAAGTGTGTTGGTGCCACCCTTTACCCGAGACTACAGGGAGGCCGTTATTTTGCGATGCACCACCTGGAAGCCGTCCGTGCTGTGGTCGGCGAATATACCGGAGGCACTGGGAGCCCCAACAAACCCCTGTATACGTTGTTATAATAAACCATGGACTGATGACACTGACACGGACCTCAACCATCGCTTTCCATCGGGCATGATCGAGGTTGACCCATTCGCAATAAAAAATAAAAGAAAATCACTATCTTTTAAATTAAATGTAGAAATAATCACTTACCTGAACATTTTTATGTGATCTACCTTTCTTACAAAGTTTTTTTTATATAAAAATAACTTCACACTAATTTATTTCTGCAATTAAAACTAAATTTTTGACTAAACAAAAACTATCAAAATATTAGAATGTCGTAAATAAATAAATACTTTAAAAAAATATTAACATATTTAAGAACCACGTAGGTACGTATTCGTTAATTAACGAGTTTGAGTAAGAATGTCGAAATATCTACAAACTACTCGATATATACCACGTGAAAATGACGGACTAAATAGGTTGATTTAAATTATTCACTTTGACAAGCGACTTTAAATCTTGTAACTAACATCTTATGGTACATAATTTAAACCCTGGCTTTGATTTATTAACTGGTAATGGCAAGGTCCTGACCGACAAGGCTCTTAAAACAGTTATTAAGAATTTTCTGTACCTTATTAAGATGTTGACATGTTGTCAGGTGTATCTAATTTGTTATTGACGAGATAAATAGGCTATAGTTGACAGTTTTTGAGAAATCAATTATGAATGTTCCTTGTGGTTGATTTACTTCAAAATAAGAAAGAATGATTATTGAGATATTTTATTTGCGACACAAACAGTAAAAAACTGGCCAAGTGCGAGTTGTAGTCGCACACGAAGGGTTTCGTACCACAAGGCAAAAACGCCGAAAAAAACACGTTTATTGTATTGGAGCCCCCCTTAAATATTTACCTATTTTATTTTAATTTTATTATTTATTATTAAAGTAAAAATACAACTGAGTATTTTGTAAATATTTCAAGTGCCTACTTGTTGCCATTATTGATATCGAGCAAAATAGGGCAAAAATATCGCGTTTGTTGTATGGGAGCCCCCCGTAATTTTTTATTTTATTTTGTTTTTAGTATTTGTTGTTATAGTGGCAACAGAAATACATAATTTGTGAAAATTTCAACTATCTAGCTATCGCAGTTCTTGAGTTATAGCCTGGTGACAGACAGACGGACGGACGGACAGACAGCGAAGTCTTATTAATAGGGTTCCGTTTTTACCCTTTGGGTACGGAACCCTATAAAAAGACCTGTGTGAGGCCAAGAAGGCAAAATCAGCAAAATGTTGCGATAAATATAAAAAAAAAATCTGCAGCGCTGGTATTCTGATAAGGCCCGCTGTGACGACACGACCATCTATAAATCCCAGAAAAAATAAATGAAAACCATAATTTTTGAGCTGCCATGACACATGCTTCGTTTAAACAATCTATTCATCAATTAAATATTGTTAAGCAAATTGACTTTGCACCAACTGTTACGTTGTTTTTTTTTGTACCTACACAGCTGCGTTACTAATAAGTAGCATTTAGGTACCTGAAAACATAAGTAGTACATTTTGAGGTTTCCGAGTAATATATTTCACTGTAGTTTGTACAATTGACTATTGGCCTGCACTTGATAGAAGGATTCATTCCTTCAACTGTATATATACGTATACACAATAAATTACTTTTCTAAACCCTATTACATAGGTTTGCACAACAAATTAGATCAAATATTGTAGTGTTTGTGGCAATGTTTAGTTGCAATGCAATTCAAAATTTCAAATGTCATTCTGTCGAACGTCAGTTTCTGACAGTTAGAGCCGACATCTGGTGGTCGCCGATTCACAGTTGTAGTACAATCGATATTTTAACATATTGATTGCTAACCATCGAAATAATATCGTATGGAGCAATCCTTCATAATTTTCAGCTTTCAGTAAAAATTCATTATAAACTAAATAGGTAACCGTAAACGGAAATGAAACTCATTTTTTCATTATAGACATATTTCTAGAAATTTCTAATCTGTGGACTGTCTTTGACATAGTGTGGCCAGATTGGGCAAGCTAAACTACGCGAATTTAGATTCTGGGATAATTGGTTTATTAGACAGGTTTTAGGATTAGAAATTGTGAATAATTTGTTGGTTGGTCTGGATCATGAAGATTTCTTCAGCGTTTAAAAGTCACGTTGTGCAGTTGTTAGTGATTTTCAAGAATTAAGTATCTAGGTGTAATGTTTATCTTCAGTGATCTTATACCTAATAATTTTACCTACAATAAGGGAGATTTTCGAAATGACGGAGCATTTCGAAAATCTCCCTTATTGTAGGTTCCGGTTTGCTATCCATGACAGGATGATGAAATCGTGGTGGCATCCTTTTGCCCTGGGACACGCTTGAGTGACACTATCTAACTTTATTCCATGTTTTAAAAGGTAAGGATTTGGTTGTAATAGTGTTTTGAAGTGGTTTGTTAGCCCTTCCCTTGTTGTTAAAATGATATTGTCGTGATTCATGAATATTGCTTACAGGATTCTTATTGCGCACACGCGGACAACTTTCCAGCCAGTCGAGGATCTTACAGTCAAGTGCTTTCTTCCTAAATCAACCTTAGTTCACCCGCTGACTATTTATCATAGATTCCTCAGTGTTAACTACGGTAAGTATTCTATTATGGTTCAAGGGAACGAGCCCTTGTCGTGGAGTTGATGAACGCCACGTGGGTAATCCTCATTCCTAGTGTCACACCACCCAGGATCAGGCAAATAGAAGTCGTAGCTCCTATTGTTGTATTTGAAAAAGGCCATGTTAACCGGCTAATGTTTTAGCCTTCTAGATTTCCAAGCTCGATCACCTCAAGGAATGTAAATTAGTTTCCCCCTATATTATTAGGTCTCCGTATTGTCGTTTCCAGGAGAGGCACCTCGAGAGATTCGTCTCGCCGCCAGGATCTAGAGGAGCGTCTGGGGCCTGGACGCGAGAGCGAGACCCGTCCCTCGAGGCGTAGTCCGTCTAGCGATAGCGCAGGCGGGAAGGTTTTTTTTTTATACCTTAGAATATTTATTTTCATTTAATACGGTTTCTGTTAGAACCGGTTAGTTTCCTTCGTCCGGTTTTCAATAGTGGAAACCGGTCTTCAACATAATTTAAATTGAGGATCTTGGGTTCGACATTCGGCGTGCATCAGGAAGTAGGTATATTGTTGGACAGCTTCGTCGGCTCCAGGATCCGGGACTCTTATTGTCCCTGGCGCCCATTTATTAATTAATCAAATTCTTAACAACTGGAAGGTTATTTATCTAATATCTTAAAATTTGAAATTTATACTATTTAATTTAACTTAACTTTTAAACGGAACAGTACTGGGTTTATCTCCAACTCCCCACGACCATGGCTCTTTCTGCTGAAATTTTAGCTGGCTGGCAATAATAAATTCTACCTATATTCACCTACTTAATTTAGATTTATTAAAGTAAATTAGTCTTTTGTTTAGTCTAATTTAAACTTATAAATATACGGTGTTTGAGATAGTTTGTTGTTTCCTTACATATATTTAAATACTAAACCACCTGCTTAGATTGCTATCAGAGGCCACAAATATAAATTTGTAACACAACTTAAATTCTCCGTTTATCCAAATCACAAATGTAATTGTTCGAAAGTTGCATGAAATGGCTATAACACGGCAAACTGACGGGGGATGTCAATTTTCTTAACAATTAATTTCCTTAGCAGTAGGTTCTAAACCTACTCATCGATTGAACCCTTCATCCAATACGGTTCATCAACCTAATTGCGTAACAATCTCAAAAAGAATAATTTTAAAGGATATTGTCAACTTTTTACTTGAACTTTTTTGTAATCTTTACCACCTTGGAGTTGAAGCTCAATAAAGAGGAAAGTACAAAATGCGCGGACGAAGTCGCAGGTGAAACGTTAGTTACCATTAATTAAAATGTAAAAATCATTATTTTATTGTACCTATACCTAATTTTACAAAAAAGTTATGAACAAAAAAAAAAGTACCCTTCGTTACATCCTTGGCCGATTCTTACTATACATTGTTTCACATATAATTTTATTCTACGCATAAAACGTTTGTACACAAGTAAAAAAATGTTTGTATCTAATTACCTAATAGAACGTGTTTCGTTCCTAATGAGGGATTTTCGAGGAGGCAAACTGAATAAATAAATAGATAAAAAATAGGCTCATTTCTCAGGGGCCCGTGGCTAAATATTAACAGCAGCACTGGTCGATCGATCAGTTTAAGCAACGCTGAGCGCGGTTGGTCTGTGGATGGGTGACCATATTTACATACCGTGACCCCTCCGTGCCTCGGAAAGCAAGTTAAGCCGTTGGTCCCGGCTGTCATTCGTGGATCTTTGACAGTCGTTACGGGTAGTCAGAAGCCCGAAAGTCTGACAACCAGTCTTACCAAGGGGTATCGTATTACCCAGTAACTGGGTTGTGGAGGCCAGATAGGCAGTCGCTCCATGTAAAATACTGGTATTCAGCTGCATCTGGTTAGACTGGAAGCCGACCCCAACATAGTACATGTAGAGTAGATGAAAATAGGCTCATTTACAAGCGAGATTTTCCCAACTCGAAAAGGCGAGACAAGAAGACAAGAGTGCAATACCTACGAGGTCAAAATATATAAAAAAAATGTTTTTTTTTTCTGAATTCATGGTAACAGTTTGGCATAAATTTTCCTGACATTTACTATGTAGGACACCTTATCAACATTCGTCACCTTCAAACGTAATTTATAGTCCGAGTGTGACTGAAAGAAAATGTCCTTTTATATTTATTTTGACAGTGCTAATTTAAGAAAATGAAAAAGATTATTTTGTCTGTTTTCAAATAGTACAGGAGTCAAACGGACGTCATTATGCAAAATGTGACCTCGTTTTTTATGCCACTGATCTGTTATGGCGAGGAAATGAGAAGAATAATTAAATAATGATATTATCATATTTTATTAAAGGTTGTCCTTAGAATGTATCATTAATTAATAATATTAATTTTATGATGTCTTATGGAGATTTTATCCTACCTGTGCCTACTTATTAATTAATACTTTGAATTAAATATAATGTAGGTAATAAATACTGTTTCCGCTAAAAGCAATCTAATGATAATGTAATACAGGTGTCGTAGTTTTTTTTTTCTTTAAATTACTTTATTCATTCAAACTAGTTTGAGTTTGCAAAGCATTTATTTCAATTAAACCATTAACAGGCACTTTTGAATTGTCAAGAAGTCGGTCAGTCAGAAAATATGAAGCTAGTTGCCCATTCCAAAGCGTAGGTACCTAGGGAGAAGAACGGGCAAGAAACTCCATGGACACTCTTTTTAAATTATATTTTACAAAAATATTAGTTAGGTACAACATTACTTTTGAATTTATAATTATATAATGTGAGAACGATGTAAAACAGTGGTTTACGCGTGAAAAGGTAACATACAGACAGACAGAGTTACTTTAGAATTTATAATATTAGTATGGATTTGTATTGTGTACATATTAAACAGAATTCTATTTTGGAATTTATCAATCTCTTTTATTTATATCATAGCGTAAGCAATTATCTTTATCAAAAGAACCGCTTTTTTGAAAGGTTCAATTCTGAATAAAATAATGTTTTGGTTATAAATTGACAGCTAATAACAAACAGCCCATCAAAATAAAGAAGCGCTGTATATGACAGGGCTGATTTTCAATTATATGATAACTTTATTCGTGGAGTAATTTTTAAATTATGACAATTATTAAACTAGCTTCTGCCCGCGACTTCGTCCGCGTGAAATTTCACCTTCTCCCCCTTTGGGGTTGAATTTCGAAAAATCCTTCCTTATTCCTTGTCTACATTATAAAGGGAACCTCTGTGCAAAATTTCAGCTTTCTAGGTCCAAGAGTTTGGGCTGGGCGTTGATAAGTCTGTCAATCAGTCAGTCAGGACTTTTCTTTTTATATATAGATAGATAAAAACTGTCAAACGTCAATTCTATTCAACGAATAAAAGTTATCTGTCGATTGAAAAAACAGCCCTTAAATCTTCAGAAAGCTATTTTCCAAGTTAATAAAAAAAATCATGCCCGGAATATCATAAAAAGAGGTTGTATGTGAAATTGAACTGTTTGAGTCTACAATCGCTAACCTGTCTTGAGCAAGGCTGGTAATCTATGCTGGTGCCTACTCTGTATGAGAAGAAATCTTTGCCTAGCAGTGCGATAATTACAGGCAGCTTTAATATGACTACCACCTCTATGAGTACATTATGGATTGTAATAAAGATTAAAATAAATTGAAATGAAAGATGTTTCCTTTTTCAAAAATACCCAAATCTTTCTATGACAACACAATACACTCAGTCTTATTTAACTTCGTCTTAATTCCTAATTATGTAGCAGCATGTACAGTCAACAAAAGAGATAAGTATGCAGGACCGTCGGATATAGTTGAAGTTTAGCAACAAACCGATGGATGTTGTCGTCTGAAATTTAATTTGATAAATGAGCTGTTTGTTTTTTATTTATAAAATTAAATTTTGTTCGAGAACATCCATCGGTTTCTTACTAAACTTCAACTATATCCAACGATCCTGTATACTTATCTCTTTTGTTGACTGTACATTATGGATTGTAATAAACATTAATTGAATTGAAATGAAAGATGTTTCCTTTTTCAAAAATACCCAAATCTTTCTATGACAACACAATACACTCAGTCTTATTTAACTTCGCCTTAATTCCTAATTTAGTAGCAGCGTGTACATTCAGTGCGGTCGATTTATCAGTGTTTACTCAAGTGTATGCGCCTTAATTAATTAGACAGCGAGCGAGCGTAGATTGAAACTGTATGCTGTAGGATACGTGTTGCGCTCTCTACTACTGCATCTATGAATGTATTGTTGTCTTTGTATGTTTTTAGGGTTCCGTACCCAAAGGGTAAAAACGGGACCCTATTACTAAGACTTCGCTGTCTGTTCGTCCGTCCGTCTGTCTGTCACCGGGCTGTATCTCAAGAACCGCGATAGCTAGACAGTTGCAATTTTTACAAATTATGTATTTCTGTTGCCGCTATAACAACAAATACTAAAAACAAATATTTAAAGGGGGCTCCCATACAACAAACGTGTTTTTTTTCGGTGTTTTCGCCTTGTGGTACGGAACCCTTCGTGTGCGAGTCCGACTCGCATTTGGCCAGTTTTTTTTTAAATTGTCCATCACCCTTTGAGTACAGTGGTGGCCCAGTGGTGGTAACGGTCTGAGTTGTACGTTGTGGGTTCGAACCCAGACAGGTGCTGTACTTTATGTAATTTATCACCACTGCCCTCAAAAACGGGGAAGGAAAACATTGTTAGGAAACCAGCATGTCCTGGAACCAAAAAATCGAAGGCATGTGACATCCACGAAAACGCACTGGGCCCGCGTGGTGTAATTCGGCCCATGCATCTCACCGAGAGGAGGCCTGTGTCCCAGCAGTGGGAACAGTATAGACTGATTATGCTTTGAGTACGAGTACTATTCGTAAAGAGGTGGAGGTCGTAACTGCCACGTGGGTCTCGTGGTCGCAAGCACGGCTGCTGAGCGTTCGATTCTCAGGTCGAGCAAAAGAGTAATTGGGTTATTCCCAGTGGGGAGTTTGAAGTTGGAAGTGTTATACCCCCATGCCTCGGAACTACGTAAAGCCTTTGTTCCTGCGCCTGATCTCTCCCCGGTCGTAACGGATTGCCCTTTCATCGAAATAGGAGAGTGAGGGAAAAGAGATGGCACCGTTGTCTGCGCACACACTTGTGCACTATAATATCTTCTTCATCGTCTCCGCTGAGATTGGCCACTTTGCCCGAAAATCGTTCTGGAGAACTATTAACAGTGGGTTGCGATAACAAACACTAAGGAGACTGGGCAAAATTGTCTATAAACCATTAGACATAGACACGTGAACTTTCGTCTATCTAAACATAGGTATATTAGAAACAAATAAATAAAATGTAAGTGTCTGTTTTTGTAATATCAAAATAACAGCTTTTTAATAAATTATATTATGAAATTATGTATATACGCTACATATACCAAAAATCAGTTCTTAATTTTTTTTCAACCTGTATGACAGATTTTGACAGGACTTTCACTGGCAGATTTATAGTGTAACATATAGTCTAGGCATTTTGTC